>CAUYUJ010019028.1:186553-189145 GCA_963575745.1 Prorocentrum cordatum | reverse complement strand
CCTCCTCCTCCTCCTCCTCCTTTCCTCCTCCTCCTCCTCCTCCTCCTCCTCCTCCTCCTCCCCCTCCTCCTCCTCCTTCTCCTCCTCCTCCTCCTCCTCCTCCTCCTCCTCCTCCTGGGTCAGCGCGTGAGTGGCGGACCCCGGGCTCGAGGGACTGCGCCCCGTTGCGGGGCAGGCGTTCTCTGACAAGGCCCAGTGGCGTGCCGCGCGCGATCGAGCTCCTGCCCAGCTGGGCGATCCCAACCGAGGGGGCCCGCCTCGATCCCGCCCGGTCCTCGATCGTCGCCTCGCCTCGCCCTCGCCTCGTCCTCCTCGCCCTCGCCCTCGCCCTCCATCTTCGCCTCGCCCTCGCCCTCGCCCTCCTCGAGCTTCTCGCCCCGACCTCCGAGCCCCGCTCCCCGGCCGCCCCGCCCCGCGGCGCGCGCCGAGAGGTCGGCCAGCCTGCAGGCGCTGCTCGAGGAGGCGTCGCGCGCGGCGTCCCCCAGGCCCTCCGCGGCGGCCCGCTGGGCGGCGGGGGGGGGGGCGGGCGGGGGGGTCAGGGCGAGCAAAGGTGCAGGATAGGGGAGGGAGGGGAGGAGGGAGGGAGGGAGAGAGGAGGGAGGAAGACGGGTGCGGAGAGGAGGGGAGGGAGAAAGGGGCGGGGAGGAGGGAGGGAGGGAGAGAGGAGGGGAGGAGGGGGAGGAGGGACCACTGGCCCAGCTGCCAGCCATGACTGCGAGCGGGCCGCCTCGGAGCGGTCCCCTGGACCGGGGGAGAGATTGTCAAGGGGGGGCACCCGTCACCTGGGGAGACCCCAGCTCGCAGCCTGTTCATGCTGGTTGCTAGCGAGGAGGGGGGAAGGGATGATGATGATGATGATGATGATGATGATGATGATGATGATGATGATGATGATGATGATGATGATGATGATGATGATGATGATGATGTTGATGTTGATACTGATGTTGATACTGATGTTGATGTTGATGTTGATGTTGATGTTGATGCTGATGATGATGATGATGATGCTGATGCTGATGCTGATGCTGATGCTGATGCTGATGCTGAATTTTTTTGCTGTGATGATGGCTTGATGCTGATGCCTGATGGCTGATGTCGCTTTATGATGACGATGATGATGATGATGATGATGATGATGATGATGATGATGATGATGATGACGATGACGATGACGATGACGATGATGATGATGATGATGATGATGATGCTGATGATGATGCTGATGCTGATGCTGATGCTGATGCTGATGCTGATGCTGATGCTGATGATGATGATGATGATGATGATGATGATGATGATGATGGAGATGATGTCGAGGAGGAGGAGGAGGAGCAGGAGGAGGAAGGAGGAGGAGGAGGACGAGGAGGACGAGGACGACGACGACGAGGGGGGGAAGGAAGACCAGTGCAAACCCCAATATGCATCGACGACTTTGCATCCGGCCTCCCTCCAGGTTTCCCCTTCATTGTGGGGAAAGCCCCGTTAGAAAACAACCGCGTGAAAATCCACAACCGTGCCAAAACACCATGCTTGGGAGTTCAAAACCGCGAATCAACGTTCGTGTTGCGACCTGACGATCCTAAACCGTACCGGGGCATCATTTGCGGGACGTCAACCAGAAGAGTCCTTGACATTGTTGTAAATTGCTGAGACGATGTGCACCGTTGGGGCGACAGCTACGTTTTGAACCGCAAGCAGCTTGCAAAGTTTGAAGACGAATGTGCGTTGCGCCAGGGAGAAATCCACGTGTTGTCCACCGCTGGCCCTCCACCTTGGAAAATCTTGCACGTGCTTAAGACAAGTGTGCCCGTTGCTCAAGCGAGGGCCGCATTTTGAAAACTGCCCGCCCTCCATCCTTGAAGCTCCTGCAAACGTTTGAGACGACTGCGCGCGGCGCTCAGGCGCGAACCATATTTTGAAAACCGCCCGCCCTCCATCCTAGAAGCTGGTGCAAACACTTAGACGAATTCGCGCGGCGCTAAGGCGAGAGCCACATATTCAAAGCAACCCGCCCTCCATCGGTGGAGCTCCTGCGAGCGTTTAAGACGAATGAGCGCGGAATAAAGACGAGAGCCACATGTTGAAAACGAGCCGCCCTCAACCCGTGAAACTTTATGCAAATTCCAAGATTCAGGACCATGGATGATGAGGAAGTCTCAGGCGAAACGCCCAGTGCGCCCTATCGACCCGTCTCGGGGTGCGACAGGGAGGTTTTACTCAGAAGGAAGAGGGATGCAGGAGCACGAGGAGGAGGATAACTAGGGGCAGGATGCCGAGGAGGGGATGGAGGAGGTGGAGTCGTTGGGGGAGGAGGAGTAGGAGAAGGAGTAGGAGTGGCCGTATTCGTGGTAGTAGTAGCAGTAGTAGCAGTAGCAGTAGTATTCGTAGTCGTAGTCGTAGTAGTAGTAGTAGTAGTAGTAGTAGTAGTAGTAGTAGTAGTAGTAGTAGTAGTAGTAGTAGTAGTAGTAGTAGTGGTAGTAGTAGTAGTAGTAGCAGTAGTAGTAGTAGTCGTAGTAGTAGTAGTAGTGGTAGTAGTAGTAGTAGTAGTAGTAGTAGCAGTAGTAGTGGTGGTACTCGTAGCCGTAGTAG
>CAUYUJ010019028.1:166553-181553 GCA_963575745.1 Prorocentrum cordatum | reverse complement strand
CGACATGACCTACTGGCACAGAGGCAAAGGCTGAGAGACAATTTAGCTGAAGCCGAGGACGATGAGGTGGAGGCCGTGATAACAACATTAAAAAAATATTGTCGACACATCTACAGCGAGAGAGAAAGCAAGAGTGGGAAACTTATCAGGCAGAGCTCATTGAGGAAATGTGGCGAGCTTGGAAGGATAGACAAATGGCACAAGTTCATAACCTTGCTCGACGCGCTGCCAGTTGCAAATATGGCGTCACGCGTAGACCATATCTGTCGGTGAAGACAAATGGCTTGAGTACCGCACAATGGCTAGAATGTTGGAGCAAACCAGGAGCTGGTGGAGGTATGCTGGCACGACATGTACCTGACTGGTTTCAAGAACGTCGGCAACGACACGATCTGAATGCCACGGTGGAGGGACTCGACGAGGATTTCAGAAGGGATGCGAAAGGTGACCTGAGGAGACTGACCTACTGGGCCCAACGGGCCCCAAAGCGGAAGGCTTGCCCGCCATGGTCGGCTCCGCTCGAATTACTGGCGATCCTCCTGGCCCCCGAGGCCCACCCGGAAAAGCAAATTGCTGGAATAGGCACCGAGCTCCCTCCTCTAGAGGCCCCGCTTTTTCGCTCAGCTTTGGAAGATGGGTTTGTAAAAATCACGCAATCCCAACGGACCCCATCTTTTTGGCACGTCTGCCTTGGAATTAGTTGGCCCAAGAAGGCGGATCTCAATGATATAGGTGACACCTCTTTAGGAATGCGCACTGTGCACCTTCTCCAAACTATCGGGAAAGGTTGGTATTATATAAATAGCGTGCCCCCAGATATGCCCAGTCAGGTTTACGGCCTACTCCCAGGCAAATGCAAATAATCCGCCATTGGGGGAGCCACGATAGGGATCTGGAGGGCCAAGGAATGTGGTAGATCTGTTCTCGCGCACATGCATGATCTAAGTAACGCATTTGGCAGCGTGCACTGGGACGCCCTTACAGAAGCTACTGACACGGTCATGCGAGAGGGCCTTTCGCCCCAGGGTTGCCAGAGATTTCAGGAGGCGGTAGTTGGCCTTCCTCTTCCATGCCCAGGGGGTCGCACCTTTTTAAAACATCGGATGTGGAGCTTTCATGGGGGACCCTCTGGTAGTGCGACAGTTTGTGCATGCCTTTTCAACCCAGTGCCAATCAGTGGCAGCAGCTAATGCGAGTTAGGAATTGTGATGCTGACGAGTTTTGTGCCACTGACCTTTTTCTCAGGACGCCAGCTGGGCATGCCAGTGTTTTCAGTATGCAGATGACTTTCTTAAGATGCTGTTGTCACGAGTCGATGAGAGGCTCGCGGATTTCACTGCACGTTCGTATTTGGCTAACACGTGCTTAGGCGAGGCTCTTGCCACGATTGGATGTAAACAAAATCGCTGAAAAAAACAAGAGATTGTTCCCGTTTTTACAGGCCAGGGCCGCACGCGCGCAGCAGAATGTCTGCGCAGTGGAGTCCTTCCCCTTTCCGCTAAACACATTGTTTCTGATTGGTGCTTGGGCGCGCGGGTTGCTGCGAGCTCGAGTTTTGCTCCGTGGCTAAAAAACGCAAACAGGTTCCATTGATTGCGCGCGAAGCTCTGGGGGGGGGTTCTGGTCGCGCCCCCACCAACCCTGGAAGGCGAGGATGAGTATGTTGATCTGTTGCGTGCATAACACACTCTTCCATGGAGCGGAGGCCTATGTACTCAGCCCCGCCCAATATAATGCTCTAGACAGAGCCACGGCACATTATGCACGTAAAGCAATGCAGGGCGCTGCGCATGTTTTAGAAGTTTCAGATGATGTAGAAATTCACAGAAGCATGAGCACGAGCGAAGTACTTAGATACTGGCGCATAGCGCTTGCACATCTCGAGATGCAAATACGTCGACTAAAACGAATACAACAATGTGCTGCACGACCTTGGAGGCACGCGCAGTTTCTCGCGGCCGTCTTCGGAAAGTACGACTTTGAGCAGCACGACGCGGCCATCAATAATGATATCACGCACGACGCAAATTCTCGGGCTAAGCAGATGAAGCAGGATATCCTGGAGGGGTTCAGAAGATGGACGATGAGGGGGGCTTCCTGGGCACCATCCTGAGGCAGGGGTTCCTGGAGCTGTTTCGGGACATCGACCTCGCATAATTCAATATGTTCGACTTCGATCGTCTCAGGCAAGGAGCTTACGCGGCCATGGTTCCACCTCCAGAGTACAGAGCAGCCCCCGTTCCTGAGGCCCCAGAGGATGATCCAGCAATGCCTGTGCACGCTGAAGATTCTAAATCATGGGTCCGTGGGTTTATGACGGAGGCAGGAGAATGCGATAGATGGTTTGGAAGTTTCAAAGAAGTTAATCAACGCAGATTGTCAGCTCACGGCGTCAGAGATCCTTGGATGCAGATTATTTCGACAAACGTGTGCCCATACTGTCTCGCGGAACAGGCAGACGTTAGTCGAGCTCAGAAGCATGTTATGGATTCATTGTGCAGGGGTGGGGAGTGCATTACCAATGCGAGATATTACGGCGGAAGGCGCGATCCAGATCGCAAAAGTTGCCACCTGTGTGAATATGTCGGCTCGACCTTTGAAGATCTGCAGAGTCACCTGCAGACGCGCGCCCCTCCGCTTACATTCTTTGCTGATGGACTTGGAGGCTCCGTCTTGGGCTCTCAAGCGGCGAGCAGACGGATCAGGAACGGGGGGGCGCCCACAACGCAAGACGCGGAAGCTTGCCGACTTGGCGGGCAGCGAAAACCTCAAGTCCTTGGCGAAGTTGATCGCGGTGCTCACGCGCCTCGCGCTGACCGGCGCGGCGGAGCTGAGGGGGCTGACGGGGGTGTTGTGGCGCGCCATGCTCCTTCCCGCAGACTGCGCGGTGGCAGGGGGGCAAAGGCAGAGGGCATCACATATCGCGATAGGGCGCAGGAGGCAAAAAAGGATCCAGAGAAGTCAGAGGCTTTGGGGCTGCCCGATCCGTGCATCTTCATGGCGGCGTTGAAGGCGCTGGCGAGCCTGGCGGAGAAGCTGTCCGAGACGGAGAAGGGGGCCCCGGAGAGCTTCTGGGCGACCAGAGTGGCGGCAGCCAAATCGGTGTTGGACTTGGCAGAGGTAGTTCTTCACTGCAAGGTGAAACCAGTCAAAAAAAGGAGGGAGGAGCCGACAAGGTGAATATCAGCTTCGCCATCAAGACCACCCACACGGAACTGGAGGCAGTAATCATCAAGGGGCTGAAGCTGATGGGCCGTCAGGCAAAGGTGGGGCCAGCGCCTCGCGGACCCCTCGAGCGACTGGCCCAGGGGCTACTGACGGAAGTGGAGGGTGGAGACGGCGGCAGTTGAGCAGCACACAGCAGGTGATGATCGGGCGCCACTCGGTGAGACTCTTGAGCTTGGTGCAGGCTGGGCACGTCTCTGTTCAGGCAGCGCTTGCGCTAGCCTCCAGCACCGCGCCTATTGCTCCAATTCGGCGAGTTGATGCGCAGGCGCCCGCCAGAGGGAAGGGGGGGGTCGGACGTCGTCGAGTCGGGGGAGGGGTCGGGGAGGATGGAGAGGATTGCATTTGGTCTCATCGCTTGTGCATTCGCTTTCTCCCCTCCCGCTGCCTCTTCCCCTCAAGCCTTTCTGCCGTGAACGTTTCATGGCCGCCTGGGTGCACGCTGCCGGCGGCTGGGTTCTCGGGGCGCTCTCCGAGCGCTGGACCGGGGCTGGCCGCAGCGGGGTCGCCGAGGTCTCCTGCCGCTGCGTGTTCGAGGGCTCGGACACGACCGACGGCCTGGTGGCCATCCTCCGGGAGCAGCTGGCACGCTGCGGCCCGGAGCACCTGCAGGGGGTCGCGTGCCGGCCCTGCCCTCCGTGCCCGCTTCCGCCTGGGCACTACACGGGGCTCGACCTCTGCGGCGCGGCCGTGGTGGGCGTGGCCCTTGGCGCTGGGCTGGCGACAGCGGCCTGGCTGGCGGCCGGAGCGCCGGGTCGGCCGGCGGTGCGAGCGCGGGCCCTCGCCGTCGAGGACGACGCCGGCGGCGCGCACGTCGACGCCGTCGGCTCTCGGGCGAGGCCGGCGGGCTCCTGGCGCCCGCGCTGACTGAGGGCCGCCATGGCCCGAGCGCTGGACACGCCGTTCTGCCAGTGCCTCGTCAGGTACGAGGACGACGAGAACTTCCAGTGGCATCTTCGTGTGCTGTTGGTGTAAGGAGATGCCCAGAAGTGGATCTGGCTCACGCCGGACGGGGAGGTGGCCTTCGTCGACCTGGCCACCTTTCGGGTGCTGGCCCTTCGGCGGTCGGGCCCGTTCCCAGCACGGCATGCTGGGAACATCTACGCCTTCGACGAAGTGGCGGCGGAGGACATGCAGGGCTACCTCGAGGAGGCCAGGGCCCTGGGCACGATCCTCGGCTTCGACCTCGCCGGCGTCGTGGGCCTCCTGGGCGACAAGTGGTACGTGAGCGACCCCACCTCGTCGCACTTCGGCGAGGAGGTGCCGCCCCAGGTGCTCGCCAACGAGGAGGTCCTGGTGCGGCGTGGGGATGTCGGGCTCGTCCGGCTCGACGACGTCTGGGTCCACGCGATCAAGGTGAGCGAGGGCCAGAACTTCGACGCGTACCTCGCGAGAGCTCGCGGGGGCGCTGGCCGGGACCCGCGTGTCGTTGGCGACGAGAGGGACCAGGACGGAGGCAGGTACATCGACTTCCGCGACTCGGTCCGCCGCATGAAGGAGACGACGATCCCGGGCTGGCCTCTGCAGGGCCGCCGTGCCACGAGGGAGGCTGTGCTCTCCCTTCGCGACGGAGGTCAGGGCAACTGGGAGGAGCACCACGCCACGTGGCTCCGACGCAGCGGAGTGGCCGAGCGCGGCAACGTGGCCCGCGAGCACCACATGATCTGCGTGTCTCTTCGGATGATGCAGCAGTTCGATCAGCTGGACCTGTTCAACATCGCGGGCGCGGAGTACCTCGTCAGGCGGCTCAAGCAGCTGGAGTCGGCGACCCGCAAGAACCCTCGGGCTCCCGACTTCGAGGGGCTGGACCTCATCCTCGACACGGGGGTCGACGACACGGGCGGCATGGTGCTGCCGGAGTTCGACGGATGGGTCGGCGATCAGGCGCGCGCCCGCGCCCAGACCATGAGTGCGAATCGGCAGTGGCAGGAGGAGAGGACGGCCGCGCAGCCCAAGGCGCCCCCGAAGGGGCCGAAGGGCGGCGGGGCCGACGCTGGCAAGTAGCAGGGGGCCGGCTGGCCCCCTCCTTGGGCTGGGCGTCCTGCGGCGCCCCGCCCTGCCTGGCTGCCGCCGCGGGTTCCTCCGCCGCGGCCGCCTCCACGTCCTCCCCATGGCATCGGGATCACGCTCCTCGCACGGGGACCCGCTGCCGCTTTCGGTCCCGGGGCCTGGCCCGCCGGTCGACCTCAGCGGGGCGCCGCGGTACCTGCGCCAGCGGGTGCTCCAGCGACGCTCTCGTGAACACCGTGTTCGTGAGGCAGTTCACTCGATCAACTGTCTCGCCGCCTGCACGGTGCGCCATCGTGGCCGCGGGCCAGGTGGCGCTGCCGATTCAGGGACTTCGGGTACGGCGACCTCGTCCTCGCGCGGCCGGCAGCTCGGCCGCTGCGTGGCGGAGTACGGCCCTCGCCCGGCAGATCTCCACCCTCGTGGAGCCCTTCAGGAGCTCCTCAAGTCCGACTCGCTCTACGGAGGCGCGCCGTCCAAGGTCGTCCCGTACGAGGAGTCCAAGCTCAAATTCTGGCAGTCCTCGGTCACGCCTCGAGACGCGGAGGAGGTCTGCCCCAAGTTCGTCGTCGACGCCTTCCGCGACCCCGACGCCTACATCCGCAAGCCGGACCGCGCGGTGGAGCAGGACCTCGAGCTCCTGCCGCCGATCAAGCCGTACTGGGACGCGCGGCTTGCCAGCGACGCCCGCCTTCGGCGGGACATCCTCCTCAGGCTCGCGGGGCGGGGGTTGGTCGGCTTCCGGAGGCGGATCAGGTCACGCGTGGGGTGTTTCTTCGTCGAGAAGAAGGGCGGCTGGATCCGCCTGGTCGTCGACGCTCGCGACACCAACCGCACCCACTGGGCGCCCCCGCATGCCGCCCTCGGGACCCCGGCTGCCCTCAGCGAGCAGGACTGGTCCGATGCTGCGCTCGCGGACGCCGGATGGGTTAGTGCTGACGGCTCGCCTGCTCAGATCTTCGGGTCGTCCCTCGACCTCCAGGACTCGTTCTACCAGTTCTTCTCGGAGCGCGTCGCGGAGGACTTCGGGATGGACTTTCCTGAGCGGGCGTCCTACTACCAGGTCTCCCACATCTGGACGCCCGACGGCCTGTCCCCTGTCGACCCCGACGAGCTCGTGTTCCCGGTCTTCCGCGGGGTGCCGATGGGGTGGTCATGGGCACTCTGGGCCGTGCACTCGTCCGTCACGTCCTGGGTCTCGGACACGCTGCCGGGGGGTGCCCGACGCCTGCTGCTTGACAAGCAGCCGGCTCCCGTCGCGGCACCCTTCCGCCCCACAGGGTCGGTCTACGTGGACAACGTCTCGTTCCTGGGCCTCTCGAGCGACGACGTCGGGCACGCGCTGCAGGCCGCGAAGGACAAGCTCGACTCGCTCGGCATCGCGTACCACGAGGTCGAGGGCCCGGCCACGCACTTCACCACCGTCGGCGTCGAGTACGACGGGAGGCGGAGGCGTCTGCGGCATTCCGATCACCGAGCCTGGCGCCTCTACTTGGCCTGTCAGGAGCTCGAGCGCCCTGGGGTTCCGCGCGCGGCCTGGCAGATCCGAGTGTTCCTCGGGCATTGTGTGCAGCACTGCCTGCTGCTGCGGCCGGCCCTCTCGATCTTCCGCCTGCTCTACCGCTTCGTGGACGCGCAGGGTCAGGGGCCTCCAGTCGCACTGTCTGCTGGGGCCCGTCGGGAGATCCAGCTCTTCAGGGGCCTCATCTTCCAGGCCGTCGTCTTCTTGGACCGGCCGATGTCCTCCCTGGTTTTGTGCTCCGACTCGTCCGAGGCAGGCTACGCCCTCCATCGCCGACGCGCTGACGTTCGACTCCTTCGGCAGCTGGCTGCTACCCGGGAGAGGTGGAGGTTCGTCCCCGACGAGAAGCGGCCCGACGCGGCGCTCGACGACACCTTCTCCCCGGGCTGGGTGCCTGGCGCTGGAGGGGTGCTGGGAGAGCCGCCGGGCGCTACAGGCGTGGCCGTCTGGGCCCCGCCGCCGACGCGCTCGAGGGAGGGCGCCCGAGGCGTGCTCAAGGGCCGTCTCAGACCCACTGTGCGACCTGCTGGCGTCTCCGTGCCCGACAGCCTCGTCGATCCCAGGGACTGGTCTCTCATCGTCGAGGGCGCCTGGCGCCGCGCGGCCCCCATTCACCTGCTGGAGGGCCGCATCGCCCTGGGCGGCCTGCGGCACGCCGCCCGGCAGGTCGACTGCCACGGCTCCCGAGTGCTCAGCCTGGGCGACAACATGTCGGAGCTCCTCTCCATCGAGAAGGGGCGAGCCGTGGACCTCGGCCTCGCTTGTCTGTGCCGGAGGGCCGCCGCCTACCAGATCGCCTGCGGGATCTCCTGGCGGCGCCGGCACCTCGACGCGGACCGCAACCTCAGTGACGCGGGGTCGAGGAAGGCGCTGCAGGGCGTCTACCGCCCAGGACAGCGGCGGGTTGGCGGCAGGTCGGAGAGGCCCGCTCTGCCCGCTGGGTGCCCGCAGTCGGCGCCCCCGGCGCCGGCCCCGCCGGCGCCCTCGGCGATCGCCAGCTGGCCAGTCGCCGAGGAGGCTTGCGAGCCTCCCCCCGCGGCGCGGCTGCGCGGCGGCCGACTGCAGACCTGCCCGCCGCGGCCGCCGCCGCGGGCCTCTGGGGCCGCTGGCCGCTGCGGGCCGCGGCGCGCCCCGCGGCCACAAGAGGGGCCCGCAGCCGGCGCCCCTGGCCACCCTGCACGCAAGGCGACGTTCGACGAGGCCGAGGGGGCCCGCGACCCGTCGCCGCCTGCGGCCTGCCCACGCGGGCGCCGCCCACGGCCGCGGCCAGTGCCTTCGCCGCGGCCTGCTGGGGCCCTCGGACGAGTCGGACGGAGACTCGTGCCGGGGCCTCGGCACCTCTCTTCCGAGCGGGCCCCGCCACGTCTGGGCCGCTCCGGGCTGCGCACGCGCGTCGGGAGCGCGCCGCGCGGGCCGCCTGCCCTCGGGAGCCTTCGCTTGCATGCCCGGCCTGGCCGAAAATGGGCGACCAAGCCTCCCGGGCTGCCGCCCCCTCCGCCCATGCCGTTCGTCGCGGTCGAGCCGGCTCGTGTTCCTGTACCTCGGCTTCGTGGACGTCGGGCGGCTCTCGAGATCTTCTCGGGGGGGGCTCGCTGGACGGGGGCTCTCGCGCAGCTCGGTCTGGCTGTCGCGGCTCCGATCGACATCAAGTTCGGGGGTTGGGGCGACCTGCTTCGGCCCAGCATCGAGACCGTCGTTCGCCAGTGGATCGTCTCTCGCAAGGTCTGGTTCGTGCACTTCGGGACTCCGTGCACTCCGTGGTCAGTTCCTCGCCGTGGGGCCAATGATACGTCTGCTATACGCGCCGGTCGGCGGTGTGCTCATGTCACTCTTCGTCTACTTCGCTTGTGCGTTCAGTTCGGCGTCAGGTGGTCCCTCGAGAACCCCCGGGGATCCCGGCTCTTCTCTTGGGAGCCTCTCCAGAAGTTCCTGTCCGAGCATAGCAAGGTCTCCGTGGTGTATGACTGCTGTCAGTTTGGAGCCCCGTACCAGAAGCCCACCAGGATTGAGTCTGACCTCCCCGAGCTCGGTATCCTTGAAAGGCGTTGTCTTGGAGGTCATGCCCACGAGCATCTTCAGGGGAAGGTCAAGGTCCGTGATCGCCAGGGTCGGCTCAAGCAGTTCTGGCGCACGACCCTGGCTGGCGCCTACCCTCCTGGTGTCTGCCACAGCGCCGCTCGGGCCTTGGCGCGCGCGGCGCCCGCGGGAGCCTGGCGACCAGATGGGGATCCACTGCTGCCCGGTCACTGGGAGACTCAGCTCCGCCGTGCAGCCAAGATGGACGACGTCCAGCCGTCCCTCGAGTGCCCCAGCTGCCCGCGGAAGTGGGTCGCGCTCTGGCCGCCCGACGCCGAGGGCTGGGGCCGCTTCGTCGGCCTCCCGCGGCCGCGGGCAAGGCCGAAGCCTCGGCAGAGGCCGGGCGTCGGCTGCCCGGGCCCGCCAGGTGCCTGCTGACTCCTCGCCGGGCTTCCTGCGGCGCTCGCAGGTGCGGCCGGCCACTCAGGCCCGCTACCTCGCCAGCGTCGTCGTGTTCGCCACGGCCATGGGCGTTGTCGCCGACCGCTGGGTGAGCAAAGACCTCCCCCTGGTGGACACGCTCCTCGAGGAGTACTTCGAGCAGCTCTACGTCGACGGCGGCAGCAAGAGCACGGCCCGCTACACCTTGGCCGCCTTGGCCTACCGTTTCAGCGTGTCGCTTCGTGCCCCAGACGTCTTCCCGAAGGCGAAGGGCGCCCTCGCCGGCTGGGGCCAGCTCGAGCCGGACGTCACCTCGGAGCCGCTCTGCTGGGCGGCAGCGTGCTTGATGGCCCTATACCTGGCCGGCCTCAACACGGAGATTGCCCTGCAGGCCGCCCGCGGCCTGGTGGTACAGTTTGACACGTACTTGCGCCCTGGAGAGCTGCTGGACCTTCGCGTGCCCTGCTGCATCCTGCCGCAGCCGAGTGCCGGCTCAGGCTACAACAAGATGGGGCTCGTCGTCGGTGCCTCCGCGCTGGTCATGGGCGACGACGTGCACACTCGCGTGACCAAGACTGGCCTCCAGGACGACACCGTGCTCATCGATGGCCAGTCTCGTGCTGGCGTGGCTGGCGCTCTCATGGCCCTCGTCAAGAGCGCCAACCAAGCCCGCCAGGGGCGCCTCATGTTCCTCCACTCGTACGCTTCGTACAACCGCTTGCTCAAGAAGGCCGCCGTCGCCGTCGGCCTCCCGACCAAGGTGACGGCCCACCTCCCTCGGCACGGCGGTCCGTCGGAGGACTACCTGAGAGGCGCCCGTTCGCTGGCCGACATTCAGTCTCGCGGCAGGTGGTCGAGCTTCCGTTCTGTACAGCGCTATCAGAAGAGCGGCCGTGCACTTGCTTCTTTCAGACGCCTCTCGGCCGCTGTGAAGGCAGAGGCTAAGCGTGCAGAGGCCATGCAGTTATCCTTCCTCTCGTAAGTTGCCTCTCAGCGCTCAGCCTGCTGCAGTGTTCCCTCGGCAAGCCAATGGAGTTGATACGGGATTTACTCCAGCGTTCGATATGGGTTTGATTTCAGGTCTGGCCAGACTGTCAGATTTCTCGAGCTCCTCGGCCGTGTGGGCCAGTGGGCTCTCAGTGTTTCAGCTCTGCCGTCAGCCGCCATCGCAAGTGTACTCAGGTGTGGGCCTGAGCTCTCGGCGCTGCAAAAAGAAATGAAAGTCCTCGTCACGCCAGCTGTCTTTTTCCGTTAGGCTGACGCCGTTCCGAGTCTCTTGGGACCCACGCCCTGGGAGGGGTGTCCGTTCAAGATTGCATTGCATTTGGTCTCATCGCTTGTGCATTCGCTTTCTCCCCTCCCGCTGCCTCTTCCCCTCAAGCCTTTCTGCCGTCCCGCCCTTCCCACCCAGGGAAACGCTGGAGTGGAAGGCAAAGTAGCTTGGACTTCTGCGAATTCGGGTTTGATTTCAGGTCTGGCCAGACTGTCAGATTTCTCGAGCTCCTCGGCCGTGTGGGCCAGGGGCTCTCAGTGTTTCAGCTCTGCCGTCAGCCGCCATCGCAAGTGTACTCAGGTGTGGGCCTGAGCTCTCGGCGCTGCAAAAAGAAATGAAAGTCCTCGTCACGCCAGCTGTCTTTTTCCGTTAGGCTGACGCCGTTCCGAGTCTCTTGGGACCCACGCCCTGGGAGGGGTGTCCGTTCAAGATTGCGTAATTTTTTGTGCGAAAATGTTTTTGATAGGACAGGCTCACTAGCTTGTCAGCAGATGCGTTGTCGTGGGAAATTCGTTCTTGGGGCTCTGAGCCTCGTCTCCCTGGAGGGTGCTGAATGGCCCCTGAGGCTAAATGTCGGCTAACCAGGGCGCTGTAGCCAGCCCGTGTGCGCATCCCGTACCAGCGCAGTTGCAGCCAGTACCCTCTATAGCAGGTACTCAGAGCACGTCCCACTTTGGCTAAATTTGTCATGCAGTTCGGCTCAGTGCCGAAACGAGCTTTTTGCAACGATGCAAAGTGGACAATCGGACATCGCTCTTAGAGTTGTTGAGTTGAGTTGAGTCGTCGTCGTCGTCAGCATAGTACGAGCATAGCAAGGATGAGCCGCTTCCCAAGATTGCCCTTGCATCCTTCCTATTCGGCCCATCTTTGGCCGCTTTCGCTGACCGCGCTCCGCTCGCAAGGTGTCGACATGGCTTTCCGAGGCCCTTGCGTCCTCATCGTGCGTCCTTCTTATACGGGCTGACTGCGTTCGTCCTATGCTTTTCCACCCGCTCCAGTGCGCCCGGTGTCCGGCGCGGCCCTTCGGCTCTGCAGTCGCGCTCGCGTCCGCCAGCGCTGCGAGCAGAACGAGGTGTGCACCGTGCCGCCTTGGCGTCTCCCGAGGCGCCGAGGCTCGACCCGTCGGGCGGGGTTGGGGCGAGGATGAATCCGTTCCAGAGCGCTCCGGATTCAGAGCGTTCTGGAACCTTTTGAGAAGGCCTCGGCGCCCCAGAGATCCTCCAGAGCCACCAGGTCTCAGAGATTCTCGGTTCGTCCTCGCTCGAGCTTATCCTCGTCCTGGCATCGTCTTCGCCCTGGAGCGGTGCGGTGCACAGGTTCGCGGCCACCTGCGGGCGAAGACGATCGCGCTTCGCGCGTCGCGGGGCTTGGGTTGGAGAGGCGCCCTTCTCCAGGGCGGCGGCGCGAGGGCGCGAAGAAAACTGCGAGTCTCGCCTCGCGGTGCGCGAGCGCGAAGTTAGTTGAGCTAGACTGTGCACCGTATCGCGTTGGAGCTGGGCCTCCGGGGAGCCCGAAAGCACGGCGCGGTGCACGGGCGCCGTTCTCGTGTCCCTGGGGGCGTGGCCTCGCCCATCGGCACGAGGCGGCGCGCGCGGGGGGGCACCGCAGATCCGAGGGGGGTGCGCCACGTCGCGTGCTTCGTTCCAGGCCTCCCACTTGAGGTCCGTGACGTTGCATTTTCAGGCGCCTGTCCCCGAAACCGGTGTCTGTTTTTGTGCCCGACGCGTGCTCGATGCGGCCTCGACGCGGATTTGGCGTGTATCCGACGCGGATTCGACATGGAGTCGACACGGATCCGACGAAGCCTACATGGATTCGACCCGGATGGGGCCGCGGCGGGACAGACAAGGTCCCCCGAGGATGCAACATAGGTCCGAGAAGATGGGGCGCGCTGGGGTCGGAGGATCTAGCGCCGCGTCGCCGATGCGGCTCGATGTGGAGCTTGGTTTGCTCCGCGCTGGCGTCGCCGATGCACATCCGACGTCGCCGATACATCGGCGATATATCAGCGATGCGGCGCGATCCTCCAGCCCCACCGACCCAGACCCCATCCAGGAGACCCCTGTCCGCACACCCATACGAACGCACGCCGCCGCCTGAACCACGCCCCGACAGCATCGGCATCCTGCCTCGGCATCGGATCTCGCCCGTCCTCTTCATACAGGTCACCCGCGGGGGAGGTCGCGTGTCGTGCGTCGCGGCCCGAAGCAAAACGGCTGCCTGTCTCCAGGGGGGGGGCGCGGGGGCGCGAAGCTGATCGCGCATCTTGGGGTGCGAGGCGCGAAGTTTGGTGACCTGGGGCATCCCCGCGTCTCGATTCGGCTCGGGGTATTGGGACAAGGACGGGTCGGTCAACCTCGGCGCCGTGGATTGTTCCACATCGGCGAATCTGAAGGTCTTCCAGCCGACGTTTACGTGCTTCGTGAATTTGCCTGTCTGGCTTTTGTGGCTAGCTTTCGACAACTTGGCTGCGCAATCGCCAAGGACCAAGATGGACCAGGATCCAAGGTGTGGTTCGTACATGTTCGTACGTGCGAAGAGAACCCGGCGATATGTAACTAAAGGTCGTTTAGTTGTTCGAACGATGATCAAGTAGGTACATGATGTTTCATTGGCGATCGTCGGCGGCATGCGTGGTTAAGTTCAGCGTTTTGGTTGCAAACTCCTAAGTGTTAGTAGCAGCTGTGGCTGCATGTGTTAATTCGAGCTCGTTGGCTCCCATGTGGTTGCGCATTGCACTCGGAGTTTTCATAACAGTTTGAGTGTTCGGGCTGAGACTGAGTGGTCGGACGCAGGTCCGTCGGGCTTCGAATTCGTTTCCGAGGGGCATGTCAACACCCTGTGTCGACACATTCGTTGAGTTCAATGCTGTAGTACCAACGTCTTGCGCAGCTTGACGTCAATGTCAAAGCGCCCCACTCCGCTGCTGTGGCTCACGCAAGCACCCGCATGAATATGTTGCTTCAGCTCCTCTCTCTCGGGACGAGTCTGCGCGCGGAGATGGATCCAGTTTCGTACCCCCTCGCCTGCAACACCCTCGCGCTCCCCTGTGATTTGCCGCCGAGCATCGCTGCGGTTCGGTCGCTCCGTACACGCCGGTCGTTGAAAGTAGGTGTTTTTGGACTCCCAGATCCCAATCTACATCAAGCGCCCTTCTACTTCGAGAATCGACCTGCTTTTGCTGTGTCTTGTTATTCTCTGGGAGGACCTGGACCCAGTCTACTACACCCGCCTTCCTGCTGCCTGTTTCTACCTACTTCTTTCGACCGACGTGTATGCTCCGCAGTCTTGCTGCGCTCGGTCGCGCGTCGGCTCGGCCGGCTGCCGCGCAGCTGCGTCCGCCCCGGCGCGCGCTCGGTCCGTCGGCGTCCGGTCCGCCCCGATGTCGCAGTCGGCACGCCCAGCTCCTCGAGCTCTACGGGGCCAACGAGATGCCCACCACCACCACCACCGCCACCACCACCACCACCACTACCACCACCACCACCACCACCACCGCCACCACCACCACCACCAGCACCACCACCACCAGCACCACCACCACCACCACCACCACCACCACCACCACCACCACCACCACCGCGAGACTCCTTCCGGCCTTCTGCCTTCATGCCGTCATCCTTCATGCCTTCACCACCACCACCACCACCACCACCACCACCACCACCACCACCACCACCACCACCACCACCACCACCACCACCACCACCACCACCACCACCTCCCACGCCCCGTCCCTCTCCCAGGGAAAGACGGGAGGAAGAAAAGGTTGGAGGAGGGGAGGGGGGACGAAGGTGGAAAGAGGGGAGGAAGAAAAGGCTGGAGGAGGGGAGGGGGGACGCAGGTGGTGGTGGTGGTGGTGTACGGTGGGGTTCGCGCCGCGTCGACCAGCGGCGGCCCTGCCGCGGGCGTTCGAGGTCGAGCGCCGGCGCTGGCCCAGAACGGGCGATCGGAAGGCCGCCGATCGGGCGATCGGAAGGCCGCCGATCGTTCAAGGTTGAACGATCCACACGGCGTCAGAGACCAACGCCCCTGGCATCGCTCGGACGTGTGCATTTTTTTCTCGGCGAGAACCATCGAGGAGCATCCTTGACCATCTGGCGAAAAGACCACGCACGAGACCGAACAAGAAAGCACAGGGAATGGACGTCCGAGCGATGGCGAGATCCACACGGTGTCAGAGACCAGCGCCAGGGTCGTCACGACACGAACCTGCCGTATGTTCCTGGCGCCCGCGCCGCCGCGCCACCGCGCCCGCCTCGGCTGCGCCCGGGGCCGCCGGCCTCGGCCGGCCGCGGCACTCCGTAGCCGGCACGCGGCGGCGCCTTCGACCCTCCTGTGGCCGCGCGGGGGACGCCCCCACGGCGTTGCGCCGAGAGCTCGGCCCTCCCCCGGGGTGCGCCTCCTCCTCCTCCTCCTGCTGCTCCTCCTGCTGCTCCTCCTCCTCCTCCTCCTATTATTACTACTAGTACTAGTAGTAGTAGTAGTAGTAGTAGTAGTAGTAGTAGTAGTAGTA
>CAUYUJ010019028.1:147524-158214 GCA_963575745.1 Prorocentrum cordatum | reverse complement strand
ACTACTACTACTAACTACGAACTACGAACTACGAACTACGAACTACGAACTACGAACTACTAGCTACTAACTACTACTACTACTACTACTACTACTACTACTACGACTACGACTACTACTACTACTACTACTACTACTACTACTACTTCTGCTGCTACTACCACTACTACTACTACTATCTCTACTACTACTACTACTACTACTACTACTACTACTACTACTACTACTACTACTATTACGACTACTACTACTACTACTACTACTACTACTACTACTACTACTACTACCACTCCTATTCCTACTCCTACGCCTACTCCTCCTCCTCCTCCTACTTCTACTTCTGTCCCTGCTCCTGCTCCTGCTCCTGCTCCTGCTCCTTCTCCTCCTTCCACTCCGCCCCCTTCCACTCCGCCCCCTTCCACTCCCTATGCTCCTGTTTCTTCCCCCCACGCTCCTGCCCCGGCTCTCCTCCTGCTGCTCCAGAGCGGGTGCCCGGCAGATGCTGTGGCGTTCGCCGCCCCAAGCCTGCGCTTGTCTGCCCAGCCCGTCCAGGGCCGCTCCCGAACAGCTGAGCCCCCGAACAGCTGAGCGCAGTGCCTCGAGAGTGTTTTGTTCACCCTCTGGGCCATAACGCGCGTTATGCCCCCTCCCCCCTCCCCCCCCATAGCACTGCTGGAGTGCGTCCGGCACCACGGGCTTAGGGGTTGGGCGCTACGTTGTGCCCCCGCCCGTCCCCCCTCCGCCTCCCTCCCCCCCATAACGCTCACTATGGCTCCGAGTAAAAAAATGCGCTCTTCCTCCCCTGCCCCACACCCCCCCTTCCCCTGTCCATCTCCCTTGGGTGCTCGATCGTGGAGCCCTCGTTGAACGCAACCGCCCAGCTGACGCGCCAGGGACCACCGGAGACCGCCGAAAACCGCCACAGACCACCGAAGACCGTCAGAAGACCGGTGTAGGCCGCCAGTTGGCTGCCGTAGACCGCCGGCCGAAGGCCGCCAAAGGCCGCCAGGAGACCGCCACAGGCCGACGGGCAGCAAGGAGTCCATGGTCAGACACGCAGCCTCCCGCTCTCCAGACTCTTGGAGCCTCGCCGCAGGCATGCCCCATCGGCGCCCCTGGATCCCTGCATCGCTCTCCTCTGTGCCGCCCGCCCCTCGCGTCGCCTCCGAGCGCCGCGTGCGGCGGCGGCCTTTGGCCGAGGCGCTCTCCCCCCGGCGGCGTGCTTCGGCTCGAGCCTCCGAGAGGAACGAGAAGCGAGGTCCGAGGCACCCGTCCCCAACATTGTGCCAGGAAGGGCACGGCGCGCGGCGGGGGTCGGTGCCTAAACCACCTCCACCACCACCACCACCACCACTGCCACCACCACCACCACCACCACCGCCACCACCACCGCCACTGCCACTGCCACCACCACCACCACCACCACCGCCACCACCACCACCACCACCACAACCACCACCACCACCACCACCACCACCACCACCACCACCACCACCACCACCACCACCACCACCACCACCACCACCACCACCGCGAGACTCCTTCCGGCCGTCTGCCTTCATGCCCCATCGGCGTTGGCGCCGCCCCTCGGCCTGAGGGTTCGTCGGACTCGTCCATCTCTTCCTCATCCTTCTCTTCTTCCTCCTCAAGAAGAAGCGCAAAGATGTGTATGAGTACTCCCTCACGCTCACAGGTTGGGAGAAAGATGCCTATATTTCCCATTGGTTCGAAAGCGTCTCGGACATTAAGGCGAAGTTCCGTCAGCTACTACAAGACAGAGTTCCCACCTTCGACCAGGACCACCCCGAGTATTACGACGACAACAGTGATAACAATGAGTTTCAACAGCCAGAAGTACAACACATTTGTTTGCATGAACTAAGACAAGGGAGTCGACCTAGCCTCTGCACTGGCCACGTAGACGGCACAGACCACATCGGCTTCTACGGCACGATCGATGGGGAGCAGAGCGTACCAGCAGTTGAACATGCAGGACTATTCTGGGCGTTGGCGCTTACTAAAGTTCCAATCGAGATTTTCACAGACTGCCAGCAAGTCGTGAATGGCTGGGCCCAGAAGTACTACGAGAAGCCCCAAGGAGCCCAGAGACCATGGTGGGAAAGGATCTGGAAAATGATAAGCAAGCGACCTGGTGGAATACACGGGGTGCAAGTCCACACATGCTTGTCCCACCTCGACCAGGAGTCCGTTAAGCAGTCGGGCCAGGCCGTCCACATCAGCATGGGCAACGAGATGGCGGACACCCTTGCCCAGCGTGAAGCAGAAGAGGCCATGGCAGATATACGTGACGAGACCAAACTATCAATGGAAGTGGAGACTACCCTCATGAGAGCCCAGCGTCGTGCTGCAGCCATTATCCACGAGATCTGCAAGGATGCGGACCCCAGCAAGCTGGACAGACCGAGGCAGGCGCCCAAACAGATAACACGAGAAAGACGGGCTCAAGTCGAACAGGAACCAGGACACAGGATGCTAAAAAGGAAGGCCCTATGGATATGCCAAGAGTGCTGGCTCCCACCTGGCAAGTACAGCGTGGTCGACTGGATGAAGGCCAATGTTTGCGTCGGAAGCCAGTACGAGACGCACCGAGCTGATCACGGATATGCTGTACAAGTACTCACACCGAAATGATAGAGATACCGGAGACAAGGTGATCGACGCCAGCCACTGCATCGCGGTTGCACATGGGCAGTTCTGGTGCTGGAGCTGTGCGGCAGTGGCTTCACACAATGATGATGGACATGGCAGGGTCAATTTGCTGGCGGCGAAGTGCAGGGATAAGATCACCCCGAGTGGCACGACCGTGCTGCGTCGATTCGGTATGGACTTCCACCAAAGGCGGGCCAGAACTGGCCAGACGGAACGGTGCCGCCCAACGGCGGTCGGCTACCACGAGCTGCTGTTGGGCGACGCAGATTTACGCTGCCCTGGAGTGGCAGTGAGGTGGAGGCCCGCCCTGTTCAGGGGGTTGGCTCGCGACCTCAGCCGCGGCCTGCGCGGCTCGGGCCTGCGCGGTCTGCGCGGCCTGGCACGGGGCTTCGGCCCCGCAGATCTATTCTGCCCTGGGAGCGGCAGGGAGGTGGAGTCCCGCCCTGTCTCTGGGGTGGGCTCGCGACCTCAAGAGAGCCCGCGCGGTCGGCGCGGGCGGGGGCCGCGGCGGCCGAGTCGACCGCGGAGCCCCTCGCTCGATTGTCCTCGATCGTCCTCTTACTCCTTCTCCTCTTCATCCTCTTCCCCGCGTTCCTCCTTGCTCCTCCTCCTCCTCCTCCTCATCCTCCTCCTTCCCGATGCCGTGGAGCCCCCTCTGAGGGCACAACTGTCCACGCGGGAAGGCCCTGCACCAAGGGAACGATCACGGCTGGAAATTTCCCAGCCACTCCTGGCAGGTAGCCTTGGCTCATCCTTCGGACGGCCCTCCTGCCCCACTCGCCAGGCAGACTGCAGGGGGTGCGGAAGCCCTTGAGTTGCTTAGCGCTGTGAGCACCACAGTGCGCGCACGCAACCACGGGGTGGGCCATCACCAGCAGGGATTTCTCGACCCAAAAGCAATTCAACGATGTGCCTTCAGACCCTGCTGCTGCAACCGTTCGTTGGCATCACGCGCGCGCGACGAGGTTGACCCAGGACAGGTCTGCGCCGCGGGGGGCACAGCACGGCAGCAGACACACCAGGGCCTGTCGGCAGGCCCTTTCAAATCGTGCATCAATTGATCTGGCACTATTACGAGGGGAGGAGGCGCACACACACGCATGCGGCGCGCAACGTGTGTCGTGTCGCGCGCGTCCACGTGCGCGCCCACCTCCCCAATCCTGTGCCCAACTTGCTCGACAAACTGCTCAGCCTGCTGCATGCGCGTCGGGTCGTCGGCGGGTGCGCGCGCGAACTGGCCCAAAAGTCGGCCTGGAAATTGCCGAACCTATCTCTGCGTGAAAGCCGCCCAGCAGCAACGTCGGACATCGCGCAGTGACCCCTGACTTTGCGAGACGAAAGCCCGTCGACACAGAATCCCCCGAAATCCTCCAGGGGCCTAGAGAAAACACGCCACCGACTCCTTCTCCTCCTCCTTCTCCTCCTCCTCCTCTTCCTCCTCCTCCTCCTCCTCCTCGTCCTCCTCCTCCTCCTCCTCTTCCACCTCCTCCTCCTCCTCCTCCTCCTCCTCTCCTCCTCTCCTCCTCTCCTCCTTGCTCCGCCTCCTTCTCCTCCTCTTCCTCGCTCTCCTTCCTCCTTCGCCTCCTCCTTCCTCCTCCTCCTCCTCCTCCTCCTCCTCCTCCTCCTCCTCCTCCTCCTCGTCCTCCTCCTCCTCCTCCTCCTCCTCCTCCTCCTATCCTCCTCATCCTCCTATCATCCTCCTATCCTCCTCCTCCTCCTCCTCCTCCTCCTCCCTCCTCTTTCCTCCTCTTCTCTTCCTCCTCCTCCTCTTCCTCCTCCGCCTCCGCCTCCGCCTCCGCCTCCTCCTCCTCCTCCTCCTCCTCCACCTCCTTCCTCTCCAGACTCCTCGTGCCCCGCCGCGCTGGCGCCGCCCCCTCCCCCCTCCCCCCCCAGGCAGATCGCCCATCGACGCCGCCGCAGCGGCGCGGCCCCCGCGCGCTGGCCGCGTCCCCTGGGCGGTCGCCGTTGCCGCTGGCAGAGGCCCTCGCCCAGCAGGGCCCGCGGGTGGCGGGTGGCGGGTGCCCAGAGATGCCGATACCATACCCCCCTCCTTCAATCCTCCGCCTCCTCCTCTTCCTCCTCCTCCTCCTCCTCCTCCTCCTCCTCCTCCTCCTCCTCCTCGTCATCATCATCATCTCATCATCATCATCTCATCATCATCATCATCATCATCATCATCATCCTCATCATCTCATCATCATCATCATCATCATCATCCCCCCTCCCTCCTCCCTCCTCCTCCTCTTCCTCCTCCTCCTCACCATCATCATCATCATCATCAGCATCAGCATCATCATCATCATCATCATCATCATCATCATCATCATCATCATCATCATCACCCCCCCTCTCCGTAGCCATTTTGGCTCAAGTTCGAAACGCTTCCCTGGCGCTTCGAGCTTGTCTGCTGCCGAGGGGACGGCTCAGAGCGCCCTTCTTGCGAGGACAGGCCTCGCGGCACAGGAGCTTCAGTGCCCGTGCATTGCGGCTCACCACAGGTTTCTTTCCCCAACTCTCCACTTCTTTTCGCCATGTCGGGCGAAAATGGCGTCGACCTGGCCTCTGTCCTGGGACAGCTGAACGCCAACATGATCGTTCTTGTGACCGACATGAGCAACATGAAATCCTGAAATCACAGATGAATGAGGTCGCCACCTGTGTCCAGCGCTGTGCTCAGCTCGAAACGCGGATGACCAACCTTGACAAGAGCACGGGCGAGGCGGTCATGCGAGTCGAGAACATGATCAAAGATTTGGACGAGAAGTTCGAGCGCTGACATGAAGCCATGGCCAAGGGCCTTGGCAAGGGCACATCCCTTCCTCCTGAAGTCGTCTCCAGCCTGGAGGCCAAGATTCAAGCTGTGCAGACTCAGATGTCTTCATTGTCACGGGCTCCTACATCATATGATTCAGGCAGTTCTGACTCGGGCCGACGTGTTGCTCGTCGGCTCACAGCTCCGGAGCTCTCTGAGGTCAGTGGCAGGCAGGAGAATCGTGTCTGGCTCCGTGGATTCCCACGGGAGATGATGGCCTCCGCATTCAAGAAGCACTATTTCCAGATCTCGACGGCGCACCCTTCCCTGGCTAACGCCAAATACAAACCAGCCAACGGCAAGTTCACCTACCCCATCCTCTTTCCCACGGCCGAGCTCGCTAAATCTTTCATCGCCGAGGCGCGCGAGAACACTCCGTTCTGGATGGACAGCAAGGATGGCATGAAGAGGCACTTGCTACGAGTGGGTGCTGACCAACCGCTGCCGATCCGTTTACGGAAGATCGCACTTTCCAAGTCATGGGCTGTAGCGAATGCTCTTCTTCATGAACACAATTGCTTGCAATCTCACTTCAACTTAGGCACCGATCCGTTCAAGGGCACCGTCTTCTTAGTTGACAACGACGAGTACATCAAACTCGTGCAGCTCACTGGCGTCGGCGGTGACTTGACTGTCTCATTCACCGTCAAACCTTTCGCGCAGAACCTCAAGGACCTCGGCATTCCTGTCGATAAGATAGCGACGTTCGGAGACAAGGTCCAGGTTGACGTTCCGCATTAGGAGTCTCCTCAGCAGCTTCGAGGCCTGACCGCCGCCCAGTTTTGCCCCTCTAGTGCTCACTGCCTGTCGGACAGCCAGGAGGTTCCGTCTGGCCTTCTGACGTCAGATCATCTGACGAGGGCGGTTCCCCCCTCCCTTTCCTCGTCCTCGTCCTCGTCCTCCCCCCCCCCCCCCTTGCGCGTGGTGCAAGCCTTTCAGCATCTCTGCAAATTCTGGCATCTGCTCATATAACACATCCGCTTATGTTGGTAGCATTTTTGGCAAGCATGAGCTGCAGCGCCAGCGTTCGAGCAAGGTCTCTAAAGTCTTCGCTAAGTACTAGGTAGTCATGCTTCAGGAGGTCCATGGGTTTTAACAGGATCTTTCGAGCCTCTATCGTGATTTTCCCAGGTTTGAACACTTCGGTAGTTTCTGTTCGTCCCCTCGGGCGGGGGGGATCACTATTTCGATTTGTTCTAGGCTCTTCTCCTCCTTTCCTCGAATGTCAAAGGAAGTTATCGAAGTTGGTCGCATCGTGATTATCTCCCTTTCTGGGCCCACAGGCACTCTGCAGACTGGCAACATACCTATCAACCCGCTACGTCCTCCTCTAGCTAGACAAGGGCTTTTTCGCAGAATACGTAGCACGTGCGTGGCGCTGATCAAGCAATTTTGTTTCTGCGGCGGTGATTTCAACTGCCTGGAGAGTGGTGAGCACAGAGTCTCTATCGCGGGTGGAAGCTCCCGAGGCGAAGGGCCTGGCGCGACCAACGTCTTTCTTCAGCTCGTTCGTGATTTAGCGGAAGTTGAACAGGTTGATTTCACACATAGATGTCGTTCGTCGTCGACTCTCGGCAGACTGGATATAATATATACCAATTGTCCGACGGCTGAGTTGATGGATCTGCATCCTCGCACAGGTGTGCTTGGCGATCCCCTGGCACCGTTTGAACCCTCGGACCACGCCCCCATCTTTGTGCAAGTGTTTCCTGGCTGCGTAGGCCCCCCTCGCTTGCAGAGATGGATCACTTCGCATCCTGACAATTGCCAGCCTCTGGAGGCCGCCGCCGAGAAATTCGATTTATCCGACGACCCCTTCGAGAGGCTCCAGGAGTTGACGGATTGCATGTTCTATACTAAAGAAGTTCTCATTCGTCGTGTCTATAGCTATGGGCCCGCTACTCCTCTACAACGTACCGCTATTTGCCTGAAAATGCTTCGTTGTTTTCGGGGTGGTTCTATGGCTGGGATGGCGCGGTAATGTCTTGCATCGCACCCCTTCCTCGAAACGTTCGCTGCGCTCGATGGCTTCATTGATAGAAATGGCTTTCACCAACGTGTCGCTGAGCTACACCTAGAGGTGCTCCGGGGGGACCTCCTCAGGGCTCTCGAGTCCCACGATGGCCAGGCGGTATCCCGTCAAGACCCCGTCAGTGCCCGAATTCAGCAGTGCATGAGGAACTGGAGCCCAAAACGTCGTCGAGTCTCTTTCAGGTTGCGTGGCTGATGACGGCCAGCCTCAAACTCTCGAAGCAAGTGTTGCTGGTCTTCGCAGACATCGGGCTGCTGTGCATAGGGCGCCACATGACGTTGCGGGTGCTGCGCTAGGTGCTACGATATTCAAAGCCCGTCGATTTTTAGAGTTGCGCATTGGTAAAGTGAGCAGCGGCATCGAGTGGGGGATCCCCTATGATGAACTCTCGGGTCTTATCTCTCTCTCAGGAAACGCGATGCGGCTCCTGGTCCTGATGGCACCCCTTACTCTGCGTGGCGCTGTGGTGGAGATCTCACTCGATCAGCACTGTATGATGCGTATGTGGCTCTTTTGCGAGGCGCTCGCCTCCCGCCTGAATTCAACCGCGGCTATGTCGTGTTACCTCCCAAGAATGTAGAGGAAGACTCTCTTACGGTTCTCCGAGGGCCTGCCCAAACTCGCCCGATCGTCCTCTCGAACGCAGACAACAAGTTAATCTCTGGTGGGTTATCTGTTCCCTTGGGTTCTCAAGCGCAGTTTTCGGTTGCACCGTTTCAGACTGGAGGCATTAAGAAGCGTAACATCCCCGACAACATTTTTAACCTGGAGGGCCCCCTTCTCGAGTACGCATGCTTCAGAGGTTTTGGGACGGCCGACATCTTTCTATTAGATTTGGCTGCCGCGTTCCCTCCCGGTTGCACTCTTGGATCTGTTTCGCCCTGAGCACGCTCGGCATTCCCGCGCAATTTATCGCTGCACTACGAGAGCTTTACTCTGACATGAATGTCAAGATTCTGATGGGAGGCAGGATCTTCGATGGGTTGAGGATCGAAACTGGAGTGAAGCAAGGTTGTCCTTTGTCCGCTCTCACATTTAATATGTGCTTCGACCCCTTGCTGCGGGTCATAGACAGGCGGTCCAGCCGTTGCCTGGTCGCACGCTTGCGTTCATGGATGATGTGGGGATTGCTGCTGGTGATATTGTTCGCACTGTAGAAAAGGTTCTCAAGTTGTTCCAGATCTCTTGCCCTTTAAACTGGACTTAAGCTGAACTGCTCCAAGTGCGTCGTCGTCGTTCCTTCGGATGCTCTGATTCTCCAGGTCCGTACACTCTTGGGCGCTCGTCGGGTCCCTGTGGATCAGCTTACTTTCCGCACGCATGGGAAATACTTGGGCGTTTTTGTTGGCCCTGGAGGGCCCTCTGCCTCGTGGTCTGGGCCGACTCGAAAATTCATAGCTCGTGGGGACTATGTGAAAGGTCTGAACTTAGGTCTCAACCTCGGCTTCAAGGAATACAACATCCTCGCCTTCCCCGTGCTCTCATATGTCCTCCAGCTCTTGCCTGTTCCGCCCTTTGTCCGACAAGCTGAACAGACGGTCCTACGAAGATTGACGGCGAGCCCGAGGTTTGCCATCCCTAATGATGCTCTACGTCATTTCTCTGGTTCTGGATTCCAGTGCAGCCCGAGACCGCTCTTGTTAGAGCATCGCGCTGCCATGTATAGAGCCAGTTTGGGGTCGACGGCTGCCCAGGCCACGTTCACTCGTCTGTGCGATCTGGAAGAAGAGGATTGGGATGTGCTGGTTGTGCGTCGATCTCCCTCGTGGCTGAGCTCTAGCATCTGTTTCTCGTGCCTCACAAACTACAAGGGCCTGTCGGCGATTCCGCGATTCCTGGTCAAGTTCGACGAAAACACGGTCCACCTCCAAGGGAAGGTCATTCGTTTTCTTCGCACTCAAGAGCTGAGCCCTTGTTCCAGACTTCTCCAACCCCGAACTCGTTACTTCGATCCCCAAGCCCCCGAATGGTATACGAACAGGGTTTTCCTGAATCTCAGATTAGCCAATCGTCTGCTTGCTCCGTCTACTGCTGTCGCTTATATGAAATCCATGTGCAATGCCTGGCCGACGGCTAAGCGATATCGCCAAGCCTGCTGCCCCTGCAGGTTCTGCGGCGAGGAGAGCGGTGACAGCATCCGCCATACGTTCGAATGTCCTGTGCTCATTCCTGCCCTGCTTCGCGCTCTCCCCGTCCCTCCCGCTTCCTTTTCTTCTTCCTCTGCTATGATGCGTCTCCTTGTCACTGACGTTTCTCAGCTGCCCCAGGACCAGCTCCTGGCCTGCCTTCTTGTTCATGATCTTGCATTCGCTACCTTTAATGCGGTGAGGCACTTCGGGCACCAGGGTCCCGACGCAATCCCCGATCTTGTGATTGTTCGTGCTCGTGTCCTGTCCAAGCGTTCCCGTCGAAGCAGAGACATCTTTACGGCCCGTTAACATCATCACCCTCCCCCTCCTCCTCCTCCTCCTCCTCCTCCTCCTCCTCCTCCTCCTCCTCCTCCTCCTCCTCCTCCTCCTCCTCCTCCTCCTCCTCCTCCTCCTCCTCCTTCTCTCCTCCTCCCTCCTTCCTCCTTCTCCTCGTGCTCCTGCTCCTCTTCCTCCTTCTCTTCCTCCTCCTCCTTCTCCTCCTCCTTCTCGCTCTGCCTCCGCCTTCGCCTCCGCCTCTTGTACTTAGTACCGCTCAAAGAAGGTTCAGGCGAGGTTGACACCCCAAGCTCGATCTTCCTGCTTCTGGCGCTGACGAAGGCCGAAGCGAGCGCACATCTTATTGCGTCTGGGCCGCGGCAGACGTCCGCGTCAGCACGACCGTTGACAGGCCTTGAGGCCTTCCAAGCCAGGATAGTGGCGAAGGAGGAGCAGGCAAAGGCCTAGCGGTCGTAACAAACATGCTTAGGCTTCGGCGAAGAAAGAATCCGCCTCTTCCCTCCTCCTTGCTCCGCCACCTAGCCATCCTCCTCCTCCTCCTCCTCTTCCGCCTCCTCTTCCTCCTCCTCCTCCTCCTCCTCTTCCTCCTCCTCCTCCTCCTCTTCCTCCTCCTCCTCCTCCTCCTCTTCCCCCTACTCCCATCAGACCGTCCACGCCTCCCCACCGTTCCTCTGCTCCTCCTCGGGTTCTTCCTCGTCCCCCACGTCCCTTTGAGTAGGAAAAGATATAGATACCGCTGCCATTTCCTCG
>CAUYUJ010019028.1:130024-145024 GCA_963575745.1 Prorocentrum cordatum | reverse complement strand
GGGCCTGAGCGAAGGAGGAGAGGGGAGTGCACGGTCGGGGCCAGAACGAACTCAACTGGCCTTTCTTCGGGAAAGACCGGCGGCAGCGCTGGCACTTAAAAAGGGTGCTCCGCTCCACCACAGAATGGCCAGCAGCGATCAAGCGTCGCCTGCGGGCCTCTCCAGCCGTGACCCCAGCTTTTTTCCTCGCAGCGGTCAGACCCTCTCGCGACGATGTGTCCCTTCCACACGTGAGGAACACCTCTCTCTGAATCGCCAGAAGACGCAACAGTACTTTTTCCTGCAAGTGGTCAGCCTCCGACACAGTGGCAACATCATCAGAGGACAACTTACCCCTTTCGGCACCTTCATGTGCACACAGGTCAGCAGCACGATTTAAAAGGAGCTCACCGCTCGACAACTGCATGCTCTCAGCCTGGGCCTGGGTCGGGTGAGATTTTGTCCACCTAAGATCAATCTGGCCTGGACGGGACTCGAGCCGATCCCAAACCTGCACCCAGATATCAAGCATCGTACTCTTACTCCTGATAATCTGTTGCTTTGACTTACGAAAATTGCGAACAACTGGCAGATAATCACTAAAGACCAAGATATTGCCCTCCGTTTTCAAGAGGACGGCCAGCAAGGAGTACAACTCGGCGCGCGGCGAGCTCTGGAAACCCGTGGGGAGTGTCCCAAACATGCCGCCACCGACCTCCCGCTCATTGGGGTGCAGCATGACAACGCCCCAGCCGCACCTCCTTAGTCGCCAATCCTTAGTGTCCTTCCCCCCCGAGCCGTCGATGCCCCAAACGCCCCCTTGGATCACGTTGTCCCCTTGGAGCACCCCAAAGGACCACTGCAGAACCTCAGGGGCAGGGAGACCACTCACGGCCTGTTCCAAGGACATCAGGCCCCGGAGCCAGAGGGAGGGGAGGGATTCACTTTCCTCGATCGCAGTCGGGGCAAGATAAGCAGTGGCCTGAACGGCCCGGCTGTCAATCTGGTCATTGGCGCAGCACTTCCAGAAGCGGTGCACGGGCGTCTCTGGCTCCACCCCGCACCGCGGGCAAAGTTGAGACGCGCAATACCCCGCATCGAATAGGCGAGATTCTGTCCAATAGCCGCCTATCATGGTTGTTCTCAAAATGGCCTGGGACTCATAATCGAGGTTTTTGCCAAACTGTTTCAACATTTTCTGGGGGGTGGTGAAATCGACCCCAGCCTGGACCCCGCCCCCAAGGTAATGGCCCGACGCTTTCCCCCAGACCCAATTGGCACAGGAGACCCGAAGGGCCCTCCACACATGGAAACGAAAATCCAACGCATCCAGATCCAGGGGGAAACCGAACTCATCATGCCAAAGGCAGGGGGAAACAGGGTCCCATTGCAAATCCAACAGGACAGCAACGGTGGCAATGACAGGACCCCGCACTCTCCGCCACCGGCAGTTGGCAGGCACATTTTGAAACAGGTCGGTGGCAGCCTTCCACTGAGGAGGAGGAGGAGGAGGAGGAGGAGGAGGAGGAGGAGGAGGAGGGAGGAGGAGGAGGGAGGGGGGGGGAGGCTCAAGGCGAAAGACGAGAGGAGAGGAAGATAATGGGGGGAGGCGGGGGTCGGCATGCCGGCAGCATGTCGGCGATGCCCTCGGTCCGCGGGGCCCGCGCTCTCGGAGGGACGACCGCGCCTGGCCCGTGTGCCTGGCTCTGCTCGGGGAGGGAGGCACGGCGAGAGAGGGCTCAGAGAGGAGGAGGAGGAGGAGGAGGAGGAGGGGAGGAGAGGAGGAGAGGAGAGGAGGAGGAGGAGGAGGAGGAGGAGGAGGAGGGAGGAGGGAGAGGAGGGAGGAGGAGGAGGAGGAGGAGGAGGAGGAGGAGGACGAACGGACAACACATACCCATAGGGGGGTCGTTGGGAGGAGGACTGGCTATGGGTATGGGTGCAGGTTATCGGACCCTGGGGAACGTTCCCGTTTGCCTGGCTCTGCTCGGGGAGGGAGGCACGGCGAGAGAGGGCTCAGGGTGACGAACGGACAACACGCACCCAGACCCATAGTCAGAGCGTGAATTGCCTACCCCGCTTTCGCTTCCAGGCAAGACCAAGTCATACCGTACGCCTCCTCGTCAAGCGGCCTGACCAGTACATGCCGCAGTTTGGCATCGCTTGGTATCTCTTGGAAGCGAGGGTGGTCAAAAGCGAGGTAGGTTTGTTTGCCCCCTACATAGGGGGGTCGTTGGGAGGAGGACTGGCTATGGGTATGGGTGCGGGTTGTCGGACCCCGGGGAACGTTCCCGTTCGAGCGGGGACCCCCATCCGACAACACGCACCCGTAGCCCTCTCCGATCCCCCGATGGGTATGGGTGTGTGTTGTTGGTTCGGCTCAGAGGACGGAGGCTCAAGAGGCGCAGAAGCGCGGGAAATCCAGGAAGTCGAGGATCGGCGTGCCAGCTGCACGGTTCCAAATCTCTGCACGAGTTGCTTGATCCTGTCCTCTCACGTCTGGGAGCTCGCCGAGTCTTGCGTGAAACTCTCGAGATCGTGCAGCACCGTGTGTATCAGTCTCCCCGTGTGGCCCATCGGTGCCGTCTTTTGCGTGCGTGTGTGTGTGTGTGTGTGGTGTGTGTGTGTATGTGTGTGTACAGTCTGCCCCGACCTGGCTGAGAGAGCCGCCAGCACCCGCGCCATGTTCAGACGCGAGCGGGAGGACGGCACGAGCTTCAGCTTGCCCGCCTCGTGGCAGTCCGATGCCTTGGCCAGGGGGCACGACCTCTCCCACCTCGTAGACTGCTTGGGCGTTCTGCCGCTTGCTCAACTCATCCAACGCCTGCCGATTAGCTCGCCCCACCGCGCTGCTCTCCGCGATCAGGCGCTGGAACACGTCCGCGTAGCACGCCACAGATGCTGCCTACAGTAGGGGCACGTGCCAAGAAACCAGTTGGATTTTGCCAGGGTGCCCTGGGTTTCTTGGACTTCGATGGGTCCCCAATATGATCTGGATGATGTTCGATCGATAAATTTGGATTTTCATTGATCAAATAAATCGCGGATTTCAGGGTTAGGCTTCGTGCGGAGGTTTCTTGTGGCCGAGTCCCCATTGTATCCCGTTAATATTTTGCTCCGCCTCGGCCTTTTGCAGAGATTACTTGTGAGCCTCGGTTGTTCGGACCCACGCCTTGGTACAGCCTTCGCCTTCATCGCCGCTTGCATGCCCGACGACACCAGAAACGCCTTCAACCTGATTTTCTCGATCTGCCTCTGCATCAGCGCTATGTTGAGGATGAGCTTCATCATGACTGGGAAGTACTTTTGCATAGTCTGGACCTCCATCAGATCGCCGTCTATCTCGGTCGTGTCCGCTATCGTGGGGTCCTCTTTTGGCCCGTGTTTTGCTTGACTGCCCGATGAAGCTCTTTGGTGCCCCGCGCGGCCTTCTTGCGCGATGGCTCGTGGTCTGCCTGCACCATCACTGGAAACGTCTGCAGCCACGACATGCGGCCGAGGTGTCGGTAGATGAGACTCGGCTATCTGTTGTTGTAAAGAAAGGGGGTCTGCAAATTCCATTGCGCCCTCTGCCTCTAGACGCAAACTGCTGCGGGTGTACCACGGGAGAGTTGAGCTTCGATGTGTTGGCAATACGCCTCCTATGTCTATGTGCTGCAGTGATGTTGCTGATGGTTGCACGGCGACATGCAAATGTGGATGTGCACGACGAGCACTGGCTTGTCACCGTTAGCTCGGTGAACGTGTTGAGTTGCCCGTGCCCCCCTCCTCCATTGTGCGCCTCATGTGCGCGCAGTGCGTGTGTACCGCGCAAAACATTATGCCGCACTCCAGACCCTCGCCGTCGAGTCATGTACACAGGTTCCCGCCCTCGAAACACTCCTGGTCCTCATACGGTAGAGGGAAACAATTAGTGAACACCCCCCCTGCCCCCCAAACTCAAAGTTGGCACGCGCGGGGGAGCCTGCGGTCGAGGTGCAACTCATCAGACCCACCGCCAACTTTGAACATTGGGGGGAGGGGGAGGCGTTCACAGATGAATGTGGCATGAGTGCTCGCTATTTTTTTCCGAGGCCCGTATTGCCTGGTGGGGGCCACCGTCTGGGCCTCAAGCCAGAGCTTCCCGAGTAGGTTCGTTTTGAATTTCAAGAGCTTAGCGCACAACTCTTAGCAGCCTGGAACATATCCCTATCCCTATGCTGGGCACCTCCTCATCACGATGCCAATCTTAGGGATTCTCTTATTTTTTGAGGGCGAATCCCTAAGATTGTCATCGCCTTGTGGCGTGTCAATCTTAGGGATAGGGATACGTTCGAGGCTGGTAAAACTCGGGAGCCGTGGAGACCCTCGGGAGGTCACAGCCTGCGTCCAGGAAGTCGGAGCCCCCCTCGAGCTCACCCGCAGAGGATGCGTCACCCCTGAACCGCAGGGCCCTCGGCGGGTGCGGTCCCTCGGGGTTGCCTCTTTTGGGGCACGCGGGGGCCCAAGATGACTATTGGAGCTCGCTGCTTCCCGAGGCTCTTCTGGAGGGTTCCTTGGGGGCATCCTGGGGCAGAAGGGGGGTGAGAGTTTGCTTGATGACAAAACGGCTTGCTTGTCAAGCAAAGGTTGAGCTATTCTTGGATGTCTGTGAAGCCGACGTTGGCAACCCTCCCAAAGGCAGCCGCTAGCTCCTGAACGTGCCGGTGGGGGTGGCGAGCGAGAGCTTCGTTGCGTCGCAGACGCCGAACGACGAGTTCGAAACTCGGAGGGACGACTCGAACTTGCTTCCAGACAGCTTCCGCACATATGGTCATGACCTGCCACCGCTCTTCCCCTCCCTCGTCGTTCAGCTGTCGGTATATCGCGATACCCTGGCACAGAGCGCTCGCATATCGTACGGCAACAGAGTCGAGGGTCTTCTCCTGGTCCCGCGTAGAGCTCTCGCGGACCTCTGGGAGCCTCGGCCCACGAAACATGCGCTGGCAGCTTTTTTTTCACTGCCCTGTGTCAGTCCACTCCGACCGAGGGCCTCGTCAGGGTGCCAATCCGAGGTCTCGACCTTCACCGCCGCACCGCACGCATCAGGGACGACGCGCGTGCAAGTCTGGTCGTCCGCATAGTTTTGTTGACCCCCGGGTCGCAGGCCGCTTGCGTGACGATTAGGGCATGCCGCGATCAGCTCGTGTACGGAGGAGGTAGGGAACAGCGCCTGCCTCCACTCCACTGCTGGTCGTTCGAAAGCGCCCCTGAGCTGCGTGGCCGCGTCGGAGTCGCCCATGCAGCAGCCCGCGTGGTTCTGAAAGGTCGCGTCGCCATCAGGAGCGTGCACCACGCAGGCTGGGCGACAGTGTCTCGACAGTATTTTCTTCGTGCCTTCTGGGCCTCTGGGCCGCACAACTGGTACACCGTGCTTTCCAGGTGGTCGTGGCTGACGCTGGCGAACGCGTTCGTCATGTCATCCGTGATGATGATGCTGATGATGATGATGCTGATGATGGTGGTGGTGGTGGTTATGATGATGATGATGATGATGATGATGCTGATGATGATGATGATAATGATGATGCTGATAATGATGATGATGATGATGCTGCTGAGGCTGATGGTGATTTCCAACATGATGATGATGATGATGATGATGCTGATGATGATGATGATGACGATGATGATGATGATGCAGGTGCTGATGCGAATGATGGTGATAATGTTGAGGATGACGAGGATGATGATTATGATGATGTTGCTCACGGTGATGATGATGATGATGCTGATGATGATGATGATGTTGATGATGATGATGCGGATGATGATGATGATGATGATGATGATGATGATGATGATGATGCTGCTGATGATACTGATACTGATACTGATGATGATGCTGATGATGATGTTGATGATGATGCTGATCATGATACTGATGATGATGATGATGTTGTTGTTGTTGTTGTTGATGAGGATGGTGATGATGCTGATGATGTTGACGATTATGATGCTGATGATGGTGATTATGTTGTTGATGATGCTGATTATGATGATGATTATGCTGCTGATGATGATGCTGCTGATGCTGATGTTGATGCTTATGTTGCTGCTGACGACGACGATCATGATGATGATGCTGCTGATGCTGATGATCATGATCATGATGACGATGATGATGATGATGATGATGATGATGATGATGATGGTGATGGTGATGGTGATGGTGATGGTGATGGTGATGGTGATGGTGATGGTGATGGTGATGGTGACGGTGATGGTGATGGTGATGGTGGTGGTGGTGGTGATGGCGGCGGTGGTGGTGGTGGTGAGGCGGAGGAGAAGGAGGAGGAAACGGACAGTCGTCACATGTGGCGCCTTTCGCCTTCACTATTTGCGGAGCTCTCGTGGAAATCGTTTGGGACGTCTTGAGGCTGTCTTGGCTTCCAGTGAGGCAGTCTTGCGGGGGAGGTGGGAGCCCTCACATGCGAGTATCCGCGCGCCGGAAATTCCTCTTCCGTAATTTGAAGATGGGGGTAGCCCTCGTGCTCGAACCCTTGGCCAGGGATTTCTTGTTTTCGTCCCCGGAAGCCTGACCCCCTGGTTTCTTCGGCGCACCCCAGAGGCTTTTTTTTTCCAGATGGGCCCCCATGGGTCGTACGTTTGAGTCGTCCGGGTGATGCACACATGGTTCGCAATTGTGTTGGATCCCGAGTGGCTCGACGCGACCAGCGAGTCCCACCCGAGGACATTGGCGGGGGTGGCCCAGAGATGGGGGGTAAGAATAGTGTTTCGGCTGAGAGGTTTCGAGTTTACTAGGTAAGGTTCGTTATGGTTTCTCGCTTATCCTCCTCCTCCGCCTCCTCCTTCTCCCTCGGCCAGTTTAGGTTCGTTGGGCACTGGTCTGTCCAGCTCGATGGCACATGAGTTCTGCTGCACGCGAGGCCAGGGTCTGGGCGGATGCCTGGACACCGCAGGATGGCGGGATGGAGGGTGGGAAGTCCTATTTTTTTATTCAGGCAGGAGGGGAAAACACAGACACCACAGAATCGCCGATTCCCAGGAACATTTGGAGAATATGGGAAGTGGAGGGAAAGACGAACGTCTAGAAAATAATCATGGAAAGTATGGGGGATCCTGGGATTTGTGTCCATGTAGTTGTGTGTCCATGGGCCCCTTCATTCACACCCGTCCTCCCGGCACCATCGAGAAGGCCTGGGCAGCAGGGGCTGCTCGGCCACGCCTAAGCCGTGGCGCCTCTCGAGGTATCGGGCTCAGCGGGGAACGACGGGGCAACCCATCCCTTCAGCGCTGCAATGCCTCCTCCCCCCCCGCCCTCCCTCCCTCCCTCGATTCCTCCCCTTCCTCCCACGATCCCGCCTACCCTCGTTCCCTGCTGCATCCATCCATCATTGTTTCCTCCCTCGCTCCCGCCCCTCTCACCTCTCTCTCTCTCTCTCTGTCCTTCGGCCCACGATCCTGCCTGCCGCCGCTCCCTCTGCGCCCCATCACCCTCCTCGCCCCCTCCATCGCTGAGCAGGCGGCCGGGGCCTGACTTCCACAGCCTCGCTGCGCGACCGCTCCCGCCCCCCCGCCTTCCGTCGCCCTCGCCCTCGACAGGCGGCGCCGGCGCCGGCGGCGGGCGGCGGCTGGCGGCCGGCCCTGTCGTTCGGCCGCCCCGCCTCGCCGCTGCCGAGCGGCCCACGCGCCACCCACGCGGCTTTTCCAGGCGGGGCGGTCGGGGAGGCAGGGGTAGGGGGCCACATGCGAACCCTACCCCTACCTCCCACGGTTTCTGAGGGGGAGGGTGGGGTTCACTTCACTCGGGAGCTCCCGAACGAAGTGAACCCCACCCACCCTCCCCCTCAGAAATCGTGGGGGGTAGGGGTAGGGTTCGCATGTGGCCCCCTAAGGGGGGCAGCGAGGGGGGCGGGGAGGGCGATCGGGCGGGGGGCCGGGACGAAGATCAATCCGTTCCAGTGCGTGCCGGAACGCTCTCGGAGCGTTCTGGGACGCTCTGAGGAGGCCGCGGTGCTCGAGGCATCCTTTAGACCCGCCGGGTCCCAGAGATTCTCGACTTATCCCCACTCGATTTTACCCTCGTCCTGGCTTCGTCTTAGGACGAGGCGGGAGGAGGTTCTTTGCATGGATGGAGCTGCCGCGCCCTGGGCGTCAGTTCCTCCTCATTGTTGCCGTCCACGAGAGAGGGGGGGGGGGCGGAAGGGGAGCGGCAGGGGGAGGTTGAGGCTTGGAACCGACGCGATGGGCTTGCCACTGTCGGCCGCTACCTGATGCAGCCTCTCGACGTTCGCCCCCTCCACCCGATACGACCCCGTCGCCCGATCCTTCCTGCCATCCGTCAGCAGCGATGCCGTCTCGAACGCTGCCAGCTCATCCCCGCCTGTCTTGGTCGTCGTCATCGGTCATCTGCAGCATGGAGGGGAACACGAGGAAGTGGGGGGGGACGGGGAAGCAGGGAGGGGCGATGGACAGAAGGGGGAGCCGAGAGCGGAGAACGGCCTCACGGGCGCGTGCGTGCACTCGTCCTTCAATGCAATGTGTAAGCTGTTTGCGCAGCGTGTCACGCTGGCCACTCGGTTCAGCACCCGCCCTCTGCCTGGGGCAGGAGCCGTGCACAGCCGCCCTCCAGCTTCTCCTGTTCCCCCCCCATCGTCTTCCCCCTCTTCCTCCCTCTTGCTCCCTCCCTCCATTCTTCCTCTGATTCTCATCCCCCTCCTCCTCCTCCGCCTCCTCCTCCTCCGTCATCTTCGTCCCCCTCGGGGAGGGAGGGGGGAGCCCCCTCCACCCGCTGCCGACCTCGTTTCTGCCGGGGAGTGCGAGCTCGATGTGTTCTCGGCCTGCTCCCCGAAGTTTCCCCGCACACCTGAGCCGCCGCAGTCAGCTCGGTGAAAGAAGGACCACGTCGGGCTCAGGAGGAGGAGGAGGAGGCGGAGGAGGAGGAGGAGGAGGAGGAGGAGGAGGACGAGGAAGAGGAGCAGGAGGAGGAGGAGGAGGAGGAGGAGGAGGAGGAGGCGGAGGAGGAGGAGGAGGAGGAGGAGGAGGAGAGGGGCTGGGGGTTTCGGGCCGTTCCTTAGGTCAAGGTCGAGGAACCTGTTCGTGGCCTCGGCCTGCCGCGGCCAGAAGAGCCCAACGCTTGTTTTGTTTGCCGTTCCTTCTGGTAGGTAGCGCGTCGACCGTACCTCGTGGCCAGCCGCTTTCCTTGGTAGATCCTGGGCTGCACTCGCGGATTCTGCAATCGGTGCATGCGCATACCAGTGCGCGCCCACGCGCAGGGCCGAAGTGGGAGCAGGAGGAGGCACGAGGAGGGGGAGGAGGAGAGCAGGCAGGAGGAGGGGAGGAGGGGGACGTGGAAGCAGCGGGGGGCAGAGGAAGCCGGCTGGGGATGAGGACACAGAAGTAGGAAACAGGAGGGGGAGGAGGAGCAGGAGGAGGAGGAGGAGGAGAACGAGGAGGAGGAGGAGGAGGAGGAGGAGAACGAGGAGAACGAGGAGGAGGAGGAGGAGAACGAGAAGGAGGAGGCGGAGGAGAAAGAGGAATCAGGAGGCTGCAGGCGCCTCCGTGCGCGTGGCGGTGAGTCTGCGCGAGCGCCGTGTGGTGCGCGTGACGGCCCGCAACTCCGCTCGCCCCGAGGCGCGCGCGTGCGCCCAGGCGCCCCCCCTCGTCGACCCTCGGCGCTCCTCCCTCGTCGCGGCGGTGCTTCCGCGTGCGCTGCTCCTGGTCCTTCTTCGGCGTCACCCCAGCATATTTACCCATCGGTCGTTGAAAGTAGGTACTTTTGGATCTCCCAGATTTCAATATACTTCAAGCGCCTTCCTACTTCAAGAATCGACGCGCTTTGGCTGTGTTTTGCTATTCCCTGGGGGGGGGGCCTGGACCCAATCAACCGAATCCGCCTTCCTACTTCATGTTTTTACCTACTCCTTCCGACCGACGTGTACCCATCGGTCGTTGAAAGTTGGTGTTTTGGGATTCCCAGATTCCAATCTGCTTTTAGCGCCTTCCTACTCCAAGAGTCGAGTGGATTTGTCCCTCTTCCCTCCTCTTCAGGAGGCGGGCGGAAACCCAATCTATTTCCAACGCCTTCCTACTTTATGTTTCTACTTACTTCTTCCGACCGATGGGTATACTATATGTGCGTCGCCCCCCCAGGGGCGACGCGCGCACCGCGAAATCTTATAGTATGTGAGTCGTGGCGGGCGCATTCTGGCCACACCGCTCGGGAAACGATATACTACAAGATGGGTGTACTATATGTTCGGGTCGGACGCGCGCCTCCAAGGAGAACATATAGTATTAGTATGTCCCTGTGCGTCCCACTCCTGGCTCTCGTCTGCTGCTCGCTGATCGGGGCGGTCGGCATGGGTACGGAAAGAATGGGCACAGAGACCGACAGCAGTTCTTGTCCGTTTTGAACCGGATTCGCTGTTGGTGCCTCCGCGGGCCGTGCCCACTTGAGACAGAAGGCCGCCTGCCCAACAGCGGCCGCTGACGGTTTTGGACAACAGTTTTTGTTGGGCATCGTACCCCTTCTTTCCGCACCACTTTCGGGCGTCCAAAGCTTACCAGTCTGGAACATATCCCTATCCCTATGCTGGGCACCTCCTCATCACGATGCCAATCTCAAGGATTCCCTTATTTTTTGAGGGCGAATCCCTAAGATTGTCATCGCCTTTTGGCGTGTCAATCTTAGGGATAGGGATACGTTCGAGGCCGGTAAAAAGCTGCTCGCTGAAGCACCGCGCGTTCTTTGCCCGACCAGCGGATGCCACTGAGAGCGCGCGACGCTTCCCACCATCGGCCCTCTTGCGGCGGTGCCTCCCCGTCGGTGCTGCTCCTGACCCAGCTGGCGATCGCATCGAGATATGTTCAGAGAAAACAGAAAATCCTCAAACAAAAATCCACCGCTTCCCCCTCGAGGGGGTGCCGATGGGGACCCGAGGCTCTCCGTCGTCGCCGACGCTGCAGCGCCACCCCGGGCCGCTGCACGCCATCGCCGGCCCGCCGTCGCCGAGCAAGGGCGGCGGGGAGGGGGCACGACGCAGGGGCAGCTCCATCCATGCAAAGAACCTCCTCCCGCCTCGTCCTAAGACGAAGCCAGGACGAGGGTAAAATCGAGTGGGGATAAGTCGAGAATCTCTGGGACCCGGCGGGTCTAAAGGATGCCTCGAGCGCCGCGGCTTCCTCAGAGCGTCCCAGAACGCTCCGAGAGCGTTCCGGCACGCACTGGAACGGATTGATCTTCGTCCCGGCCCCCCGCCCGATCGCCCTCCCCGCCCCCCTCGCTGCCCCCTAGCAGGGGCAACGTGCAGGCGGCCCGGATTGGCAGGTCGGCCTTACATCACCCCCCTCAAATCGAGGGTGGACAGAACCCCCAACAGTGACGCGTCGATGAGTGAATTGTCCGTGTTCGGTTCTCGAGAGGGCGCCGTGGCTGTTATGTTCCAGGCTTGCGCCCGCCAGGTTTGGGCCTCAGGTCGTTTTCACTAGACCGCGTTTTACTAAAGGGAGGTCTGTCCATCCCCGAAGGAGACTCCAGTGGGCAACCCGGAGAGGTTGGGCGTCGCCGTTTCCCGTGTTCTCGGGGAGTGCACGAAGTCTTCGCAGGATCTTTCGTCGCCGTTTTTGTTTTCCGGGGTTCCTCGGCGTTCTTTGGGGCGCGTGATGCGGACCGCGGCTTGCTCGCGGGCCTCCTTGGGGCGCGTGGCCTCATGGGGGGCGCCACCGAAGGCCCCAGTGTCAGGGTTCAGATATGTCTCCTGGCAAATTTGGCACGCGCACACACACACACATCACACGCTTCGTGGTCTCATAGGGAACTCCACCGAAAGCCTCAATAGCATGGCTCACATGCGTCCCAAGTCCAGTTTTGGCACACCCTTCTCACGGTGCGTGGCTTCATAAGGAGATTCGGGAAGTTTCACCGAAGGCCCTTGTGGCAGGGTTCGCATGCGTCCCGGTGAGTGTTTTGGCGCGTCGTCGTTGTTCTGTTCGAAGAGGTTCTTTGAACATTTGCGTTTTGCTCGCCGTTTTCTTGTTGGGGTGGGTTTGTGTGGGGCGAGTCACGTCGCCGTTTCTCGGTGACACTCGGTAAGTGTGTAGGAATTGAATTATATTTGCTGGCTTCTCTAAACGGATGGGTTGGATAAGAATAAAGGGGAGTAATGACCTTACCAAATCGAGGGTGCCCTCGTGTCCTGTGTCCTCCTGCAGTTCTGTGGCAACGTGGCCCTCGGAAGGGTCTTGTGTCCTCTCGCGTGTCCTCTCCAATCAAGTCCTGACTGTAGGCGGGGGAATAGGTTTGGGTGGGATTGGCTCCAGGGGGGGATGGGGGGAGCAAGGTCGGGGGTGGATTTGCTCACGGGAGGCAGCGAGGTGCGAGGTGTTCGGGCGAGCTCGTCGCTTCTCGGCGGTCTTCCAGCCTCCAGATGCCTTCCAGCTGCTGCGCCTCGCCGAGGGCGTTTCGGGGGTGCCTGGATCGTCCCGATCGGTCGCCAGAGAGCCGAGTTATGATTCGAAAACCAACGGACGACGTCAACGGGGGGGGTAAGCTCAGGGGCGGGGAAAATGCAGCAACCCCCGATCGCCCATTGATCGCCGATTGGGGCCCGATAGCCCACCCCGCCCAGAACTATTCGGATTCGCTATCGGTAGCCTGCATCCGATTTAGCGGCAATGTATGGACGATTCCAGGTCGATGTTTGCCCCCCTTTGCATCCATGTGCTTGTCTCCCCTAAGGTTCCCAGGTTCCCCTTCTACGAAGCAGTGACGGGAGTGTTGTACTAATCGGGTGAATTTCGTTGTTTTTCCTGTATTTTTCAATGATTTCATCGGTCGAGTATTTTGTTGGCCTTTCAAGGGGATGTTGTATTTGGAAGCAACGCGTTGTCGACCAAATAGATAAACCGAGGTAGGATCATAAGGGAAAGAAAGGGAACCGCAGGGCAGGAAACGCAATAGCTCTCCCCAAATGGAGAGCACTATGGTCTGGCACGTGTTGTAAAGAGCTGTCCGCAGACGTACTCACAGTAGCAATTGCCGTCGTAGACGACGTAACAGTGGTGGTAGTGGTAGCGTTGCCGTTGGCGTATTAGCGGTAGTGGTAATGTTGATAAGGGTCGGAGTGGTATAATGGCTAAAGTAGTAAACAATATGACTTAAATGCTGTGTCCAGGCGTATTGGCAACTGGATCGAGGGGTGTGGCTGATTGTTGAACCGGCACCACTAGGGGCATGCCAGGCGACAAACGCCCATATGCGGAATGATGATTCGGCATTGTGGTTTTTATATACGCAATACCCGTTGGGGAGTACAAGTACGCAGAGAGTGGTTGAGTTCTTCGGTCTGGCGTAAGTGGCTGTTTGACTGTGAGGAGACCAGACGCGCAGAAGGGGACGAGAAAGAGGCTATCTTCATGGGGATGGCGCCCAATGTCAGTGACAAGGAGGATCGCATGGGACATCGAGGTCGAGGGCAAGCTGAATGCTCAGGGATGACCGAAACATCCCGACGGGACGTTGGCCAACATTTGATCCCGACGGGACGTTGGCCAACACTTGGGGACCTCTCCAAGGAGCCAGGTGAAGGCACCATAGTGAAAGCACAGTCAGGGCAATGATGCTGGCGCGCGCGACAAACGAGGCTTGCGGCCGCAGGAGGGGCGACCAGACACCGCCTCCAGTGCGGAGATGGACGCGAGTGCGTGTCATCAAGAACCACAAGTGCACCGCAAACCAACGGGGCGCCGAAAACCAACGAAGAAAAGCAGCCTCGACCCACTCCTTCAGCCAGAGCCCTCCGGCTGGAAAAGCCAACAGAAGGAGGAGAGGGGGGGGGGGCTTCCGAAGCCCCCCCCCCCCAGAAGGAGGAGAAGGGGGGGGGGTAGCTTCCGAAGCCCCCCCCAAACTGGAAAGGGGAGCCTGGACCAGAGATGGTCCCACGCGTCCAGATGATGCCAGACGCCATCCGCTACAGTTCCGCCGTGCACGGCAGAGAGGAGGCCGAGCAACAGGTTGCTGTTACCAGTTTGAAACATATCCCTATCCCTATGTTTGACATCACCGCACCTCGATGCCGATCCTAAGGATTCCCTCGGTTTCTGAGGGCCTATCCCTAAGATTGTCCTCGCTTTCTGCTCGCCCATCCTAGGGATAGGGATAAGTTCGAGGCTGGTCATGCTGGGCAGGGCACTGGACTGCTGGGCAGGGCACCGGGCCGCAGGGAGGCCCATCCGAGGCCGAAGCTGGGGGCGTGGCGGCAGGCTGGGCCGCAGGCAGGCTGGACACGAAGGCCTCCTCTCCTCGCATCGAGGACAAAATCATCCATAACCATAAAAAATGCGATGAAGGCATGGCCTCACTGAGTTTTTTCTGTTTTGTGCATGTAGTGCTAGTACATATAGGCGGTCCGCGCGCTGGAGCGCCCTGGCGGCGCCTCCGGCGCCGCCCCTGGCGCGCCTGGGAGGGGAGGGGCCCAGTGCAGCGCCAAGAAATCCGCGCGCAGCGCCAAAAGGTTATGTTGATGCCGTTTCTTTCTATTCAAGGACCTCGAGTCCCAGCAAAAAAACCATGGTCTTCGGGCTGGGTTCTCCCGGCGGTCTCTGGCAGCGCTGGGGGCCGAGTCCCTCTGCAGGCGGTGGGGCTGGCCAGAGGGCGAAGCCGGAGGCCGAGCTGAGCGCCGGGGAGGAGCCGAATGATGCGGCTCCTGCTCGGTATAGTTGCGAATGGCTGGATTCGGCCCGATTCCAGCGAAAGACAGCGGGGCCTGACCACCGATCGCTGCGTGCATGTTTTGCTCCGTCAGCTGGGTTGCGATCCAGGCGACTTCAGGGTCGTTGCGGAGGAGCCCGAAGACGCGTACCAGGCCCAGGTGCCGCGGGCTAGGCATGCCCAGGTGTTAGAAATTATATGAATACGATGCGCGTTCGACTCATGTGGGAGATTTATGGTCAGCGTGCAACGAAAATGAATTCGAGGTGCGTATGTGTGTGTGCGTGTGTGCGTGTGTGTGTGTGTGTGTGGGTGTTCGTGTGTGTGTGTGT
>CAUYUJ010019028.1:107524-125024 GCA_963575745.1 Prorocentrum cordatum | reverse complement strand
CCTCCTTTTCCTCCTCCTCCTCCTCATCCTCCTCCTCCTCCTCGCGAGGGTTTCCTCGGCGCCGTCGTACCGTCGTCGTCGCCTTCGCCCGCCTGGTGTCGCGGCTGGGGTTTGCTGGAGATTGGAGAGGACAAGAAGACCCATCTTCCCCTCCGCGTCCTCCTCCTTCCTCCTCCTCCTCCTCCCTCTCCTCCTCCTCTCCTCCCTCTCCTCCTCCTCCTCCTCCTCCTCCTTCTCCTCCTCCTCCTCCTCTTCCTCCTTCCTCCTCCCTCCCTCCTCCTCTCCTCTTCCTCCCCCTCCCCCTCCCACTCCCCCTCCCCCTCTTCCTCCTCCTCCTCCTCCTCCTCCTCCTCCGATCCTTATTCTTTGTTCGTGTATACTCCTATTTCCCCCTCTCCCTGGCCGATAGCCGCCCCATTCGGGACGCCCCATCCGAACCTGCAACCAATCAATGCACCATCAGCATGTTTCGTCATTTTTCCTCTCAACATGGACGTCCTGTCGTCCACGTCGGTAATCCCTTGCCCCCCAAACATACCACGAGGTGCACACGCGCGCGTTCATGCCAAAATCCTACCAACACACACTGTGTGCTGCAAGCGTTTCAACACTATTCCCAAACAACCCATTTGTTTTGCAACACAAATCATCAGAAGTGCTGCCCGCGCGCAATTCCTGAAAGCATGGGAAAACCACGATTTCCAGGATTTTGTGAACAAGCCAGCGATATCATTACGCCGCGCGGTGCATTCGCGATGTCTTGTCATGCACCCAGGGCGCGAATCTGGTGCAACAGTACCACGCGGGCGACATGCGCGCGTCGCCGCGAGTGCATGTCCAAATCCTTCCAGGGTCGTCGCCATCATTGGCACCGTCGCTGGCCTTGCTGTCGTTGTCGCCATCGTCGCGGGTCACCGCCCTCTCCATCATGTCGCCACCGTGTTCGACGTCACCATGCAGTCGCGCCCGCCCGAATCACCGACCTGCACCGAGGTGCCCGCGCGCTGGCGCGGCCTTTGAGGCGCGTTGGCCCACTTCCCATCGGCCACCGCAATCATGGCCTCAAGAGTTCGGCCATACCAGCTGGCCGATCTGCGCGTGCGATACGTTTTGCCAGCCAAGTTTCCTGGGGCTTCCTGGGGCTTCCGAGGGGCTCCTGGCGTCTCCTGGGCCTTCCTGGGGCTTCCTGGGGAAGGATTCGCTGTTGCCTTCAGGGGACTCCTGGGGCCTCCTGGGGCTCCCCGGGGTGTCCGGAAACATCATGGGGCTTCCTGGGGCCCTCTTGAAGCTTCCTGGGTCCTCTTGGGGCACCCTCGACTCGTGCTGAAATGCCCGCGTAGCCTTTGAGACGAGCTGGGGAGCTCCCATCGGTAACCGCTGTCGCGGCCGCATCAGCTGTGCCAGCACTGTTTTTCATGTTGTGGGAGGGCGGGTGGGAATGGGCATGCCATGCACGTCTCGCTCGAGCTGACTAGCTTGACTCCTGCTCCTACTCCTACTCCTACTCCTACTCCTATCCTTATTCCTTATTAGAATATACTCCTACTCCCCCCTCAGGCCGGCAGATAGGGGCCCCATCCGGGTGGTCCCATCCTAACCTGTAAAAAACAATACAAAATCAACATTTTTCTTATTTTTTCCTCTCGACATGGACGTCCTGTCGTCCACGGCGATAATCCATTGCAAAAAATACCACAAAGAGCACACGCGCGCGTTCATGTCAGAATCCTACCGAACACCGTGTGTTTGCAAGCATTTCAACATAAAAACATAAAAACCCAATGCTTTTCCACAAAAAATCTACAAATTTCCCGCCCGGGCTCTCTTGCTGAAATCATAGGAAAACCATAGGAATCTTAAGAATTCGGTCAAATCCAGCGATTTCACGTCATCGCGCGGTGCACTCGCGATGCTCTGTCATGCACCCAGGCCGCGAATCTTGTGCAAAAAATACCACGCGGGCGACATGCGCGCGCGTCGCCGCGAGCGCATGCTCAAATCCTTCTAGAGTCGTCGCCGTCATTGGCACCGTCGCATGGACGTCCTGTCGTCCACGTCGCAAAATGCATGGCAGGAATGGGACCCGGCTTACCGGGCCGTTCTCGACACGGCCACCTCTGGCTTCCTGCGGTGTACCGGGCCATTCTCGACTCGTCTGGCAATGCGTGCGCGGCATTCAACACGCGCTCGCCAGTTCCCGTCGGCAACCGCCATCGCGGCCGCATCAGCTGTACCAAACCGGCTGGCCGGTGTGACTTCGGCCCCCAGTTGTGCCAGCTTTGCTTCTTATGTTGTGGGAGGGCGGGTGGGACTGGGCATGCCATGCTTGACTCGCTCGAGCTGGCTAGCTTGACTCCTACTCCTACTCCTACTCCTACTCCTCCCTTTCCTCCTCCTTGCCCTCGTAACTGTTGTGGTGTGGGGGCGGCGCAGAGTTGACGCTCCCGCCACCCGTCCGCCCGACCTCACCGCCATGGGCGGGAGGGCGCACGCGAGGCCGAGCAGCGCTGCTCGTGCTTGCTGGCTGTTCTTTGTGTATCCCGGGGGGGTGGCACCCGCACCACTACCCGTGCCTCGTTTTCCCCTTCCGCCCGATGTTGAAACGCCGAATAAGGAAATGTTCATAAGGCCTTTGAGCCTTCTGAGAAGGCCCCCTCTTCTTCCTCCCTGGGCGCGCCGCCGACTGGGGTCGTGGACGCTCCTTGGGGGGACTTTTGGAGGAATCTTGGGGTTACCTTGCGCGGGCTCAGCCTCTGTCAGGCGATCGCAAACATGGATCAAGGCGGCGTGGATTAGCGACGGGTCCCGTTTCAATGGGAGATCGCAGATATCCGCCGCCTAACGAGGCGGCACCGGCCGCATTTGGGGGAGGGCCCCCCCCCCGATCCATGGATTTGGCGACCGCGCGCCACATCCATGGATCGCTAATCCATGTGTGCTGTTTGCGCGTCCCCGGCCTTTTGGGGCCTCCTGGGAGGCCCTCGCCGCGGAATTCTGGTCAAAACACCCCCCTGCAGAGGTTTGGGGAGTAGTGGCATCGATACTTGTTGTCTGCCCTTGGACATTTGTTTGTTGATCCCTTGGCCATACGGTCGGACCGAGGTATAAGATCGAGGTCGGCTCGGGGAGAGTACCCTCATGTTCTTCGTGTTCGTCGAATGTTCTTGTGGCCCAACTGGTCTTCAGTTTGGGCCGGCGGATGGTCTCATGTTCTTGAAGGATGTTATTTTGCCTTAGGTTCGACCGTGCATTGCATCGCGATCGTGTGCGCATCGCGGGTGCTTTGGCAGCATTGTGCAGCAGCGATGATTTCTTTGACGACTGATGGCGTCGTTGGACGACGAGGGTAGTAAGCACCCGAGCAAAGTGCCGAGAAACGACGTCCACGACCCTATCACCAATATTGCAAAGCCTTATGTCCCCGAGCCTGTGCATCGAAAAGTGCAGCGAAATGCAGCTCGATTTGGTGAGCTGGTAAAGCATCGACTGCGCCCAGATAAGTATGCCCAGAAGATTACATAATACATCCAGACCATACAGGATGGCGGCTGGCCGGCGCCAAGCCTTTCGAAATGCATGTTGGAGCCTGTTTTTTTTGTTTTCCGTCTGGGCGATAACGCTCGTGATCGCCCCCCCCCCTCCCCCCCCGATCACGTCACGCTGTTTTTCCCACATGTTTCAAAGAATCTTCAGGGTTTCCAGAGAATCTCAAGGGTTTCCCAGGAATTCGTCGTCGTCGCTGTTGTCCGCGACCGGGAGGTGGAGGAGGAGGAGGAGGAGGAGGAGAAAAAGGAGGAGGAGGAGGAGGAGGAGGAAAAGGAGCAGCAACAGCAGCAGCAGCAGCAGCAGAATCTCAAGATGCTCCCAGAAATTAATTCCCCCTCAATCCCCTCTTCCTCTGCTCCCTCTCCCTTTTCCTTATCTTCCTCCTCCCGAGGGCCTCGGGGTTCCAAAAAGGTCCCGGGAGGCCGAACCCTGCCGTGATGTGATCGGGAGGGGCCACCCACCCACCCCGATCACGCCCGGTATCGCCGATAATAAAAAAAACAGGCTCTTGATGCGTCAGCTTTGGATGACACCGCGAACGATGAGTCGTGTCCAGCGTGCAGCGTCGTCGGGCGAAGGATGATGACGGTGCAGCGTCGTCGGGCGGAGGGTCATGACGGGGACATGATCGCTTGGCATCGCTCGGACGTGTGCATTTTTTTCTCGGCGAGGGCCATCGAGGAGCATCCGTGATCATTTGGCGAAAAAACCACGCACGAAACCGAAAACAACACAGGAAATGGACGTCCGAACGATGGCCAGATCGGGCTCCGCGAGGTAGTGCGCGCCAGAGCAACCAGCTCGTCAATTTCACCCCGAGCACGGGGAGGCCGCTGCTCGCACCGTGGTGAGACGGCGGGCACTGCGACCTGACTGCAAGACAGCGTAAACGTACAGTTTTTAGTTGCGTCAGAAGGACGAGTACGCTTCGAAAGGCCCCCTTTGCAGCCCCGCCCTTCGGCCCATCCTGGCTTTCAGCAGCGTGCCATGGGCTTCTTCTGACATCGGCTCCGTTTTCGGCGTGCAGGGGCCCCTCGCACCCTTGCCGCGCAGCCTCACGATCCGGTCGCGCTGTGCCCCGTGGCGGAGGGCCCTGCTGCGGCCCACCGCCTCGGCAGTCCTGCCACGAGCGTGGCGAGGCCACAGCTCGCACCACTGCTGGGGCAGGCACTGCAGGCCTCGGAACAGAATAGCGAACACATGCCACATTCTTCCGTCAACGCCTCCCCCTCCCCCCAAGGTTCCAAGCTGGCGGTGGGTCTGATGCGATGCCCTTCGACCGCAGTCTCCCCGCGCGCGTGCCAGTAATTGTTTCGCTCTGCCGTGGCTCCGCGGCCGGGCCGCCGCGGCAGCGGCCCCGCCGCGGGCGCTCCAGGCCCAGACTCCAAGGGCGCCCTCGAGGGCGCGAAGTGATTCGCGCCTCGCGCTTCGCGGTTCGCTGGTTAATTCAAGCTTCGCGCGGCCCGCTCAGCTTCGACCGGAAGAGGTGCGCTCTCGACCCGCGAATCAAAAAAGCGCTTCGCGGTTCGGCTCCGATTCCTCCTCACCCTCCGCTTCTCCCCTGGGAGGCGCCCTTCGAGGGCGCGAAGTTCTTCGCGCCTCGCGGTTCGGCTCCGATTCCTCCTCACCCTCCGCTTCTCCCCTGGGAGGCGCCCTCGAGGGCGCGAAGTTCTTCGCGCCTCGCGGTTCGGCTCCGATTCCTCCTCACCCTCCGCTTCTCCCCTGGGAGGCGCCCTCGAGGGCGCGAAGTTATTCGCGCTTCGCGGTTCGGCTGCGATTCCTCCTCACCCTCCGCTTCTCCCCTGGGAGGCGGCGCGAGAGAGAGCGCGAAGTGATTCGCCCTTCGCGCAGCGCGAGGTGCGAAGCGCGAAGTTGGGAGCCCCTGGAATCGGCCGCTGTCGAACGATCTGGCAAGCGAAGAGCCGTCGGGTCGTTCAAGGCTGAACGAACCGGGCGGTGTCAGAAGCCAACGCAGGGGTCGTGGTGGCACGAGCTTGCTGTACGGTCCACTTCGAGGTCGGGGGGCGGGTGGGGCAGGGGCGGCGTTCCTGGCTCTCGGCAGAGGGGCTGGGGCTGAAATCACGAAGGCAGATCCTGGCGGAACGCCGCTAGAAAGAGACTCGGCCAGTCGTTCGACCTTTACGGCTCGACTTGGACAAAAGGGGCTTCGTTCTTTACCGAACGATTTTTGTTCAAGGGCGCGAGAGCGCGAAGGCAGGCGCCCTTGCTTACCTATCATTCCTTATTTCAGCAGCCCGAATGTACCTGTCACCACCCACCAAACCACCCCAACCCAACCCAACCCGAAGGCCTTAATCTGCCCTTCATTCCCAGTGGGGGGAGGGGGCGTCGAGAAACACTGACAAAGCACATGTGGAACCCGTACCGCCCACACTCGACATTTAGGTCTTCGGGTTATGTTAGCGTGGTCTGGCTGGTACCAATGCCAAGAAACACCCTGCTTGCCTCCAAGGTGCCCTGGGTTTCTTGGGTGTCGATGGTTCTGCTAATGGAAAGCGTGACGTTCCCGCACCAAGAACCAGTGGACGTCCTGGGGTCTCAGGGGGTTGGCTTTCTCGTGGAAGGCTCCTTGCGGTCGAGCTCCCACTGCAACCCCCCAAGGGGGGGCTTGGTGGGTTGGGTCAGAGGTGGGCAGCTTGGGCCGTCGGGCTGGCTTTTGGGGTGGCCCGGTGGGTCGTCCCGCCTCGTGAACGGCCCGCCCGCGGCCACCGCCCTGTGCGCGCGCCCGCCCCCGCCGCCCCCCCCCGTGCAGGCGCCGCCCGCGGGGGCGGCGGCGCCGCCCTGCGCCGCCCGCTCGCCGCCCGCGCGGGGCCCGGGGCGAGGCTCCCCCGGGCGCGCCAGCCCGCAGGCGCCGCGCCCCCCCCGCCGAGCGCGGCGCCGCGAGGGGCGCAGCCTGTTGCGAGCACTCGAGGAGGCGGCGCGGCGAGGGGCGCAGCCTTTTGTGAGCACTCGCGGCCACAGCGGGCGTTACAGTCGGGGCCCTGAAGAAGGAACCCTTTTCGTTGGGGAGGGGCTCCACGTCCCTGAAGTGTTTCACCGCTTGCCTCAGGCTTCCCTTGTGCTTTCGACAGGAAATCGAAGATTAACTTATGGAGAAAAGGGGCCTCGTTCCTTATGTAGGGTTCCTTAGGTCAACGCCCCGACTGTACGGGGGGGGGAGGGGGGGGGGCACGGGAAGGGGCACGACGTTGCGCCCCCCCTCCCCCCTCTCCCTGGAGCGTGGTGCGTGCCAGACGCGCTGCGGCAGTGCCGGGTGCGCAGTGAGGGCGGGGGGGGCGTTACGCTATGGGGGAGAGGGGAGGGGGGGGGAGGTGATGGAGGGGAGGGCGGGGGGCAGAACGCGCGTTCTGGCCCGGAGGTCAAACAAACACTCCCGAGGGGGAAGGCCGCGCGCATTGCGACGCGGCCATCTGGTCTTCAGGGGCAGCGATAGCTTGGCATCGCTCGGACGTGTTTTTTTCCGTTTCGGCGAGGACCATCGAGGAGCATCCTGGGTCATCGTGCGAAAAGTAAGCGACGAAGCCGAAACGTGCACGGGGAATGGGTGTCCGAACGATGGCAAGGTAGTATGAATGCAGGGACGGTCGGTCCCTGCTCACATAGGGGGGACGCATCGACCCCCAATCGCCCACTGATAGGGGCTTCATAGCCCCAACCTGCCCAGGAACGCGCAGATTCACTGTCACAACCTCCCGCCCTCTTTCGGCAGCGAACGAGGGGGGAGGTGAGAAGGAAAAGGCCTTCTCGGAAGGCGGCGGGACTTCTCAGAAGCCTTGGCGCCGTCTGAATGGTTTTCGGCGTTTTTTCTGAGAAGGCTCAGGGAACTCGTCCGAAGGCTGGGGGACTTCCGAGCCTTCTGAGGAGGCCCGCCCCTTCTCATTCACCCCCCCCCTCGCCTTGGCATCGCTCGGACGTGTGCATTTTTCCTTCGGCGAGGACCATTGAGGAGCATCCTTGATCATTTGGCGAGAAAGCCACGCACGAAATCGAGAGAAGCACAGGGAATGGACGTCCGAGCGGTGGCCAGTCGCTCGCCGCCGACTCCTGGCCTGCGCGCCCAGGAGGGGCACCCGGGTCGCCTCCGGGGGCGCGGAGGCGATCGCATTTCGAGAGTCGCGGCCTGGGGCTGGAGAGGCGCTTTGCGCGCCAGGGCGGCGGCGCGCGGGCGCGAAGGGAACCGCGCGCCGCGCCTCACGGGGCGTGCTGCGCGACGCCAGGTGACCTGCAGTGGAATGGGGGAAGCGTAAGACTCGAGTGAGCCGGAACTCGGGTTTGCCGTCTTTTTTTTGACGAGCGACTCCTGGATTTTGACGGTCCCGTTTTCGTGGGGTGTCTGCAGCGGGAGCCCGCGTCAAATTTCAGATTGGGTCTCGTCATTTTTATGGCGGCCCCCGTCAGGCCAACCCGAGTCCCCCGTACCCGAGTCTTACGTCTCCCCGATGGAAACCTATGCCAAGAAACACCCTGCCTGCCTCCAGGGTGTCCTGGGTTTCTTGGATTTCGATCGTTTTTCGCTGTGGAGAACGTGACGTTCCTGCACCAAGAACCAGTGGACGTCCTGGGGTCTCAGGGTTGGGTTTCTTGTGGAGGGTTTCTTGTGGCTCGGTCCCCTACTGTAGGGATAATGCGCGACGTTCGGGCCCCTCCCACCCCATGGTCTGCGCGCCCAGACTTGGGACGGGAAAGAGGGGCACGATGACCAACTGCAGTGCCTGCTCGTCTGGAGCGTGGCACTTCACGCACCCCGCCTGACAATGCGCCGGTTTCCGGTGCCTGAGGCCGCATGCGTGCGCCCGATTCGGGCCGATTCTCAGTGGTCCAGGCATGCCGAATGCAGCCGCGACGGCGCCATTGCAAACGAATTGCCGAATCTCGAGGGCGAGTCCGGAAACAGTTTGTGCGCGTTCCGCAGGTGTAGTGCATCAGGGACGTGGAATGACTCGTAGAGCTTTTCTAGGAGCAAAGCGGCGAAGCTCTAGAGTAATTCCACAGCCTCTCTCCCTTCCTCCTTCGCGGTCGTCCTACAGTCGGCCCGGATTAGTAGGTCGACCCTGCCAGCTCAAGGGTACCTGTGTGTCCTGTGCCTCGCGGCACGTGCCTGCTTACACTCCTATGGCGATGTGGCCCTCGGAAGGGTCTTGTGTCGCGCGTGTCCTGTCCAAGCAAGGCCGACTGTCTGCTTTTCTAGCCGCTCCAGTGTGCCCAGTGTGGGGCGCAGCCCGTCGGCTCCGATATCGTCTGGCAGCGCTGTGAACAAAGAAGAGTTGGAACAATATTCGGTGTCCTCGGATGCCGAGCAGACAACAGATCTAGTCATGTTGACAGCAGCGGTTCTTGTCCAGGTGGCAGCATCTGGTGTCCGACTTGGCCAGAGCCGATGTCATGATGACCAGAGTTGTTGTCTGAGTTGCCTCGGGGGAAAGCAGATCTGATTTATTCCACATGAGCTGTCACTGCAGCTGGGTCTCGTACCCATCTTCCCCGTCCCCATCCCAGGCGTGCAAATACCGGGCGCCTTCGGGCGGGCCCGGGACCGGGACACACCGCTCCAGAAAGTTCCGTCATCTGGAGAGAGGCAGGAACTGCGTAGGCACAATTTTTCGGAGCTCCGCGCGGCGCCCCTGGATCGGCGCTGGGCCCCTCAAACGGCGCCTCCCGGTTCGCCCTTTGTGCGCCCCGAGCGCCAGGGAGGGGGGTCCAGCCCCTCCCGTATGCCTTAGGGCAGGCCCTCACTGGTCGCCACCGGCCTCCTGCGTCACCTCAGCATCGCGTGGCCTTGTGCGCTGCGTGCACACCTTCCCGCCCAGCTTTTGCTGGGCACTGCTCCCCAGCACGGCCCGCTGCCTGGCAGCCTGCCTTGCCGGCTACCCCCACCCGGCCGCCGCCCCGTGGTTGCTGGTCTTGCCCCCCGGCGCCGCCCTGCCGCCGCCTGGCTTCGCTCCGAGCGGGCCCGGCTTCCCTCTCCCTCCTTCATTCGCCGGGCGTCCCTCCTCTCCCCTCCCGTGCATCGCGACCTAATTCGCATTGGTATGTCCTATTTATGCTTCTCCGCCAGCGCAGTCATTCTGCCAAGCCGCCGACGCAAGAAGTGTGTGTGTGTGGTGTGTGTGGGCGGAACCCTCCCGTGGTCCCTGTCCTCGCAGGACGGGCCCCTGCCCCCACGGGTTCGATTGGGACGTTAGGCGAAGGTGAACGCGCTCGCCCCTTTTCATTGTCAGGCCTCATCTTTCGCAGCGTCCAGCTCGGCCTCGAGTGGTGCATCCGCGCGCGTTCCCAGTCCTCCTCCCAGGACCCACAAGACTCAGGAGGGGAAAGAAACACACATACATAATGAATCGTCGACTCCCAGGAAAATAGGGGAAAAGATGGGAAGTGGGGGGGAAGACAGAAACCCAGAAAATATGGGAACACACAGACACAATTAATCGTCGACTCCCAGGAAATTACAGGAAAATATGGGAAGTGGGGGGGGGAGGACAGAAGCCCAGAAGATATGGAAAATAGGGGGAATCCTCTTCTTTGTGTGTCTTTATCTGTGTGTCCCCAGGGCCCCTTCAAAGACCCACCGCCTGGGGCGGCGCGGCTTCCTCGCTACCCTTCCCAGCAGCCGGGCCTGCCCGCTGCGGCCCCCCGTGCTGCCGCTGCGGTCCTGGGCGGCTTCGCCGCTCTCCACGTTCTCCTCCTCCTCCTCCTCCTCCTCCTCCTCCTCCTCCTCGTCCTCCTCCTCGTCCTCCTCCTCCTCCTCCTCCTCCTCCTCCTCCTCCTCCTCGGCTGCTTCGCCGCTCTCCACTTTTTTTGTCCGCCTTCGCTTTCCCTTCCCCGCTCCCCGCCGGGCCCCGCTCCCTTCCCCGCTTACTCGTTTCGACTGGACGTAAGAGTGACCTTTCGCCGGAGTGACCTTTGGTGCGGGCATAAATTGGTCCCCAGATCGCCGAACGCGATGCAGTAGCAGCGTCTTGCGCGGTTGTGCTCGGTCCCCCAGCGGCCCCCCAAAAGCCGCGCACCAAAGGTCACTCTTACCCAGGGTCACTCTTGCGTGTAGCCGATCGTTCTCCCCGCCGTCCAGTCCCAGTTGGCTGATGTCACTTTGCACCCTCAGTGTAGTTTCGTCTACTCATCGCCCCTCCCCACGAATCCGGGCCCGCATTGTTGTGGCTGCTGCCGGCTGCGAGACCCTAAGCGGTCCCAGCGAGCTCGGCCAGGCATAGACGTGCGCGCTTCATTGCCTGCGCTCGATTTTCTACGCCCCGTCGCCGCGCGCGGGGCCGCGACGCCAAAAAGTGTAAGTGTGTGTGTGTGTGTCTTTTTTTTTTGTGTGTGTGTCTTTCGTGTGGGTGCGTGTGTGTCTTTGTGTGTGTGTCTTTGTGTGTGTGCGCGTGTGTGTGTGTGTGTGTGCGTGTGTGTGTGTGTGTGTGTGTGTGTGTGTGTGTGTGTCCGTGTCCGTGTCCGTGTCCGTGTCCGTGTCCGTGTCCGTGTCCGTGTCCGTGCCCGTGCCCGTGTCCGTGTCCGTGTCTGTGTTTGTGTCTGTGTTTGTGTGTGTGTTTGTGTGTGTGTTTGTCTGTGATTGCGCGTGTGTGTTTATGTGTGTGTGTGTTTATGTTTTTCTCTGTGTGTGTCTGTGTGTTTGTGTGTGTGTGTGTTTGTGTGTGTGCGTGTGTGACGAAGCGCCGTTTGCAGCGTGAGTTTTCTCGTCTTTGGCTTACCTATGAGCGTCTGGATGCGATCGCTGAGACAGCAACCGCCGCTGAATTAGCCGAGTCCCTGCAGGGTGAAGCTGGACCGCCAGACCTTGGCTGGCGTCGCTTCGGTGCCTTGCGGTCGTTGGCCTTGTTCCGACCTAGCCCCCCTCAGGGTTAGATGGCTTTTCTGTTTGTCAGGCTTTGCAGCATGCGTCCTCGCCTCGAGGGGGTCGGGCTGGCGGCGCTGAGGAAGCCTGGCCCGCTGAGGATGGGGATAGGCCACGTATTCTTGACGGTGTTGAGGACGGGGGGCGCTGACCAGACACAGATTGCGGGCGTTCTCAGGGGGTGGTCAGGGATTCTCCTCCCGAGGGACATCCCTGACCAAGCCTAGATCTCCTCCTCCTCCTCCACCTCCTCCTCCTCCTCCTCCTCCTCCTCCTCCTTGGTCTGGTTTGGGTCTGCATCTTCCTTCGACGTGGGGGATGGGGGCAGGGGACGGCCGGACGGCGCCAAGGGTACGCCTGCACCGCTCTTGGCCGGGCCGGAAAGGGGCACGGGATCGGTGCACAGCGCCCTGCCGGCCAGCCAGTCCGAGCGCCAGGCGCGCGCGCGCGCCGACCACTGGGCATCCGCAAGGGGGGTGCGAAGGTAATCGCGCCTCGCGCGTCGCGGCGTGGGCCCGAGCGGCTGCCCTTCTCCAGTGGGGGTGGCGCGAGGGCGTCGCCATCGCCAGGCGCGATGCGCCACGTCACGGTAGGGTCGGGTCGTGTTGACCAGTGGCGACCCCGTGGCCGGCGTTCAATGTTGAGCGCCCTTGGCGACCCAGAATCGGCCGATGTTGAACGATCTGACGTTTCGGAGACGGCCGATCGTCTGAGGCTGTCAGATCCCCGCTGTGTCAGAAACCAGCTCCACGGCTGGCACGGCACGAGCTTACTGTACGTGACCTGGGTTCAGGGGCAACGCTAGAGAAAGGTGGGCTCAAGGGGGGATGCATCGACCCCCAGTCGCCCACCCATCGCCGACAGGTGCTGATAGCCCACCCTGCGCATCAACGTGCGGAAGTCTCGCTTCTGAGGGCCTGTCGCCGATATATATATATATATATATATATATATATATATATATATATATATATACATATACATATAACGGCGCACCGGGTCCGGGGGCCCGGGGCCGGGACCTCGACCACAAATGTGCGCCCCGGGGGGCCCGGAGGCTCGTCGGGGCTTGCCGGAGGCCTCCCCAGTCAGACAAGACGGCCCAAGAAGCGCCCAAGACGGCCCAAGAAACTTCCAAGAGGCCTCCAAGAGGGCTCCGAGATGCTGAAGATGGCCTCCAGACGTCCAAGGACGCCCCCAAGAGGCCCCAAGAAGCCTCCAACATGCGTCCCAAGAGGGCCCCTAGACGCAAAAATTGGCCCATTCCCTTCGTAAAACGTACATTTTCAACAAAGTTGTCTTTTGGGCTTTCCGACGTTACAGGACGGCCCAAGAGGCGCCCAAGACCGCCCCAAGACGGCCCAAGAAGCTTCCAAGAGGGCCCCAGGACAGCCCAAGAGGGCCCCAAGACGGCCCAAGAGGCGCCCAAGATGGCCCAAGAGGGCCCCAAGACGGGCCCAAGAGGGGGCCCAGAGGGGGACCACGAACCGCAAGCTCGAGCCTTCCGCCCCAAGAGGCCGCCAGGAGGCCCCCAGGAGGCCCCTCAAGAGGCCCCAGGAGACCCCAGACGTCCAAGGACGCCCCCAAGAGGCTCCAAGAAGCCTCCAACATGCGTCCCAAGAGGGCCCCTAGACGCAAGAATTGGCCCATTCCCTTCGTAAAACGTACATTTTTAACAAAGTCGCCTTTTGGGCTTTCCGACGTTACAGGACGGCCCAAGAGGCGCCCAAGACCGCCCCAAGACCGCCCAAGAAGTTTCCCAGAGGGCCCCAGGACAGCCCAAGAGGGCCCCAAGACGGCCCAAGAGGCGCCCAAGATGGCCCAAGAGGGCCCCAAGACGGGCCCAAGAGGGGGGCCCAGAGGGGGACCACGAACCGCAAGCTCGAGCCTTCCGCCCCAAGAGGCCGCCAGGAGGCCCCCAGGAGGCCCCTCAAGAGGCCCCAGGAGACCCCAGACGTCCAAGGACGCCCCCAAGAGGCCCCAAGAAGCCTCCAACATGCGTCCCAAGAGGGCCCCTAGACGCAGCCCAAGAGAGGCCCAAGAAGCAAAAATCGTGCCATTCTATGGGAAAACGTATATTTTTCGCATGTTCGCCTCTTGGGCTTTCGCCGCGTCCAAGACGGCCCAAGAGGCGCCCAAGACCGCCCCAAGACGGCCCAAGAAGCTTCCAAGAGGGCCCCAGGACAGCCCAAGAGGGCCCCAAGACGGCCCAAGAGGCGCCCAAGATGGCCCAAGAGGGCCCCAAGACGGGCCCAAGAGGGGGCCCAGAGGGGGACCACGAACCGCAAGCTCGAGCCTTCCGCCCCAAGAGGCCGCCAGGAGGCCCCAAGGAGGCCCCTCAAGAGGCCCCAGGAGACCCCCAAGAGGCCCAAAGGAGGCCCCGAGAAGCCCCAAATCGGCCCCCAAAATGCTTCGAACCTGCTTCCAGGAGGCCCCCGACAGGTTCAGAGGCTCCCGAGAAGCTACGTCAAACTCCCAGCGAGCGGCCGGACGAGGCCCCCCACAAAATCACAAGAGGGTTCCAGTATTTGTATCCTTCAGCGCTCTCTGGCCTTCTTCCCCCTGCCCCCTTCCCTGCGACTTTCGTTGACTCAAGCTCGCCTCCTAGCTAGAACCTAAGCGCGCGCGAAGCGCGCGCGTGGTTCTAGTATATATATATATATATATATATATATATATAAATATATATCGGCGATGCACCGCCAATGCCACGTCGTTGTTACCCCCTCAGGAGCCGGTCATCCTCTGCCGTCCCCCCTCATCGGTGCAGTTAGCGCTTCCCCTCCACGGGCGGAGGAGGAGGAGGAGGAGGAGGAGGAGGAGGAGGAGGAGGAGGAGGAGGAGGAGGGGGAGGGGGAGGAGGAGGAGGAGGAGGGAGGAGGAGGACGAGAGGAGGAGGAGGAGGATGAGGAACGAGGCGGCGGAGGAGGAGGAGGAGAGGACGAGGAGGAGGAGGAGGAGGAGGGGAATCATTTTTCTCCGCGAACACCAACATTGATACGTGAACTTGGCCGTGCAGCGGCAGTGTAAATGTCACGGAATACCTCTGCGAGGCAGGAGGAGGGGGTGGAGAAGGAGGAGGAGGAGGAGGAGCAGGAGAAGGAGGAGGAGGAGCAGGAGGAGAAGGAGGAGGAATAGGAGGAGGGCGCCAGGTGGAGGAGGCGGAGGAGGGGAGGAAGGAATCAATGAATGAAGGGAGGAAGGAAGGAAGGAACCAATGAACGAAGATGAGGGGGAGGAGGAGGAGAGAGGAGGAGAGAGGAGTGGGAGGAGGGAGGAGGGAGGAGGGGAGATGGGGGAGGAGCAGGAGGAGGGAGGGAAGAGAGGGAGGGTAGGTGGGGAGGGAGGGAGGACGGGAGGGAGAGTGGGAAGATGGGCGCCGTCGACGCGCGTCGCCGCCCCATGACCCGCCAGGTGGCCACGCCAGGCTCGCCGCCGGCGGGGGCGCCGCGCTCGCGCCCAGTGGGCGCCGCCTCCACGCCGGGCGCGACGACGCCGGGCTCGCTGTTCCTGCAGCCGGAGGAGCGGCCTCTTCCTCCCTCGTCCTCTTCCCTGCCTCCCTCCCTCCTTTTTTTTTGTTTTTTTTACTTTTTTTTTTTTTTTTTTTTTTTTTTTTTATATCTCCGCATCCGCCCTCCCTCCTTCCCCGTTCCCTCCTCCCTCTGACTCTCCCTTCCTCCTTCCGCCTTCCTCCCTCTCCTCCCTTCCCTAATCCCTTTCCCTCCTCCCTACCTCCTCTTCCTCTCCTTCCTCTCCTCCTTCCTTCGTCGCCCCCCCCCTTCCTTCCTCTCCTCCTCCCCTCGTCCCCCTCCCTCCCTTTCCTCCTCCTCTTCCCTCCCTCCTCGCTCCCCTCCTCCCTCCTGACTCTCCCTCCTCCTCTCCCTCCCTTCCTCCTTTTCTCCCAGGGGCTCGTGGGCGGCTTTCTCGGGGCCCTCCTGGGCCGTCCTGGGCGTCCCGGGAGACTCCCGCCCCCCTTCCAGATTCTCCTCCTTCTCCTCTCGGCCTCCTCCCCCTCCTCCTCTCGCCCTCCTCTCCTCCTCCTCCTCCTCCTCGCCTCCTTCTCCTCCTTCCTCCCCTCCGCCTCCTCCTCTCTCCTCCTCCTCCTCCTCCTCCTCCTCCTCCTCCTCCGCCTCCGCCTCCGCCTCCGCCTCCGCCTCCTCCTCCCCCCCACTGCAGCGCTCCGCAGGGGCATTCGCCGCCATGCGTAGGCGGCTGGCGCGGAGGTTTCGGATCTCTTCAACACGCGCTTGTTCAGGCGCGGGCGCGCCAGGCACGGTCGCGCGCTTCGGGGGGAAGCTGATCATCCCGCCCCCTCCTCCATCGCGCTCCGACCATATTCCTCCCCTGTCCCTCCTTCCACATCCCCCATCACTGTTTTAATGAGCCATTCGCTGTTTCGCCGTATAGAAGCTTATACTGAGACATGCATGGCTTAATCTTTGAGACAATCATAAGACTACTGGCAGGATCAACCAGGTTTGTACTCAACCACTGAGCCCTGGCATGCCGAAGCATGCCAGAGACAGCAGTCTTGCACTCAAACAGTCAACCAGAGAATCCAGCAACACATGGCGACAAGCGCCAGCGCTGCAACTGATCAGAGCTTACCCTGCGACACTGACGCGCCAGGCACGAATTTGCTTTCGTTCGAGGGTGGCGTTCTTGCGGCGAAGCTGTTGCACGTGTGCCACTCGGCCTGGGCCTCCGCAGGTCGCTCGCAGGCGGCCATGGACGGATTCGTTGGAAGGCATGTGCGCAATTAGTTTTGAGTCGGGCCTGTCCCCCTACAGGGGGATTGTCGACGAAAAATAAAAGATACCCAAAAATAGTCTGGGGACTATGTTTTGAGTACTTGTTGACCTGTGTGGGGTCTTTGTAGAGTATTTTTTATCCTTTTGCACAGGGTGTCTAGAGCTCCGACTACTTAATTACGGCACGGCGCACCCCTCATCACCTACACATTCCACCAGCCAGCGCGACCCTCCATCCCCCCCCGCATCCACCCACCCACCAGCACCGACCAGCCAGTGCGCCCCTCCGCCCCGACCCCTTTATTTCGGCACGGCACACCCCTCCGCCCCGACCCCCACCAGCACCCACCAGCCAGTGCGCCCCTCCGTCCCGACCCTTTTTTATTTCGGCACGGCACACCCCTCCGCCCCGACCCCTTTATTTCGGCACGGCACACCCCCTCCCCACCCCCCACCCACCAGCCAGCGCGCCCCTCCGCCCGAACCCCTTGTGTTCGGCACGGACGCCCCCCGCCCCGACCCTTTTATTTTCGGCACGGGCGCAACCCCTTACACACCCTCCGCCCCCCCCCGCAAAAAAAAACCACCAGCCCATCGCGCCCCTCCGCCCCGACCCCTTTATATGTCGGCACGGCAAAAACACCCCGCCGCCACGCCCCTTCTTTCGGCACGGCACAACCCCCCTCCGCCTCCACGCAGCCCCAGCCAGCGCGCCCCTCTCCTAGCCCCGACTCCTTCATTTCGGCAACGGCACACCCCTTCGCCCCGACCCCTTTATTCGGCACGGCACACCCCATACTCCCCCCCCCCCCCCCCCCCCACCCCACCCACAAGCCAGTGCGCCCACGCTCCCCACCCCTTTCTTTCGGCAAGGCACACCCGGTCCGCCCCCCGACTGCTTTATTTCGGCACGGCACAACCCCCTCCGCCCCCCCCACCCACCCACCAGCCAGCGCGCCCCTCCGCCCCGACCCTTTTTCAGCCAGTGCGCCCCCTCCGCCCCGACCGCTTTTCCATTCCGGCCCGGCACACAAGGCCCCTCCGCCCCGACCCTTTTTATTCGGCACCGACAACACCCCCTCCTCCGCCTCGCCCCGCCCGCCAGCCAGCGCGCCCCTCCGCCCCGACCCCTTTATTGCGGCACGGCACATCCTTCCGCCCCGACACCTTTATTTCGGCACGGCGCACCCCCTACGCACCCCAACATCCCCACCAACCAGCCAGTGAGTCCCTCCGCCCCGGCACTTTTATTTCGGCGCGGCACGCCCCTCCGCCCCGACCTCTTTATTTCGGCACGGCACACCCCCTCCGCCTCCCCCCGCCCACCAGCCAGCGC
>CAUYUJ010019028.1:99262-107424 GCA_963575745.1 Prorocentrum cordatum | reverse complement strand
GCCAGCGCGCCCCCCCGCCCCGATCCTTTTTTTATTAAGGTAAGGCACACCTCTCCGCCCCGACACCTGTATTCTCTTGCACATGGTGTCTAGAGCTCCGACCATTTTATTTCGCGTCGCCACCCCCCCCCCCCCCCCCGCCCGCGTCCTCAGCGCCAGCGTGGGACCCCCGCGCCGTGGCTCTCTGCCCCAGGCCCCCCAGCGCCCCAGCGGGGGGCCCGCCCACTGCCCCCCTCCGCCACGAACGCTTTATCCCGCGTCGCTCCCCCCCCCCACCCCGCCCACCCGCGTCCCCAGCGCCAGTGCCCCCCGCGCCGTGGCTCTCTGCCCCGGGCCCACCGCGTCCCCAGCGGCCCAGCGGGGCCCCCGCCCGCTGCCCCCTCCGCCACGAAAGCCTTATCCCGCGTCGCACTTTCCCCCCCCACACACCTGCGTCCCCAGCGCCAGCGTGGGACCCCCTCGCCGTGGTTCTCTGCCCCAAGCCCCCCCGCGTCCCCGGCGCCCCAGCGGGGCACCCGCCCATTGCTGCCCCCTCCGACACGAACGCTTCATTACGCGTCGCCCTCCCCCCCCCCTCTCCGCGTCCCCAACGCCAGAGTGGGACCCCCGCGCCGTGGTTTTCTGCCCCGAGCCCCCCCGCGTCCCCAGCGCCCCAGCGGGGGCCCCGCCCACTGCCCCTTCCGCCACCAACGCTTCATTCCGCGTCGCGCCGCACACCACCTCCCCCACCTCCCTCCCCGCGTCCCCAGCGCCCCAGTGGGGGTTCCGCCCCGTGCCCCCTCCGCCCCGACAATTTTATTCCGCGTCGCGACGCACGCCACCTCCCCCCCTCACTCTCCTTTCCCCAGCGCCCCAGTTGGACCCCCGCCCCGTGGCCCTCTGCCCCAAGCCCCGCCCAGTGCCCCTTCCGCCCCGACAATTTATTCCGCGTCGCGGCACACATCACCCCCCCTCCTCTCCGCGCCCCCAGCGCCCCAGTGGGACCTCCGCCCCGTGCTCCCTCCATTCCGAGCACTTTATTCCGCGTCGCGACGCACGCCGCCTCCCCGTCCTTCCCCACCGGGGACTTGGGCCCCGCTGCTGGGCCCAGAGGGCGATGCCTTGCCCCCTCTTCCCCCTCCTCCTCCACCTCCTCCTCCTCCTCCTTTTCCTCCTCCTCCTCCTCCTCATCCCCCTTCTTTTTTGTGCAAGAGCCATGGCACACGTGCCACTTGTTTTTCGTCGAAAATCACCCTGTCGGGGGACAGGCCCGACTTAACATTAGTTGGTGTTCGACGTAATCAGGTTCACGCGTAGGCGCCTGTGTTTATCAACAGGTTGGCAATGGCTTCCATGGCCGCCGTCGCGGCCGCGGCCGTCGCCGTCGTCGCCGCGCGCGCGTGCGCCATTCGATATATGTTTGCGTGTGCATTCTACACCCAAAATGCAACACAGGCACAACATGTTTTCCGTGGGCCGTCCTGAATCACTGACAAACGCCGCATTTATGTTTTCGCGTGGGCCCGCGCAGCCGGGGCACTCAGAACATATCATCGGAATCGATTGCGCAATGCGTGAACTACTCAGAACACAAAGGCTTTGTGCCAGTCCGGACGGCCCCACGGGGAAGACCAAAGGCTCTCTTTGCTTTTCTCGCAACTGAGCAATCGGAGAACTATCATGCGACTGCCGCGCCATGTGCTCTGTCCCTTTGTCGTCTCCTGGGCGGGGGAGGGGGGGAGAGGGGCTCTTCCATCGCGCCCCGCTCTCCATGGCGCCCTTGCCCTCCCTCCTCCACAATCTACGCGCATGCCCCGTAGATTGTCCCACGGCCATCGCACGGGGGGGGGGGGGGGGGCATTTCCGCGACGTAAACCAATGCTTGACAACTGCGTTAAACCGCGCAGCGCCCTAGTCCGCCCCATTCCCCTTCCTCTCCTCCTCCTCCTCCTCCGCCTCCTCCTCCTCCTCCTTGCCCTCTCCTCCTCTTCTCCGCTTCACTTCCTTATGGGCAGCAGCGGGGGCGAGAGCTCGACGCGTCGGCGACGCGTGCCAAGCGAGAGGAGCAGCAGGAGGAGCAGGAGAGGCGGGAGATGATGAGGGAGTGCCCGTGGTGAGAGGGAAAGAGGGAGGATGAGGGAGAAACAGAAGGAGAGAGAGAGAGAGAGATGCATACATAAAGGTACATACATACATATACATTTATATACATATATATATACACATATATATAAAAGATAGTGTATATATATAGAGAGAGGAGAGAGAGAGAGAGAGAGAAAGAAAGAGAGAGAGAGAGAAAGAGGAGGCCCCAGGATGCTCGCAAAGACCTCAGGAGGCCCCGCCCCGGAAGAACCGCAGGAGGGTCCAGAGGACCAGAGGAGTTCAGAAGCCCAGCATTGCCTTATACAATATTAATGACTTGTGAGAACTTCAACGTTTGTTGCATAATCTTTCCGTTATATTTTTTCTAGAAAAACTTTTGACGTTCCCAGAGGCCAGGGGCTCCGCAGCCCAGGCGATGAGGAATCCAGAAACCTTCAGGAGCCCATAATTTCAAACTTCTTATTCTTGTGAAAAAGGTTTTGACAGACTTCCAATTCTTTCAGAACCACAAGAACTGGTAAACTGTTTGAAATTCCCAGGGGCCAGGGGATCCACAGCCCAGGCGGCCAGGAACCCAGAACCCCCAAACAACCCAGAACATCCAAACTTTGACAACTTTTCAAGTTTCCAACGCACTAGCACTTATCTAATTGTTTCAAGCATCTAAATCGAAGTTCCCAGGGCCCGGGGGATCCGCAGTCCAGGCGGCCAGGAATCCAGAAACAATCAGAAGTCCAGACTTTCAAAACTTTTCAAACTTTTTGGAAAATAGCTTGATAGTGTTCAACTTTTCGGGAACTTGTCAAACTTGCGGGAAAACGATAAGCTTTTACTTTTGAAGCTGTTTACAAGTTTGAAATTCCGAGGGGCCAGGGGATCCACAGCCCAGGCGGTCAGGAACCCAGAACCCCCAAACAACCCAGAACATCCAAACTTTGAAAACTTTTCAAGTTTCCAACGCACCAGCACTTATCGAATTGTTTCAAGCATCTAAATCGAAGTTCCCAGGGCCCGGGGGATCCGCAGTCCAGGCGGCCAGGAATCCAGAAACAATCAGAAGTCCAGACTTTCAAAACTTTTCAAACTTTTTTGAAAATAGCTCGAAAGTGTTCAACTTTTCGGGAACTTGTTAAACTTGCGGGAAAACGATAAGCTTTTACGTTTGAAGTTGTTTACACGTTTGAAGTTCCCAGGGGCCAGGGGATCCACAGCCCAGGCGGCCAGGAACCCAGAACCCCGAAACAGCCCAGAACATCCAAACTTTGAAAACTTTTCAAGTTTCCAACGCACTAGCACTTATCTAATTGTTTCAAGCATCTAAATCGAAGTTCCCAGGGCCCGGGGGATCCGCAGTCCAGGCGGCCAGGAATCCAGAAACAATCAGAAGTCCAGACTTTCAAAACTGTTCAAGCTTTTTTGTGAACATAGCTTGAAAGTGTCCAGCTTTTCGGGAAAGTTTCGGGAACTTGTCAAACTTGCGGGAAAACGATAAGCTTTTACGTTTGAAGCTGTTTACAAGTTTGAAATTCCCAGGGGCCAGGGGATCCACAGCCCAGGCGGCCAGGAACCCAGAACCCCCAAACAACCCAGAACATCCAAATTTTGAAAACTTTTCAAGTTTCCAACGCACCAGCACTTATCGAATTGTTTCAAGCATCTAAATCGAAGTTCCCAGGGCCCGGGGGATCCGCAGTCCAGGCGGCCAGGAATCCAGAAACAATCAGAAGTCCAGACTTTCAAAACTTTTCAAACTTTTTTGAAAATAGCTCGAAAGTGTTCAACTTTTCGGGAACTTGTCAAACTTGCGGGAAAACGATAAGCTTTTACTTTTGAAGCTGTTTACAAGTTTGAAATTCCCAGGGGCCAGGGGATCCACAGCCCAGGCGGCCAGGAACCCAGAACCCCGAAACAACCCAGAACATCCAAACTTTGAAAACTTTTCAATTGTCCAACGCACCAGCACTTATCAAATTGTTTCAAGCATCTAAATCGAAGTTCCCAGGGCCCGGGGCATCCGCAGTCCAGGCGGCCAGGAATCCAGAAACAATCAGAAGTCCAGACTTTCAAAATTTTTCAAGCTTTTTTTGAACATAGCTTGAAAGTGTCCAGCTTTTCGGGAACTTTTCGGGAACTTGTCAAACTTGCGGGAAAACGATAAGCTTTTACGTTTGAAGCTGTTTACAAGTTTGAAATTCCCAGGGGCCGGGGGATCCACAGCCCAGGCGGCCAGGAACCCAGAACCCCCAAACAACCCAGAACATCCAAACTTTGAAAACTTTTCAATTGTCCAACGCACCAGCACTTATCAAATTGTTTCAAGCATCTAAATCGAAGTTCCCAGGGCCCGGGGGATCCGCAGTCCAGGCGGCCAGGAATCCAGAAACAATCAGAAGTCCAGACTTTCAAAACTTTTCGAACTTTTTGGGGAACATAGCTTGAAAGTGTCCAACTAATTTTGAACTTGTCAAACTTGCGGGAAAACGATAAGCTTTTACGTTTGAAGCTGTTTACAAGTTTGAACTTCCCAGGGGCCAGGGGATCCACAGCCCAGGCGGCCAGGAACCCAGAACCCCCCAGATGCCCAGAAGTTTAAAAACGTTGACCACGTGTTAGAACGTTCAAAAGATTCATTACATATTGCTGACGTGTGTCTATTATTGTTGTTATTATCCTTATTTTACTAGTATCCTTTCATTAGTATTAGTGTTATTATTCCACCTTTTGAATTCGGGGGGTATGGGGGTCTCGGGGGCGTATGGGGGTCTCGGGAGGCTCGGGAGGCTCGGGCGCCCTCGAGACCAAGGCCCGCGGTATTCGTCAAGTCCAGGGAGGCCGCAGAGGTGGGGCGTGAGGCAGAAGGGGCGAGGACGAGAAGGGTGACGAGGAGGAGGAGGAGGAGGAGGAGGAAGAAAAAGAGAGGACGGAGAAGTGTCGTTCAAACCCCCAAGATGGTATCCCCGCATGGTCGCCGATTCCACTCCCTCCCTCCCTCCCTCGCTCTCCTCCTCCTCCTCCTCCTCCTCCTCCTCCTCCTCCTGGTCCTCTTCCTCCATCTCCTCGTCTTCCTCCTCCTCCTCCTCCTCCTCCCCCTCCTCCTCCTCCTCCTCCTTCTCCTCCTCCTCCTCCTTCTTCTCCTCCTCCTCCTTCTCCTCCTCCTCCTCTTCCTCCTCCTGTCTCCGTTCTACTCTTTCTTTCCTTTCTTCCGCCTCCTTCCCCTCTCCTCCTCCTCCTCCTCTCCTCCTCCTCCTCGTCCCTCCCTCCCTCCCCCCCTCTCCCTCCCTCCTCCTCCCTCCCTCCTTCCTTCCTCCCTCCTCCCTCCTCCCCCCCCTCCCTCCGCCCTCCCGTCTCCCGCCTCCCGCCTCCCCCTCTTCCTCCTTCCTCCTTCTTCCTCCTCCGCCTCTTCTTCCTCCTCCTCCTTCTCCTCCTCGTCACCTCCTTCCTCCTCCTCATCATCATCAGCATCATCATCATCAGCGTCATCATCAGCATCATCATCATCAGCAGTATCATCATCATTATCATCATCAGCATCATCATCAGCAGCATCATCATCACCACCATCATCATCATCAACATCATCTTCATCATCGTCTTCATCATCTTCATCTTCAGCTTCATCATCATCATCATCATCATCATCATCATCATCATCATCATCATCACCCTGCCCTCCCTCCTGACTCCTCCCTCCTCCCGCCTCCCTCCTCCCTCCTCCCTCCCCTCCCTCCTCCCTGCCGCCCTCCCACCAGTACCTCCTCCCCTTCCCTTTCTCCCCGCTCCCTCCTCCCTCCTCCCTCCTCCCTTCTCCTCCTCCTGCTCCTCCTCCTCCTTCTCCATTCCTTTTCCTTATACATCACTTCTCCCTGTCGCACCCCAGTGTTTAGGGCGGGCTGGGCGTTTCGCCTGAGACTTCTTTACCATTTATGCTATTGAAGCTTAAACATTGGCAACCACTTCACAGATGGAGGGTGGCCCGTTTTCTAAATGTGGTACTCGCCTTAGTGTCGCACACATTCGCTGTAAAAAGTTGCAAGAGTTTCACGGATTAAGGGCGGTTCCTCTTCACAGTGTGGCTCTCGCGTTAGCGCCGTGCACATTCGTTTCAATAACTGATAAGAGTTGCAAGGATTCCCATGATCAGCGTACCAGAAATGATGTTTTGGCGATCTGGTACGATTCAGGATCGCCAAGACGCAACAGTCAGGTTGATCGGTGGCATTGGAATCCCTTGGCCTGCTTCAGGATCTTCAAACGGTTGTCTTCCAACGAGGCATTTCCCTCAGTGGAAATGAACCGTTGCAGGGACCTATGAAGATGGAGCTTGGAGGGAGGGTTTATTCCAACATCGTTGATGGCTCTCGGGTTTACACTGGTCCTCTTCCTCTTCCTCCTCCTCCTCCTCCTCCTCCTCCTCCCCCCTCCCTCCACCCCTCCCTCCCTCCCTCCCTCCCTCCCCCCCCTCAGGAGGACGAGGAGGACAGGAAGCAGGAGGAAGGAAGGACATTTGGGGAGGACATTGGGGGAGGTGCACGAAGCAGGAGGAAAGAAGGAATGAGCAGGCGGGAGGAGGAACGGGAGGAAGATGAGGAGGGAAGGAGTCGGACGAGGAGGAGGAGGAGGAGGAGGAGGAGGAGATTCTGAATGCCGATGAAGAGAAGGTGTTAGTCATCGCCATGGTGGAGTAAGCTTTCCGGTTGCGAAGGATGGCGAAGGCGGTGTGACATGGGTGTGATCTAGCGTGTTATAGCCAGTCGCCGATCGGGCGTGCTCTGTTTTTGCAGATACGTTGTGGTGCTGGTCGCATTTGCTGTTACATCTTCATGCAGCGAGGACTCGCACCGCTGCAGCCAGCAACTTCAGAGAGAGAGAGAGAGAGAGCGAGCGAAAGGCAGGGAGTAGAGGTCGGGCGAGGGAGGGCTGCTCGAGGATCCCAGGCTCGCCCCAGGGCCTGCAGGAGGGCGGGGCCTCCAGGGCTCGCCAGGGCAGGCTCCCCGGATCGAGCCGCCCCCCTCCCCGCACAGTGCCTCGAGGATGGCCGGCCTCCCGCCCGCCTCCCGCGGCCGCAGGACTCGCTCCAGGCCGCCCCCGCGGCCCGGGCCGGTGCCGGCGCCGCCACGCCCCCGAGAAGGGAGGCCCGGAGGACGCGGGGGCATGCCCGCAGCCGAGGGGCGGCAAGGGAGAGGGGGGGGCGGCGGGTCGGAGGCGGCCAAGAGGGGGGTGATGACTGGGTGTGTGTGTGTGTGTGTGGATATCGTGGCGGGGGCCGGGCCGGAGGACGCGGGGGCATGCCCCGTCGCAGGGATCTTGGAGCGTCCCTGGCCGCTCTGTGACCCTACTGGGGCGCGCCGATCCTCCCATGCGGAGCCATCTGGGGACAAGGTTGGGAGCGTCTGGGGCCGAACCGGGACGGTCTGGGCGTTCTTTGGGGCTGCCGCGCAGCGTGGGGATGCAGAACAGGCTGCATGGAGAGAAACGCGGAAAAGCTATGGGAAAACCAAGTGTGTAAGCTTTGGGGAGCTCTCCTGGAGGCCTCTGGGAGGCCTGTGGGACACCTGGGGCACCAGGCGGGAGCAGCCCCTGGAGCTCCCTGCAACCTCTTGGGGCTCTGGTGGCTCCGGGCCGGCGACAGCCTGTAAAAACACAGGGGAAGCAAGGCCCCGGCCCCCCATGCGCCGCCGAGGTCCTTGGGCGGGACCCCCCCAGCCATGTCCCCCAGGGCTCTGGTGGCTCCGGGTGGCCGAAACTTTGTAAAAAACGATATTGAAAGTAAGGCCCCGGGCCCCTCATGCCCTGCCGAGGTCCCTGGGCGGGACCCGCCCGGCAACGTCTCCTGGGGCTCTGGTGGCTCCAGGTGGCCGAAACCCTGTAAAAAAACACAGGGAAAGTAAGGCCCCGGGCTCCCCATGCCCCGCCGAGGTCCCTGGGCGGGACCCCCCTGGCCACTTCCCCCGGTATATATATATATATATATATATATATATACATACATACATACATACATATATATATATAGATAGGTGTAGGTGTAGGTGTAGGTGTAGGTATAGGTGTAGGTGTAGGTGTAGGTATAGGTATTG
>CAUYUJ010019028.1:81762-94262 GCA_963575745.1 Prorocentrum cordatum | reverse complement strand
GCGAGTACCTAATACACATTTTCATATTAATAATCATAATAATGAGAATAGTTATTATTATCATTAATAATACTAGTGATAATAATACGCATGATAATGATACTGATGATGCGAATGATAATAATAATAACAACAATACTAATACTACTACTACTAATAATACTACTAATAATAATGCTAATACTAATACTAATACTACTACTACTAATAATAATAATACTAATAATATTATTAATAATAATACTACCAATAATAATACTAATAATACCAATAATAATAATGATAATAATAAATAATAAATAATACGAATAATAATAATACTAATAATAATACTAATAAGAATAATAACAATAATACGAATAATCATACTAATACTAATATCACTAATATTATTACTCATACGAATCGGAGAAGGAGGAGGCGGAGGAGAAGGAGGAGGAGGATGACGAGGAGGAGGCGGATGAGGAGGACGAGGAAGAGGAGGAGGAGGAGGAGGAGGAGGAGGAGGAGGAGGAGGAATTGCATGATGAGGATGAGGAGAAGGTGAGGAGGAGGACGAGGAGGCGGCGGAGGAGGGGAGGAGGAGCACGAAGAGGAGGAGGAGGAGGAGGAGGAGGAGGAGCCGAGGCGGAGGAGAGGCCGAGGAGGAGGGAGGAGGAGGAGGAGGAGAGGAGGAGGGGGAGGGGGAGGGGAAGGAGAGGAGGAGGAGGAGGAGGAGAAGGGGGGGAGGAGGAGGGAGGAGGAGAGGAGGTGGAGGAGGAGGCGGAGGAGGAGGAGGAGGCGGAGGAGAAGGAGAAGGAAGCTATAAGGAGAAAGACGAGGGGGAGGAGGAGGCGGAGGAGGAGGACGGCGGAGGAGGAGGAGGAGGAGGAAGAAGAGGAGGAGGAGGAGAAGGAGGAGGGGGAGGGGGAGGGGGAGGGCGGGAAGGGCGAGAGAGGCAGGGCAGATGAGGGGAGGGGAGCAGGGGGAATGGGAGGGGGGCTCGGGGTCACACCAACATGGATTACGGATCCGTGGATCGGGCGCGCGGGCACCACGTCCACGGATCGGGGAAGGTACAACCCGAAACGTGAAGCCAGCGCCACCTCATTTAGCGACGGAGCGCGTCGATTTCGTATGGAGTCGGGATCCATCGCTAATCCAGGCGCTTTCGTCAATGAGGCGGGAAGGGGGGCTGGAGAGGGGATGGGAGGGGGGTGGAGGGCGAGGGCAGTGGTTTTGTGGCCGCGGCAGGGGGTCGTGCACGGATGTCTGGAGGGAGGGGGAGTGAACTTCAGACATGCGATATTTGGATGTGTTGTTTACAGTGGAGACCCATGCCGAGAAACACTTTGCTTGCCTCCAGAGTGCCCTTGGTTTCTTGGGTTTCGATGGTCTTGCTATGGAGCACGTGACGCTCCCACACCAAAAATCAATGGACGTTCTGGGGTCTCAGGGTTGGGTTTCTTGTGGACTGTTTCTCGGGGTCGGGCCTCCACTGTGCGGGGTCCCCTTGTGAAGTCCCCACCCTCTCCGCGGGTCCGTTTCTCGTCCGGGGTCGTTTTGCGCGACGGTCTTGGGGCCAGTTGTTGGCCCCGCCGAGGCCGAAAACGGCGATCAAGCACCGCCCTGCTGTTTGCACGACGCGGCAGGTCTGGATCTTGTAGGGAGGAGGAGGCGGAGGAGGAGGAGGAGGAGGCGGACGAGGAGGAGGAGGAGGCGGAGGAGGAGGAGAAGGAGGAGGAGGCGGACGAGGAGGAGGGGGAGGAGGAGGAGGAGGGGCGGACGAGGAGGAGGAGAGAGGAGGAGGAGGAGGAGGAGGAGGAGGAGGGAGGGAGGGAGGAGGAGGAGGAGGAGGAGGAGGAGGAGGAGGAGGGAGGGAGGGAGGAGGAGGAGGCGAAGGAGGAGGAGGAGGCGGAGGAGGAGGAGGAGGAGGGCGCTATGTAGGAGGCCCACATGCAGGACGTGTAAGTACCCGCGCCTGGCGGCCCGGCCGGGCGCGCCGCCCGACCACGGGTGCGCGTCAAGCGGTCGGAGGGAAGGGGAAAGGCAGGAGGCCTCGTTTGCGCGTCAAGCGGTCGGCCAGGTGCGCAAGCGTCTCATTTGACGTCCTACCCCTCCCTCCCATCTTTTTCCATGGCATAGACATGTTCTCGATTCGCGAAGTCGGATGTCGTAGCATGGCATAGCATTGCATGGCATAGCGTGGCGTTGAAGATCAACGCAGTCCTAGCCCATCATAAGCAATTGGTCGTTAGACCCCCCTTTTTCCAATGGCCTCCCCCCTGATTTCCAATGGCACCCCCCTCCCCCCCTTTTTTCCAATGGCGCCCCCCTATTTCCAATGGCACCCCTTGCTTGCCCTTGCTTGCACTTGATCTTTTGCCCTTGCTTGCTCTTGCTTGCCCTTGCTTGCACTTGATCGCTGGTTCTTGCTTGCTTGTTATTGCTCGCTTGCGCTTGCTTGCTTCCGCTTGCTTGCTTGCGTTTGTTTGATTTTGCTCCTCCCGTCCTCCTCCCGTCCTGCCCCTCTCTTCCTGTCGTCCTCCTTCCATCCTCCTCTCGTCCTCCTCCTGTCCTCCTATCTATTTGGAGTCAACGCTGGCTGATTTGTTTCTCTATGTCTCTGTCTCTGTCCCTCTCTTTCTTTCTCTCTCTCGTATGTATATATATACATATAGATATATAAGATTCTGCAGTTGAGGAGGAGGAGGAAAGGAAAGGAAAGGAAGAAAAGGAGGAGGAGGACGACGAGGATGAGGACGAGGAGGACAAGGAAGAGGAGGAGGAAGAGAAGGAGGAGGAGGAGGAGGAGGAGGAGGAGGAGGGGGAGGACGAGGAGGTCGAGGAGGAGGACGAGGACGAGGAGGAGGAGGAGGAAGAGGAGGAGGAGGAGGAGGAGGAGGAGGAGGAGGAAATGAAGAAAAGGAGGAGGAAAGGAAGAAAAGGAGGAGGAGGACGACGAGCAGGAGGAGGACGAGGAGGACGATGAGGACGAGGAAAAGAGAAGGACGAGAGGGCGGACGAGGAGGAGGGAGAGAGGAGGAGGAGGAAGGAGGAGGAGGGCGGACGGAGGACGAGAGGACGGGAGGAGGAGGAGGAGGAGGAGGAGGAGGCGGAGGCGGGGGCGGGGCGGAGGCGGACGCGGAGGCGGCGGAGGCGGAGGCGGGGGCGGGGACGGAGGAGGGTCGGAGGAGGGGGGGGGGAGGAGAGAGGAGAGAAACCTACTGCCATATCGCCTTCTGCACCCCCAAACATCGGATCCTGCCCCTCCCTCCCTCCCCCTCTCCATCCCTCTCCCTCCTCCCTCCCTCCTCCTCGACGGAGGGCCCTCCTCCTTCCTCCTCCCTCCCTCCCTCCTCCCTCCCTCCCTCCTCCCTCCTCCCTTCTCCCTCCCTCCTCCCTCCTCCCCCCTCCTCCCTCTTCCCTCCTCCCTCCTCCCTCCCTCCTCCCTCCTCGGCGGAGGCCCGCGCCCTCGCTGGACGACTGGCGCAGCGTGGTCACGCCGGCCGGCTGCGCTGGGCCCGGCAGCGGCGGGAGTCCCCTCGGCAGCCCGGCGCTCGCGGGCCCGGTGCCCCGGGCGCGGCGGTCGGGTCGGTCGAGGCCTCCTCGATTTCGGGGGCGGCAGAGAGGGGGTCAGAGCCCCGAATCATCAGGGGTAGGCCCCACATCATCAGGGGTAACTCGGGTCAGGGCTAACTCGGGTTCCTTTTTCGGGAATCCAAACCCGAGTTACCCCGGACCCGAGTTACCCTGGATAATTCGGGCGCCCAAGGGGGGTGATGACAAGGGGGTGGGGATACAGGCCTCGGAACAAATTAGCGAACGCATGCCACATTCATCCGTCAACGCCTCCCCCTCCCCCGAATGTTCAAAGTTGGCGGTGGGTCTGATGAGATGCACTTCGACCGCAGTCTCCCCCGCGCGTGCCAACATTGAGTTTGGGGGGGAGGGGGAGTGTTCAGTAATTGTTTCCCTCTACCGTATCATGGCGGGGGCCATGATATTTCCCCAGACTTCATGGCGCCTCGTCTTATTTCAGTACGTCCCTGGCCCCCCCGCTGTGCCGCGCACACGCCGCCGGTCATGATTTGCACCCCCCCTCCTGGACGCCCCTCTCTTGGCCGCTCCCGAAGATTGGGTCCGAGTGGATGGGGTCGGAGGATCGCGCCGCGTCGCCGATGCATCGGCGATGCATCGGCGATGCGGCTCGATGCGGGGCCCGATTTTCTCAACGCCGACGTCGCCAATGCATCATCGCTTCATCGTCGATGTACCGCTGATACATCGGCGGTGCGGCGCGATCTTCCGACCCCATCTGCGCGGACCCCATCTAGGAGGCCTCTAGTATCCTGGGTTCCTTCGCTCCGCGCGCTGCGCGGTGACTTCCCGCAGCCGTTGAAGGAGCTGCTGCGTTCAGGGTGCTCCTGGTTTCCCCTCAGGTGCACCTCGCGCGCGGGTCTTCAGGGTTGGGTCTCTTGCGAGGAGTTCTTGCGGCCGCGCCCGCACTGTGTAAGATCGAGGTCGGCTCGGGGAGAGCACCCTGGTGTTCTTCGTGGTTGTTGCGCGCTCCTGTGGCATCCTGGGGGAGGGCACCCTCGAGTGCTCTTCCGTCTTGGCCGGTGGAGGGCTTCATATTCTTGAAGGATGTTCCTCCTCCTCCTCCTCCTCCTCCTCCTCCTCCTCCTCCTCCTCAAGAGTGGCCTTTCGCCAGGGTGGCCTTTGGTGCGGGCACACTGGTCCATACCGCTACCCTGGCCTCGTTTCTGCGTTTTGTCGGCCTCCTGCGCGGCCTTCGTCGCCACTGCGGGATTCGCCTCCGAGTCCTGGCCAGAGAGCGCCCCGAGAGGGGTCCAGGGAGTGGCGGTCTCGGAAGTTGATGTTGTCCACACCATGGAGTCTCGACTCCAGCCTCTCCGGCCATGACTTTGGCTTCCACTTCCCCGACTCCGGCGCACAGTCTTGTCGATTTTCCACTCTGGGCCCCATCATCCCGATTCCAGCTTCCATTTCTACGACTCCGGCGCTTCGACCCGACTCCGGTTTTCAGTCGGGCGTGTCCCTCTACAGGCGGACAATCCAAAAATATAGTGAAAAAACAGTCTGGGGACGATTTTTCTATTCTTTCTTGAGTATTTTGGAGCGCGGTCTGACTAGTAGCAATGCTTCGTCCCAAATCCGCCTGTCGGAGGACGCGCCCGACCGCACTCCAGCTCCTGAGCGGCCCTTCCGTCCTCAGCTGGCGCCCCCGCGCCCACCCGCTGCACGCAGGGTTCGGGCCGGACGAGAGGGGGGGGGATAGGGAAAGGGTCGACTAGACGTAAGAGTGACCTTTCGCCGGAGTAACCTTGGGTGCGGGCGCAGATGGGCCCCCAGCTGGCTGAAAACGAAGCAGTCGCAGCTGCTTGCTCGCCTGGGTTTGGTCCCCCCGAGGCCCCCCCAAAGTCGCGCACCAAAGGTCGCTCTTACCCATGGTCACTCTTGCGTACAGCCGAAACGGGGGGTTACGAGATCTGCTGCATGCAGCCGGTTTCGGCTCCGTCGCTGGGCCCATTCCTCGATATACGTGGGCGCCTCCCGGCGCCGGGAGGCGCCGGGGGAATCAGCTACGTGAGCCGAGTCTCAAACCCCCCTTTCAGCACCCACCAAACCACCCCAACCCAACCCGAAGGCCTCAATTTGCCCTCCATGTCCAGTGGGGGGGGGGGGTCGGGGAACACCGAGAAAGCACACGCGGAACCCGTACCCCCCCACACCCCGAGATTCGGGTCTTCGGGTCGGGTTGGGGTGGTCTGGTACGGTAGAGGGAAGCAATTCGTGAACACCCCCCGTCCCCCAAACTCAAAGTTGGCACGCGCGGGGGAGACTGCGGCCGAGGTGCAACTCATCAGACCCACCGCCAACTTTGAACATTGGGGGGAGGGGAGGCGTTCACAGATGGATGTGTCATGAGTGTTCGCTATTTTTTTCCGAGGCCTGTATTTTTGGAGTCCCAGGCTCCAATCTATTTTGAGTGCCCTCCTGCTTCAGCTATCGAGTGGCTTCACCTCTTCCGTCCTCTCCAGGGGGCGGGCGGACACCCAATCCTGCTTCTTCCGACCGATGGGTGGCAAATGCCTCAGTGTTCGCTTTTTTTTCCGAGGCCTGTAGGTCGTCGCCCTCTGCTGTCCCCCCCCCCTCGTCGCCCGGCGAGAGTGGCTGCCTGGCCGCGGCGGCAGCGGCTGCCGTGCCAGGGTGTGGCCTCCCCCGCGCCCTCCCGGGGGGCCACGCGCCGAGGTCCCGTGCTGCCTTCAGTCGGGCCCGTCCCTCGACAGGAGGAGTGCTCAAAGATATAATACCCAAGCCAACATTGGTCCAAAGCCTATTTTTTTCGAAAAATAATTAGTCCAGATTAGTCCAGATTAGTCCAGATTAGCCCAGAATTAATCCAAACGTAGAATGTCCGATCCAGAATTAGTCCAAAACCTATTTCTGTCTACTTTTGAGCATTTTGTTTGACTTGTTGTTTTGCAATCTTTCATTCTCCGTCCAGAATCCGCCTGTAGGAGGGCACGCCCGACCTAGGTGTAGCCGAGGTCGTCGGTTCTCCCAGAGGGCTCATTCCGATTCTTCCGATGCGATTCGATTCGACCTCGATGGCTCCCGATTCCGATTCGACTCGACTTGGGACTCCGATCCGGATTCCGATTTTTCAGTGGAGACCTCATTGGCCTACCGTCTTTCGCCGATTCGGCTTCTCCCGACTTGGCTGCCGATTTCTGCCGATCCGATTGATTTCGATCGCCGATCCGACTTATCGATTCGATTCTGGGCTCTCCTGCCTCTTCGAGTCGTGGAAACATAATCGTGATCTGATCTGTTCCGGCGGTCTCTCGTTGATTTCGGCCCCAAGGGGGCTCGCCCGTTTCGGGCCCCAGGGCCATCGAAATTGTTGTTCGTAGCAGATAATCTAGGCCTCTCAGATGGGGTCGGAGTGGATGCGGTCGACGGATCGTGCCGTATCGCCGATGCGGAGCCCGACTTTCGCCACGCCGACGGCGCCAATGCATCGCCGACATCGCCGGTGCATCGCCAATGTGTCGCCGATGCATCTCGCCGGTGCATCGCCGCTGCATCGGCGATGCGGCGCGATCCTTCAACCCCATCTCCATCTGTATCAAACAAGAACAAGGTAAAAAATTGTAAAAATGGTATCAAACTGTGGAGGCCTCTAGGCCTGTGGAGGTATCAAACTGTATCAAATGGTATCAAATGGTAAAAAATGATATCAAACAAAGGCAATCAAGATCTGTATCAAACTCCATCTAGGAGGCCTCTAGGTAAAAATGGTATCAAACAAGAACTCTCGGAGTTCCGCGAGGATTTCTTGGGTCGGCGCTGGCCCCCCCGCGCTCCATGGGTCGGGGCTCCAGCGCCAATGCAAGAAATCCGCACGGACCTCGGAGTTTCTGTTTGCGCAGTGGTTTGTTTCTCGACTTCCAACCTTCGGGGGAGCGTAAGACCCGGGTTTGCCAGGACTCGGGTTCGCCATCGTTTTTTGACGACCGCGCCTCGGATTTTGACGAGGAGGAGTTTCGTGGGATGTCTGCAGCGGGAGGCCTCGTCAAAATGCAGGCTCGGCCTCGTCATTTTTTTGACGACCTCGTCGGGGATTTCCGAGTCCACTGTACCCAGGTCTTACGTCCCCCTGAAACCTCGAGGGGCCCGTTTCGAGACCCAGGGCCATCTTATAGTATCCGGGGCGAAAAACGCCCTTCTGGGGAAAGGGTCGAGAATGTCTGGGACCGCGGACTGACAGAATTCGGAACGCATCGTTGTGTGTGCGTGTGTGCTTGGACACATTTTCGTGTCGTGGAAAAACACTGCGTAACATTTGTTTGCCGTTTCGACGTCTGTTTGTTTTTTCCTCCTCTTCTTACGCTTTCTCCCCCTCCGCCTCATCTTCTTCTTTGCCCCTCCTTCCTCTTCGAGCGTGAAGCTTGCAAGTAGGTAGTACTAGGCGTGCGCATGGAGTTGGGGGGTAATGTTCAGCCGAGGACGACTCACGAAAGTAACGTGGTGCGTATTGCCCTCATGTGAAGAATCAGCGCTTTCGGCTTCCGCTTCTTCTGATGACACCCTGATGCAAGCACCGCACCCCTGCGTGACTACTTTTGCAGATGTCGTGGGTCGATCTGCTGTTCTGGGGCGCGCATTGACGGGCAAGCCACGCTGAATTCCAGCCTCGTCTTGCCGGGATCACCAGGTACTAGCGGGCGCCACGCTGGAGGCTCACCCCCGCGTTTTACAGCTGCTCTCCTTCGGTGCTCGAGATTGTGTGGGGAGAGGGAGGAGACAGGAGGAAGAGGAGGAGAAGCGGCGAGCAGGATGACGAGGGATGCGCGAGAGGAAGAGGACCGCGGATTTGGAGGGCGAGGACGGTCAACAGGGGCCGCTGGTGAGACCCTACCTCTTCTAGATGGCTCCTCCTTCACCCAGCGTCCTCATTGTCCTCCCCCTCATTCCTCTTGGCATCGCTTGGACGTGTGCATTTTGTTGCGGCGAGGACCATCGAGGAAATCTTGGAGCATCGTGCGAAAAATCGACGCACGAAACCGAACAATGCACGGGGAATAGACGTCCGCGCGATGGCGAGTCCTCGTTTGGGCACAGTGAGTGCGGTCTCGCTTCGGCCCCGGAGCGATTTTTTTTGGCTGCAGTCTGCGGAACACCTTCGTGCCCTGCTTCTAGGCTTCTCGCTGAGCCGGAGCCAGGGCAGGGGAAGGACGAGGACCATACAGTGGAAGCCCATGCTGAGAAACACCCTGCTTGCCTCCAGGGTGCCCTGGGTTTCTTGGGTTTCGATGGTTTTGCGGTGGAAAGCGCGACGTTCCCACACCAAAGATCAATGGACGTCCTGGGGTCTCAGGGTTGGGTTTTTTTGTGGAAGGTTTCTTGTGGTCGAGCTCCTGCTGTAGTACATAAACCTAGAATGCAGATGTTTGAAAACATGCACGGCATTTAAGCATGTTTGATCCTGGACACGTGATCAACGCGGGTTTCAGATCGGGTAATCAGATCGCAAGGGTGTGTGTGTGTGTGTGGCTGGCCCCCACCCCCGCCGCCGCCCAGCCGCGCGCCTGGCCCTGCTCTGAGCGGGACCGGCCTCCTTCTCCCTCCCGTCACCGCTGGGCGTTCTCCTCACCCCATCTCGGGCACCGCGGCCTACTTCGCGTCGCTTATCTTACCAACGCCCTATCCGCCAGCGCAGTTCCTCTGCCTAACCGCCGTTGTAAAAAGTGTGTGTGTGCGCGCGTGTGTAGAGAGCGCCCAGGGAGTGAATGAAGATTGTCTGCCCCGGCAGGGCAGACACGTGGGCATGGCGGGACACGATCGCTCGAAGTTCTCCTGGGGGTGCCGTCCTTGGAGCGGGCCTGGAGCAGCATGCCAGTCCACCATCCCGTCCCGCGTTCCCTCCTCGTGCGTCCCTACAGTAAAAAAACCCGAATAAGGACGCGCGACTTTGCTCAGGGTACCCTTGCGTCCTTGCTCTTCCTTGCTCTTGCGGCTCGTCCCTGGCCTCTTTCGCTTGCCCGCTCACGGGGTTTTCGTCGTCCGCCGCCCCAAAAATCCCAACTTCGGCTTCCAAGGGTCTTGCGGCCTTACCGCGCGTCCTTATTAGGGTTTTTGACTGTACAACAAGTGTTACGGGGAGCGTCCCACCCAAAGGCGAGCGCCTCGTGGGCTTGCCCTTCCGGCGACCTCCCAGCTCTGAGAGAGGAGGCGCCCTCCGTCCCCAGAATATTGATAATGTGTCTCCCCCTCCTCCTCCCTCCTCCTCCTCCCTCCTCCTCCTCCTCCTCCTCCTCCTCCTCCTCCTCCTCCTCCTCCTCCTCCTCCTCCTCCTCCTCCGCCTCCCCCTCGAATCATCGCTCAGACAGGCCAAGGAAGTGTCCAGCGACGAGCCCGTCAAAAAAAAGAGACCCGCCCCCTGTCCGTGCAGTCGAGAGCCGGCAGGGTGGAGGACTCGTATAGGGCCGATGGAAGTGCCGAGCGAGAAGCCTCCTCCTCCTCCTCCTCCTCCTCCTTCCTCCTCCCCTTCCATCCTCCTCCTCCACCTCCCCTCCTCCTCTCCTCCTCCTCCTCCTCCTCCCCCTCCTCCTCCTCCTCCTCCTCCTCCTCCCCCTCCTCCTCCTCCTCCTCCTGGCCGCTGACCTCGAGGCAGGCTCAGGCGAGGGCCCCGTGTCTGGAAGCCCGCCGTACAACTTGTTCCTGCCCGAGTCCTTGGCCGGAGTTTCGGCCACGCTTGCAGGACAGCTGTGCTCGACTAGACGTAAGAGTGACTTTTCGCCGGAGTGACCTTTGGTGCGGGCACAGATGGGCCCTCAGATGGACGAAATCGCAGCGGTAGCAGCGGCTTGCGCGCCCAGGTTTTTCTCCCCGCAGCCCCCAAAAAGCCGCGCACCAAAGGTCATTCTTACCCAGGGTCACTCTTGCGTGTAGCCGATATGCGACGAGCATCGACTGTGTATCGTCAGGACAAAAACAAGCCTTGCAGTCGAGAGCTGGCAAGGTGTAAGATTCACATAGCTGGTGGACGTGCCAAGGGATAAGCCCGCCATACAGTAGGAGTTACCCTCCATCCGCATACAGTCACGAACCAACAACACACGCCCATACCCATAGGGGGGTCGTTGGGAGGAGGACTGGCTACGGGTATGGGTGCGGGTTGTCGGACCCTTGGGAACGCTCCCGTTCGAACGGGGACCCCCACTCGACAATACGCACCCATAGCCCTCTCCGACCCCCCTATGGGTACACCTTAGGCGATGCTTAAGAAAACCTAAGTTTTCGGCCAGAGTCTCGATTATTCTTAACGTTTCAATGTAAATCCTAAGATTTGAATGGCAATTTTGGGTTTTTATTCAAGTTCTGAGACTATGAATTTCTTAACCCATGATTTCTTGAGCATTTCGCAGGGTGTATGGGTGTGTGTCGTTGGTTCGTCATACGGTGGGGACGCGCACCAGGAAGCCAGAGGCGCTTCGTCGAGGTGCCCCAGGTTTCGACGCTCCGCGCGCCACGCGGCGGCTCGGCATCGCTCGGACGTGTGCCTGTTTCCTTCGGCGAGGACCATCGAGGAGCATCCTTGATCCAAGGGCGCCCTCGAGGGCGCGAAGTTATTCGCGCTTCGCGCTTCGCGGTTCGGCTCCGATTCCTCCTCACCCTCCACTTCTCCCCTGGGAGGTGGCGCGAGAGCGCGAAGTTATTCGCACTTCGCGCTTCGCGCAGCGCGAAGCGCGAAGTTAGGAGCCCTTGTTGATCATTTGGCGAAAAAACCACGCACGACATCGAAAAAAGCGCAGGGAATGGACGCCCGAGCGATGGCCAGGTGGCTACAAGCGGCTCCCGCGCTGCGCTGCTCCGTTCCGGGTGCTCCGGGTTTCCCCTCGGGTGCACTTCGCGCGCGGGTTCGCAGAGTTGGGTTCCTTGCGAGGGTTCCTTGCGGTCGCGCCCGCCGTTCAGTTGTTGAACCCCTTTGCCATGGGACTTCAGGCATGAGAAAGTCACAAACGATCGCCCCGTATCGAGAAGGAGAGCGTCATCCACCCATGCAGCAGTTGCGAGTGTGTGAGTCTCTTGATGTAGAGCCTGAGCAGGTCTTCAGCGAGAGCCACATGTTGCAAAGAAACCGCCCTCTGTCCTGGCACCTGCTACAAATTTTGAAGACGAATGTGTTCGGCGCCCAGGCGAGAGCCACGTGTTGAGATGCCCACTGCTCTGCCCGTGCATCCTTCTCAAATTTTGCAAGACGAGTTTTGGACGAAAGCGCACGTCGCTGAGGCCGTGCCAGTGTTATGGAAACGATCAGCCCTCCATGCGTGCAGCCTTTGAATATTCTTAGCTGCTGACGAGGAAGCTTTGGCGAAACGCCCAGTCCCCACTACCAACACGTTTGTCGGTGCCACGGGGAAAGGCGGTGAGGGCTGGAAGAGAGGGAGGGGGAGTGTGACAGGGTGCCAAGCACATAGGAGTGGGAAGGAGGCGGAGGGAGAGGGGGAGGAGGAAAATGGGGGAGGACGAGGATGGGGAGGGATGGGAGATGAGGGTGACGGCCCATGAGAAGGGGGACGAGGACGATGCGGACCACTAGGGGAGAGCGGGAGGAAGAGGAGGGGGGTGTGGAGGACGAGGACAATCACGGTGCCCAAAGCAGCCCAGCTCGAGCGGCGAAGCTCGCGACGCTTTGCAGTACGTGCCCACGCGCTCGCGCGCGGTGTCTGTGCGCCGGCAGCGTGCTCAAGTTTTTGTCAGCCTCTTGCATTTTTCCCCTCCTGCCCTTCGAGCGTGGAGACTGGCACTGCGGCCACCGAGCCAGCGTCGAGTATCACCGCTCCTCCTGCTACATCCTGAAACGTCTCTCCACCCTACTGTTGGTTCTTCCTCCTCTTCTTTCTCCTCCTCCTCCTCCTCCTCCTCCTCCTCCTCCTCCTCCTCCTCCTCCTCCTCCCTCCTCATACTTCCTCCCTCCTCCTCCCTTC
>CAUYUJ010019028.1:62500-81662 GCA_963575745.1 Prorocentrum cordatum | reverse complement strand
GGAGGGGGAGGGGGAGGGGGAGGGGGAGGAGGAGGAGGAGGAGGAGGAGGAGGAGGAGGACGAGGAATCTGGCAGTCGTCTCAATTAGGGTCTTCTGGAGGCCCTCTAAGGGCCCTCGTGGGGCTCTCTCGCTGTCCTCTTGGTGCTCTTTTTTGCGGGGTCTTCGGGCTCTCTGGCAGCCCTCTTGGGGGTCTTTAGGGAGCCCTGGAGGGCCTCGTGGGGCCATCTTGGAGGGCGTCGATCATGACGATGGGAGGAGGGCATCAAATCGTCCTTTGGGACAGTCAACATCGTCTTTGGAGGCGCTCTTGGGCGGACTTCGAGCCGTCTTGGGAGGTTATTGTGTGCTCTCTTGGGCCATCCTGAGGCACAAAACTGCGTCGGAAGCGAAGGACGCGAAAGCGCACATATAGCTTCTTTGCATCGTGAAGGATTTAGGCCTCTTGGGGAAGTCCGGAAGGGGGTCCGAGAGCACTTGTAGTCTTCTAGTGGTCCTTTCGGAACATCTTGGAGGCATGTCGGAAGCCATCTTGCACTACCCTCCATTATCTTGAGCTATCTGTATGGACATCGTGGATCATCCGAGGCCCTCCTGGAGCCATCTTGGGCCATGTTGGGCGCTCTGACCGCTCGCGAACCCGCCCGAACAAAGAACTCAGGGAGAGGAGGGACGGGTGCCCTTCCCCGAAGGGGAAGAAGCGTTCGGGAAGGGGAAATCAAGAACTCGTTACACAACCTACGCCCAGAGGGCTGATGAGATTTAATACCATGTGTCCCCCATGCAGTGTGTTGTCACCCGCGCGTGCTCACATGGAGAAATGAGGGGGCGCATACGTTCGCATATTCGCACACTTCTATGTTAGCAAGGTCGTTGTCCTTGCACGAGTGGATTTGCACGTAGTAAGTGTATGCATACGGTCGTGCACGCAGTTTGTCTGGATGCTGAATTGTTGACGCTTCGCGTATCCCTACCAGCGGGAGCTATTTGCTTCGTTGTTTATCCTTTGCTTCGGCGCGGCCCGCCTTAGCTTGCACGGCGTTCGACTCGTCTTCGCGCGCCCGCGTACCAAAACGTATCCCCACCAGCCGATGCAGAAACGATGCCCAGGGGAGTTGAGGTGATCAGGGAAGCGGGGGAGCATGCAGAAGAACAAAGGGCGGGGGAAGCCGTCATATACCTCAGGGGACGGGAGATGGAGGAGGAATCGTCGTCGTTGGAGGAGGAGGAGGAGGAGGAGGGGTAAGCAGAGGAGGAGGGGGAATAGGTGGAGGAGGAGGAGGAGGAGGACAATAATAATATGAATAATAATACGAATACTGATAATGATAATGAGGAGGAGGAGGAGGAGGAGGAGGAGGAGGAGGAGGAGGAGGAGGAGGAGGAGGAGATGGAGGAGGAGAAGGAGCAGGGCGAGGACGAGGACGACAAGAATGAGGAGAAGGAGGAGGAGGAGGAGGAGGGGGCGGAGTGAGGAGAGAGGAGGAAACATAGGTGGATGAGGAGGAGCAAGAGGACGGCGAACAGAAAAGCCAAACGCGTCTTAAATGCTTCTAGGAGTCTCCTCGGATATGTTTTGGAAGCTTTTTGGAGGCCTCTTGGAGCGTTTTGGGGGCATCTTGGCGGTCCCAGGGCCTTCTTTGAGCGTCTTGGTTGCCTCGGGGATCCTCCTGAGGCTTCTTGGGCGTCTCTTGGGAGCCTCTTGGAGGCCTCTTGGGCGCTCTTGGGAGCTTGAGGGGCGCTATTGGGGCCATCTTGGAGGGCATCCCCCCTCAGGAGCCCCAGACATCTCCTCTTGAGGCGCTCTTGGAGCGCTCTTGGGGCCGTATTCGGGCTCTCTTGAGCCTCTCTTGGGACCCAAGAAATCTTGGAGCCATGTTGAGGCTTCGGATGGCCATCGGAAGCGAAAGTGCGAGACAGCAAACAACATTGAGTTCCCGTAGGTTTTGCACGGATGTTGCTTTCTTCGGGGTCTCCTTGGGGAGTTCTTTGGCCATTTGGAGCCGTTTTGGAGCGGTCTTGGGGCCTCTTGGAGCATTTTGGAAGCCATCTTGAGCGATCTTGCGCTATCTTAAGCCATCTTGGAGGCCATCTTGAGCTTTCTGAGGCCGTCTTGGAGCCATCTTGGGCGAACAAGTACCCCCTGACACCTCGCGACCGCCCCCGTCCAGGTCCAGGTGAGGGTAGGGGAAGGGGTCAAGCTACCCACCTTCCCGCAAGCCGTCTTGCTCACTCCCACCCACCCTTCTAACACATAATTAACACCTTGATGTCAGCATATCGCGTAGGAGCGCCGTAGACGCCATGGGTTTGGAAGCCTCTTGGGATCGGTTTTGAGCTGACTTGGCCAATTTTGGAGCCATTGGGAGGTTTCGAAAGCCCATCGGAAACGAGAAGGCGAAAATACAGCAGCCACTGATGTGTCAAACCAGTCGGTCAACCACCTGCGCCCAGAAGAGGTGGGATCTGCTGGCGCCCCAGCCGCCCCTGTAAAAAAACAATACAAGATGGTCGTGGGGCGGCCGCGCATGTTCCAAAAGTGGAGGCAGAGTGCGTTTTGTACTGTTTGTTTGACAGGGATAGTGGGGGGGGGCTCTCATGGGGTTATCATGGTTCTGGGTTGGCTGCCGGCCGGGTGGGAGAGGGGGTTTATACTCATAGGGAACATGATCAACCCCTCCCCGAAGGAGAAGAAGGGGGATGGAAGAGGAGCCTCCTTCGACCACCTTCGCCCAGAGGGTTGGTGGGATTCAGAGCCTTCGATGTTGGCTATCTGAGGCAAGCTGGTGCTTGGAAGAATCGGACGGCGGTTGTTCCGCCCCAGCGTGCACGTGATCGTACACCGTTCGGTAGTATTGGCAATTGGTAACGGGCACTGGGGGTGCTTTGATAGGGTTGCAGACTAGCTAGTCCGCACTGTAGTTTGCATTGTAGTCTGCGGCCGTATTTGCGCAGCGCCACATGTGCTGGTTTATGAAGGCCGGCGCCGCCAGCTTTTGGCTTCTGCAAAGCAACGCTCAGGTTGAAATGAGAGCGTCTGGCAAGCACGAGCCATTGTGTCTAGGCTGCAGGGTAGGATGCAGATGTTGGTGCGGTTAAAGCGCCAAAATGCCAGTCTGCAGGCTTCTCAGTCAGGCTACCCTCTCCCCCAGTTCAATGTTCGGCATTGCATGTAAGGAACCCGTCGGTGGTGCAACATGTTGCGAAAGCCAAGTGTTCAAAGAGCCCCAACCATGTCCCAAGCATTTTCTCTTCGATCCTCGTTCGATCCCTCGATCTTTCGAGCAGGGCGTCCACTGTGAGGAGTACCCATGGTGTGCCTGCTTGAATGAGTCCAGGGAGGGAGGGTGGGAGGCTGGGTGGGGAAGGATGAGGGGGGGGGGGAGGGCGGGGAGGGTCTGCGCAGTGACCAACCAGGGCAGCGCCGTACTGGCGAGGCTTATTCAAGCAGCCAGGCATGCTACCTTGGCATGTCTTCTTGGATGACTGGCAGTTGAACCAGTAATCCACTCGTGCCTTTGGCGCAACATATGGCGCCACACAGCTTTGCAACGTTGTCTGTAAGTGCAAAGGCAAGTGATCACGTCACGACTAGCCAAGGCAGCCTCCAGACGGTCCCACAACCGCCCAGAGTCCCCAATGCGCCCGACGCCACCTAGTAGATTATTGCCAGACCTTAGCTAGCAGGTCCCCAAGAGAAACCCAAGTAAGTCTCCTGCGGGGTGAAATGGGGCACGTTGGAACCATGTGCACTTTTTGTGCTAACATTGTTGTGTCACCATGTTAACCGCCGCAAGATGGTATCCACTTTACCGAAGGCAGCAAGCCCGCCCCAACAGTCTCCTCAGCGTTCTCGTCTGCCCTCCTTTCCCCTCCCCCTTCGCACAATTGGCGAAGGTGGCGGCTAGACGATTATCATTATTGACGCTTCGCGTATCCCCACTAGCGCATCCAGAAACGATGCCCAGGCGTGTTGCCTTGATCAAGGAAGTGGAGGAGCATGCAGTGGATCAAGAGCTGGGGACGCCGTCAAACTGAAGTCTTGGATCAGTCCGCGTAGACTCAGGAGTGAACCGTATGCGCCTTCGCAGACCTGCCGCATGAGGAAAGGCGAGAAAGAGGAAGAGGACAATGGCGAGCTTGGGGGCCTACTGGGGCGTCTTGGGAGCCTCTTGGCGGTCCCGGGCGCACCCTAGAGCGTCTTGGGTGCCTCGGGGAGCCTCTTGGGGCCTCTCGGGGGTCTCTTGGGAGTCTCTTGGGGGCATCTTGGGGCCTCCTTGGCGCCTCTTGGAGCGCTCTTGGAGCCATCTTGGAGGAGATCGATCAAACGAGGGGGGGTACTTAATTAGCCTTGCCCTTGTAGAGTGCCTAAATTTGTCTCTTGGACCCCTCTTGGAGCGCTCTCGGGCGCGTCTTGGGGCTCTACTGGGCCTCTCTTGGAGCCCTCATGGACCCTCTTGGAGCCATCTTGAGGCCTCGGAAGGCCATCGAAAGCGAAAAGGCGAGAACGCACACAAATCATTGATTTTCCGTTGGCTTCTGAAGGATTTAGGCCCCGTGGCGGCCTCCTGGGAAGGTTCCGTGGCCGCTTGGAGCCGTCTGAGAGCGTTTTTGGGGCCTCTTGGGGCATCTTGGGAGCTACGTGGAGCCATCTTGGCTATCTTGGGCCATCTTGGGAGTCATCTTGGGCTCTCTGAGGCCCTCCTACAGCCATCTTGGACCGTCTTGGCCGCTCCAACGACCCGTGACCCCACCCCTCCAGGTCCAGGGGAGGGGGCAAGGGGGAGGGGTGAGCCCTTCCCCGAAGGGGAAAAGGGAGTCATGGAATTGTAGACGCGCTAGACCACCCACGCCCAGAGGGCTGATGGGATTCTACACTGTCTCCTTCTCCTCCTCATTCCTCCACTTCCTTCCTTCTCCTCCTCCCCCTCCTTCTGTAAACATTTGGTTCGAGCCATTTGCAGGATTTCGCACGCCAGATAATGTTAAGCTTGCGCAGCAATGATTGCACTTGATGTGCAGGCTCATATTTGCTTGATCTTAGTTCAAACTATATACGGTGCAGGTTCGGTGCTCAGGCGCATTGGGTTGCAGCACACGACTCCTGTGGCATACACTCTTTTTCGTGTTCTTTTGGCAGGGCCGTTGTTAGCTAGTCTGCAGGTTCTCCAAGGCGGCTTGCCAGTACCATCACATGATGAGATTGGGCCGCTCATGATCGCAAGTGTCTGCTTGGTGATAATGTACTTGGGCATGACTGTGGGCACTACGCTCAGCGGTGCCATGGTCGCCGCTGTCTGGCAGCCCACGACGCTTGTCTTCACCGCACTTCTCTCCATGGTCGTATTCCGCACAGAGGGCACGTCCGCACGGAAGATGACCGGCGTGGCGTTCGGCCTCGCCGGCTCCGTGTCCCTGGTTCTCGGGGATCCCGCGGTGAGCAGCGGCGAAGCCTCGGCGCCCACCGGCTCGGTCTTCGGGCACACCGCCCTCCTGGCCAACAACCTGGCTGCGGCCTACTCCACGGTGCTGCGGCGGCAGCTGATGGCGCGAGGGGTGTGCGGTGGCTCTGCCATGCGGTTTGTAGCCTGGGCACATCTGCTGGCCGCGCCGCTGACACTGCTCGCTGCAGGGCTCCTGGGCGCCAGTGCGGACTTCCGAGCTCGCGCGTGCGGTGGCTGCAGCTTCCTGGCACCGCCAGCCGCCGCCGAGGCATGGGTGGCGATATTTCTTGATGCGGTTGTCATGGCGGCCTTTTGCCAGAGTGCGCTGGCCTGGGCTGCGCAGCATGTCAGCCCTTCAACTGTTGGCATGTATTTTGCGCTGCAACCGGTAGTCTCTGTGATTGTGGGCGTGACGTTGCGGACATTGTTTCCGTCACTGCAGGCGATAATTGTGGCACCATCGGCGAATCTGGCAGGTGGTGTGTTCATCTTTATTGGCCTCTGTCTGGTGTCATCGCGACCTGGCAGCAAGAGAAAGCAGTAACATCCCATCGCGTGCCCACTGGAAAGGAGTCTTCCGGTTGTTGCAGCAGAATCCAATTCTCCCTCGCATTCCCTCGCGACCCTTAAGTCGGGCATGCCCCTCTACAGGAGGAATATTCGAAAATAGTCTAAACATAGTCTGGGGACGATTTTTTAAAAACCATTGTTTGACCATGTTTGAGCATTTTTTCACATTTTTTTAATTTTTCCTCCAAAATCCGCGTGTAGGAGGACACGCCCGACCTAACGCTACCCGTCCTCTTTCCCCGTACTCCCACTCGGCCACCCAGCGGGCCGATAAGGATCACATCTTGGCGGCTCGATGCTGCACATAAAAGTCACGCACAAGCAACGTTTTGCGTATCTTTGTGGTGGAATCTACGTGGCTCAAAGCGTTTTGGAAAATCTGAGATCGTCCACATCCCACCCTCCCACCCTCAACTTGTCGGAAGAGCTCCTCCGACCATGATCTCAACGATCGCACGGGACTCAACCGCGCAGACACATCCGTCCGCTAGGTTGCGAAATGATGGTGGCGATCGTGACGACCGTGACGCCACAGGCAATGTCGATGACAGTGGTGGTGGCGCTGATGCGGATAGCGATGACAGTGGAGATAGGGATGATACGATGTCGACGTCGACGATGGTGATAGTGATGAAGCGGACGGTGATGAGAATAACGGTGGTAACGGTGACGTTGGCGAAGATGACGACGATGGTGTTGGTGAGGATGGTGAAGACGTGCCCGCGCGCAGAGTTTTGTCGAGGGTGACGACGTCGATGATGACGACGATGACGTCGGCGGTGATGATCCTGACGATGGTGGTGATGGTGATGGTGATGGTGATGGTGTTGATGATCATGACGATGAGGAGGAGGATGAGGATGATGGCAATGACGACACTGATGATGATGAGGACGATGATTATGATGATGATGATGATGATGATGATGATGATGATGATGATGATGATGATGATGATAATGATAATGATGATGATAACGATTCTGCTGATGAGGATGATGGGAAAGTGTGCGCACGCAGAAGTTCTGACATCCTGACGTACGTGTACTGAAAGCCATCGGGCTTTCGTATGTGTTTGAACACATCCGTGCTGCAATGGTTAGAGCACCCGTGGCCGTAGAAGGATGCCGACGTGTACACCCGCCGACGCGTGCGCGCTGGGCTCGCACGGTATGCTTTGGCAGGACGGGTGGGCGCGCGATCGCCGACGAACGCTTTCAGCATGCGCGCGCGAGTGGCCCGCGCGGTCTTACAGGCCTCGGAACAAATTAGCGAGCACATGTCACATTCATCCGTCAACGCCTCCCCCTCCCCCCAATGTTCAAAGTTGGCGGTGGGTCCGATGAGATGCACTTCGACCGCAGTCTCCCCCGCGCGTGCCAACATTGAGTTTGGGGGGGAGGGGGAGTGTTCAGTAATTGTTTCCCTCTACCGTATGGGCCAGACTGGCCGACACCATTTGGTTGTCTTACGCGGTCTTAGATTTCGTCGAGAATGCGCATAGAGCGCTGCGGCGCCACACGCCTTATCCCCCTAGTTGGGATAGCCTTCGCTGTAGTGGCGTTCGTTCGTTCGTTATGCTTCCAGCGACTGCGCGGACAGAACCCTGCTAGGTGTTATGGTTGACGATCCGATGCTTTCCAGCTGCGGAGTCGCAGTGTGTTTGACACTGTTGGGCAACCAACGGGGTTCGAAGGATTTGGAAGTGCGCGCGCGCGCGCTCGGTGGCGCGCGTCCGTGTTCCATAACGCGTATGGTGCAAGGGATTCTAAGAACAAAACATCTTAAATTGTCAACGCATGTGCACCGCATAGTTTTTGTTGCAGGAGGGCGGGTGGGGGGGGGTCGAGACTGTGTTGGTTCGGGCGGAGGGGCGATCGTGCAGAATGCACACGAGCAAGACCTTGCCCCGAGGGTGATCTCTAACCTCGGCTACAGTGGGGGCGGGGCCGCGGGTAGATGTTAAGTCATCTTTCTGGTTCGAGAATCTTCGACATGCATTCAACTACGTGGTGCAAGGTGTATAGTTCCATATCTGTGGTGCAATCTATGTGGTGCAAGCTGTGGACGTACGTATATGGTGAATGTTGGGTGGTGCAGCATATGCGTGACATTCATTTCGACCGTCTTGAAGTTGTCAATGCCAGTGTTCGTGCAAACATCACACCCGCCCATTCGCAAATTGTTTGGCAATGCCCATTCGGCCGCGACTGCGGTCCCCGATGGGAACTTTTTTGCGCGCTGCTATGGCCGCGCTGGCGGGCGCACGCTCACGCGCAGAGCGGCCAACTGGTTTGCCACAGCTGATGCGGCCGCGACGGCGCTTACCGATGGGGGCTTCCCAGCGCGTCTCAAAGGCCGCGCAGGCTCGCGGGCGCTTCAGTGCGGGTCGGTGATCTGGGCGGGCGCGACATGATGACGTCGACAACGGCGGCAGTGATGATAATAATAGTGATGGTGGTGGCGTTGTTGACGCTGAGAACTGCAAGGTCGATGACGGCGCCGACGGTGGAGATGACGACGATGCTTATGTTCATGTGTCGGTGATCCATGTGACGGTGGTGACGGTGGCGGCCATGGGCGCGATTGACGAATGAGGACATGCGTGCGCGCAGCGGTCTAGGACACCTGGCATGTTTTGAACGAAAGGATTTCGGGACGCGTGCGTGGCGGCGATGTTTATGTTCGTGTGTCGGTGATCAGTGTGATAGTGATGACGGTGGCGGCCATGGTTGCGATTGATGAATGAGGACATGCGTGCGCGCAGGGGTCTAGGACACCTGGCACGTTTTGAACAAGGATTTCGGGACGCGTGCGTGGCGGCGCGCGCGCGTCGTGTGATGTGATACAGGTTCGTGCAGTGGGCGCGCGCTAGATCAACGCGGATGCACCGCGCGGTGAGATGACAGTGCGTTTTCGGGGCGGCGTTGCTCACCCCCCACATTTCCATTGATTCCAGTAAGTGCGCCGGGCAGAAGCTCTGCAAAGCCTTTGGTCCATCCCGCCCCGCCACCGTGCCAGGGTTGTGGGTCAGGGATGTTTCTTGGGGTCCTCAGAACGCCTTCGGGGGCCTCTTGGGGACAGTTTTGGGGTCTCTTGGGGGCCTTTTGGGGGCCTCTCATGGGGCCTCTCGCGGCCCCTTGGAGGCCTCTCGGGGCTTCTTGTGGCCTCCTAGCGGCTTCAGGGGCCGAGGGCTTGAAATGTCCGCTCGGGTTCGCCATCTAGGGCCCCTCTTGGAGCTGTCTTCGGGCCTTCTTGGGCCGTCTTGGGGCCCTCTTGGGGGCCTCTGGGGCCGTTTTGGTACGATCTCGGGGGCCTCTTGGGCACTCCTGGAGCGTCGGGAAGCCGCAAAGGCGAGAAGGCCAGCATCTTTCAAAACCACATGCAAAATAACCGTTCGGTTGCCTGTGGGGGTCCTCTTGGGAGGCCTCGTAGGGGCGTTTGGGAGGGCCTCTTGGGGGTGGGTCCCTTGGGCCCGTCTTGGGGCCCTCTCCTGGGCCTGGAGGGTCACGCGGGGAGACGGTCCAAGGCCCCAGGGGAAGCGCGCCAAGTCCCAGAAGATTTGAGAGGGGGGGGGTCCTGGTCCCTGAAAGACCCCTTTCGGGCCGGACGAAAGGGGAGGATTGGGAAAGGGGGGGGTGCGAAATTTGCTGCATGCAGCTGGTTTCGGCCCCACGGAGGGTCCCTGAATCTGGGGCGGCGTAGAGGGGGGTGATGATTTGGGGGGTGGATATCATGGCGTGGGCCATGATATTTCCCCAGATTTCATGACGCCTCTTCTTGTTTCATTACGTCCCTGGCCCCCCCGCTGGGCCGCGCACATGCCGCCGGTCATGATTTGCACCCCCCCCCTCTTGGACACCCCCGTCCTGGCCGCTCCCGAGTTCTGGTCCTTGAAAGACTCCTCAGGAGTGAGGACTTGAGCTTGGAGGGTTAGGCGAAGGACCTGAGGACACGCCACTCCGTGTCCTCAGCGGCACGGCGGCATATTCCCATTCGACAACCACTTGGTCACTAATGTTTGTACAGCGTGCTGGTTGCGAAACGAAAATGTTGTGTATGATTCCGGCATGCTTGCTGAATGTGTGGTGCATGCTTTATATAAAAAACAAAATGGTTTTTGAAACCTGATTTTGTGACATACGCGAGTATGTTCGCATGCCACTTTTTTGAAAGGGATGACGGGGGGCGGTCGATACCTGCCTGACTGGGCTGGTGCGATCTCAAAAAGAGACGTGCGATCTGGCAGACCTGATGCAAGTGGTATTATCCCCAGGGGCACCCCGAAGCCCGAGCTCGAGAGGGTTCAGGCCCTCGGTTTCTTTCGACCGAGAATCTACTAGGGGGCCACATGCGAACCCTACCCCTACCCCCCACGATTTCTGAGGGGGGAAGGGTGGGGGTCATGTCGTTCGGGAGCTCCCGAGCGAAGTGAGCCCCATCCTCCCCCGCAGAAATCGTGGGGGTAGGGGTACAGTCGGGTCGCTGAAGAAGGAACCTTTTTCGTTGGGGAGGGGCTCCGTGTTCCTTAGGTGTTTCACAGCTTGCCTCAGGTTTTCCTGGTGTTTGCGACGGGAAATCGAGGTTTGACCCATGGACAAAAAAGGGCCTCGTTCCTTATCTAGGGTTCCTCAGGTCGACGCCCCGACCGTAGGGTTCGCACGTGGCCCCCCTAGCGAAGCCCGAGCTCGAGAGGGTTCAGGCCCTCGGTTTCTTTCGGCCGAGAATCTCGGGTCGGGCGAAAGGGAGGGTTTGGGAAAGGGGGGGTTACGAAATCTGCTGCATGTAGCTGGTTTCGGCCCCGCCGCCGGGCCCATTCCTCGATACATGGGCGCCTTCCGGCGCCGGGCGACGCCGGGAAAAGCAGCTACGTGAGCTGATTCTCAAACCCCTCCTTTGCTATCCCCCCCTTTCGCCCGACCCGAGAATCTACGGCGAACCCCCGCGCGGGCGCCCACGGGCGCCCACCACGGGAGCCGTCGGCAAGCCCAGCCAGCGCACGGGGCGCCCACCGGGGCGCCCACCGGGCGCGCCTGCCGGGCGCCTCCCCCGCGGACCCGCGCAGTCACAGCGGAGGCCTCTGCTGAAGTCGGGCCTGTCCCTCTACGGGAGGAGAGGGAGGAGGAGGAGGAGGAGGAGGAGGAGGAGGAGGAGGAGGAGGAGGAGGAGGAGGAGGAGGAGGAGGAGGAGGCGGAGGAGGAGGAGGAGGAGGAGGAGGAGGAGGAATAGTCGAAGATGGCCAAAAAGATAGTGTGGGGACGATGTTTCTTGAGTCTGTGCTGGCCATTCTCGGGTATGTTTGGACTGTTTCTTCATTTTTCCTCCCAAATCCCCCTGTGGGGGGACAGGCCCGACGTCAGCCTAATTACACCAAGAAACACCCTGCTTGCCTCCAGGGTGCCCTGGGTTTCGTGGGCTTCGACTGTTTTGCGATGGAAGGTGTGGCGCTTCCACACCAGAAACCGGTGGACGTCCTGGGGTCTCAGGGTTGGGTTTCTTGTGGGAGGCTTCTTGTGGACTGGCCTCCAATGTACTTGTCAAGCCGAGCAAGAAGCCCCAAGCGCAATTTGTTGGGGAATGTCAGCATGGGCGTTGTGTCGTCGACGTTGGGTGTTGCACGGCGGGAGCGGGACGCTGCGCACATCGCGCGCGCGAAGTGCCGAAACGCCGTTTTCGTTCCAGCGCCGCGCATGTTTGCCCTGAGTGTGGCGCTCCCGCTTGGGTGCCGCGCGTACATTTCGTTCGCCAAATCGTCGGACGTGAGTATGCGCGCGAGCTGGCAAAATGCTGTTCTCGCCCACGAGCGGTTCAGATTTAGTTTTCTGCCGCGGCATGATTATCTTTGGATGCAGTTTTCCTCCGCGTCGAGCGGCCAAGCGAGAGGGGCTTTGCCCCCTCCGTCCCCTCTCCTGCTCTGCTCTCGTGCTGCTGCTCTCTCCCCCTCTCGTGGCCATTCTGGTTTCAAGGCTTGCATGGGCCAGCGCCTCGCCGGACGCCCCTTCCCCTCGCGGCTCTCGGGCAGTGGAGCGCGGCGCTGGTTCCGGTTTGGGCCAGCCGCTGCCCAGCCTGCCCGGCCTGCCTGCCCTGTGGGTCGGCCAACGTCATCTGCGGCAACTGCCCGGCGGCGCCTGCGGTGGCGTGCCCGGCGGTGCCCTGCCCGCGGCCCTGCCCTGAGCTGGCCTGCCCGGCCCCCGTTCCGGCTTCGCTGGACTGGGCCTCGTGGCTGGGGCTGGGCTGGGTCCTGGGCGTGCTGTGCGCCGTGGCGGCGCTGGCGATCTGCGCGCCCGTCGCGGCCCTGCTGCACGGGTTCACCACTCGGGCGCCAGCGTGCCCAGCAGGCGACGGCGGGGCAGGCTCGGCGACCTGGCCTAGGGCCATCAGAGGCTGATGGCTCGGGCGCAGCCCGAGACCCTGGACATCGTGGAGAGCCAGGTCTGCATCGCCTTCGACGACGACCCGAACTTCGGGTGGCACCACCGCGTTCTCCTCGTCCCCTCGTCCACCCCGGGCCCCTGGGTGGCCGCGACACCCGACGCCGAGATCTTTCTCCTGAAGCTGGACGAGTACCTGGTGGTCGCCCTGCCGCGGGCGGCCGCGTTCCCGCCACGGGTTCGAGCGAGCGACCACTTCGGGGAGGAGGTGAGCCTGGAGCTAATCACCTCGGCCGAGAGGTGCGGTGGCGCTCGTGATGCTGGGACGCGGTGGCGCTCGTGATGCTGTCCGGCGCCGAGGGCTGGGTCGCCGCCGAGAACGTTCAGCTCAGCGACGAGCGGGACTGGAGGGCAGAGCAGAGGGCTGGGCCTGGCAGGGACCGCCGTGTGCTGCCGCAGACGGGCGCGTCCGCTCAGACCGTCTCCTTGGCGCAGCTGGTGGCCCTCCTGAAGAGCGTGGACGTGGAGGATTAGCCTTTCGAAGGGCCTAAGGCCCTGGTCGAGTTCCTCGCCGCGGTCGTCTCGTCTGGGCACTTGCTCTCGTCGTACTGGGGCTTCTGGGAGGCCCAGTCGGGAGTCGCGCGTGCCAGCGCCGTGGCTCAGGAGCCGAAGAACATCGTAGAGGTCCTGCACCATGCGCCGGTGTTCGATGCGCTGGATATCTCGAACCTTGCCTCTTTCGAGCTCCCGAGTCGGCGGGGCCTCCAGATCCAGAGGGCGGTCAAGCGCCGCCCACGCCACCCGCTCTTCGTCGGCCTAGAGCTGATGGTGTCGAGCCGCCTCGACGACTCGGGTGGCGCCGTCACGACCAAGTTCGACGCGTGGGTCTCGGACCAGCAGAAGGCCAGGAGCACCGTCCTCAAGCAGAAGAGGATTCACAGGGAGGAGGCCGACCACGAGGACAAGAAGTACCGCGACGAGCAGAGGGACGAGGCCAGGCCCCCGCGCCCCAAGGCCAAGCCGAAAAGGCAAGGCCGGGGCTGGGCCGGCTGGCGCTGGTTAGCAAGCCGGGGGCCGCCGAGCCCCCCACGGCCGCGGCGCCGCCTGCCGGGGCCGTCGGCACGCCGGGCCGCGGCACCATGGCCACCACCTTGGACCGCGGCTGCCTCCCCGTCGAGGGTTCCTCCTCGCGGGGGCCCCCACCTTTGTTCCCGCTTCCCGTCGCGGAGGCCTTCTACTCGCATCCGCCGCGGGGGGAACGTACCGCTTTGCCTCGGTATAAGGCGCAGCGCGCTGCCGCCGCTGATCGTCGCTCGGCCCGTGCCATCGAGACGATCACGACCCTCAGTGGGATGGCTGCTGCTTGCGCTGGGAGGGACGTCGTGCTTCGGCCCCCTCAGAGGACAGGGAGTGCCGACATCGCTCAAGAGTCGGCGCTCAGGCGCATCCGCCGTCGGATTGCGGCCTTCGGTGATCGGCCCGCCGACTTGGATGGTGCTGGGGCCCTCCAGGAGCTCCTCAAGACCAGGGACGTCTACGGCGGCCTCGACGCTTCCACGACCGTGGTTGATTTTGACTCGAGCCGCCTCAACATCCTACGTAAGGAACACTTTTCCACGCCGCTCGACGAGGTGGCCCCCCAGAGCGTCAGGGACGTGCTGGACAACTTCGACGCGACCGTCGTCCGCCCGCTCTCCGAGCTGCCAGAGGACGAGCCGCTGGTGCAGCCGTACTGGGACCCGCAGCTCGACCCGCGCCGGCGCGGCACGCGCCCGGCGCTCGTGGCCTTTCTTCGCGCGCTGGCTCTCCGAGGATTCTTCGGAGCTCGGGCCCGTCGGAAGTCTTGCATCTCTGCCTTCTTCGTGCGAAAGAAGAACGGTGATCAGAGGATTGTGCTGGGCGCCCGGCAGGCCAACCAGTTGCAGCGCCTCCCCCCCAAGACCGCGCTGGCCTCAGGAGAGACGCTCGCGGCGATCAACTTCGTGGACGCCACCGACCACAGCCCCGACGACTTGGATATCGTGACGACCGGGGGCGACCTGGTGGCGGGCTCTGTGGACCTGCAGGACGGTTTCTACCAGTTCCGCCACCCGGCCTGGGGCTCCTGGATGTGCTTCGACATCGAGATGGACGCTGGCGAGCTGGGGGTGACCCAGCTCTACGACGAGGAGCTCGGCCGCTACGTCGTCATCAGTCCCGACTCCCGTGTCTGGCCCTGCTTTGAGGCCTTGCCCATGGGATGGTTATGGGCCTTGTGGATTTGCCCAGAGGTCCTGATCGACACCACCTGGACAAGGGCAAGCCGCCCTCCTTGCTGAACGGGGGGGGTGCTCATGCGCCCTACGTCGACAACGCTAACCTCATCTCCTTGGACGCCGGCGAGCTCGACCAGCGCCTGGGCGCCGTGACGGACGAGCTGGACACGAGGGGGCTCCGCTGGCACGAGTTGCAGCACGCCACCTCGTCGCATGGCATCCTCGGCCTCGAGTTCGATGGCCGACGCGGCCGCCTTCGTCACACGTCACGGCGTGCATGGCGCCTGTACCTTGGCCTACACGAGGTGTTACGCAGGCCAAGGCTCGCCCGCTGGCAGGTCAGGGGGCTGCTCGGACACATCGTGCACTACTTCAGCATCATGCGGCCCGCCCTCAGCGTATTGGGCGAGTGCTATGCCTTCCTCGAGTCAGGCCCTATGGAGGGCGTCTGCCGCCTGCCGTCCAACGTGCTGACGGAGCTCCGCTGTGCTGCGGGCCTCGTGTTTCTCGGCCAAGTGGACCTGCGCCGACCTCCTGCGCCGGTGTCCTACACCACCGACAGTTCGATGCTGGGGTACGCCGTCTGCGAGGCCGAGCTCTTCGGACACGAGGTACTCGGCGTGTCGCGGTGGCGCGAGAGGCAGCGCTTCAGCGAGGTCGAGGCCACGGGCGACCCCGACAGGGGCGCCTACCTGCGCCGCGGGGCTGGCCGACGTCTCCGACCTGCGCTACGACGAGCTCGGCGCCGCCGATGCGGGACGTCCCCGCAGGCAGGCGCGTGCCCGCCGCCGGCGCCAGGAGATGGAGGTGGGCCGCCCCCCGCCTGCTCTGCCTCCCGAGCTGATCGACCCGCAGCGGTGGACCGAGGCCTTCCGCGGCGCGTGGCGCCATCCCGGCCGCATCCACAGCCTGGAGGCCCGCGCCTCGGTGATCGGGCTGGGCGCAGCGGCGCGCCAGGTCAACTGCCGCGGGACCGAGCTGCTGAGCCTCTCGGACAACTTGTCCAGCGTCTTCTCGTTCGAGAAGGGCCGTGCCAGCAACCGTGAGCTCCAAGCACAATGTCGTCGGGCCGGCGCCCTGCAGCTGAGCGCCGAGATCACGTGGCGGGTGCGTCACGTTCCAGGATGCGTGAACGTTGCTGACTGGGGGAGCCGGGCCGCGGACCGCCGCGAACTTCTACCTGGCTGGATCCGCGGGGTCGGCTTCAGAGTCTGCCCGCCGGCGCCCAGCCGGTGCGCTCCTGTCGCGAGGGCCAGCGGCGGCCCACCATGCCTCGGGCCTGCGGAGCCCGTGCCCCTCATCGCCAGCGTTGCCTTCGCGACTCGGCCGTCACCGAGCCGCGTCTCCAGGCCGCCAGGGCTTGGAGAGAAACCTATTGGTTGCACGGGACAGTGGAGCGAGGACCTCGCACAAGGGATCATCCTCTCTACCATCCCAGCTGAGTCTGTTCTCCCATCCTGTCCTTCCCCTCCTCCATCATGCTCCACCTCATCGAGATCACGTGCAGGTCATTGTCCACAGATTGGGTCGTCAAGCTCTTCAGCGGGTCACTGGCCTCTGACTGGGTCTCCAGGTACATCGGCTTATCAGCGACCCCAGGCTGGGCCCTCAGCTTCCTCGGCTTCTTGGGCGTCACGGGTCAGGCCATCGGCACCTTCAGCGAGTCGAGGTCCCCAGGCTGGGTCATCAAGCTCTTCGGCTCCTCCTCGGGCACGCAGTGGGCCTCGTCAATGGCGCTCCTCAGGGTCTTCGTCTCAGGCCCCGCGGGGCCAGCGGCCAGGCCGTGCCAGCTTCCTGGAGCTATTTGCTGGAGGTGCAAACTTGTCGGGGGCCTTCCACGAGGCCGGGTTTCGCATCGCCTGCCCTCTGGACATCGCAAACGGCAAGCATCATGACCTCACTCATCCTGGCGTCCGTAACGCTGTCTTGGCTTGGATTGCTCAGCGTCGCTTTTGGTGCATACATATTGGCCTTCCGCGTGCCCACTGGGCGCCGGCTGGAGGCAACCAGCCTCCGCGGCCGGCAGACCTCACTCTCGTCAGCTTCGCCGTGCGGGTGCTCAAGCTCTGCAGGAGGCTGAACATCTTCGTCCTCCTGGAGAATCCTGGCCCCAGCCGCGTCTGGCGCTGGGCGCCCCTGGAGAGGGAGCTCCGCCACCGCGAGCCAGGCAAGGTCGTCTACGACTCCTGCCGCTTCGGGGCCCCCTTCAAGAAGCCGGGGGCGGTCGCCGGCACGCTGCCGAACCTAGAGCTGCTGGGCCGCCGGCGCCAGTACTGCCAACCGCACCGTGAAGTTCTCCAGGGCAAAGTTCGCCATCCCACGAGAGGGTGGGTGTGGCGGACTACCTTGGCTGGCGCGTACCTCCCAGAGTGGTGCCGAGAGCTTGTGCGCATCGCCTCGCTCTCCGCCCCGGAGTCCGCCTATGGCCGAGCCACGCCAGGAGACCTCGCGACTTGGGATGGGGTTCTGTCAGCCGCGTCGGGCGAGGTCCGCCTCCGCTCCCCCGGCGTCCCGCTCTGTCCGCGGAGGTTCAGGCTCCCTTGGCGAGCCGCCTGGGCCTCCGCGCTCGACCCGCGCCCCCGCCCCTCAGGCGGCTGGCGTGCCTCGCAGCGCTGCCCCGCCCGCAGGCGGGGGCCCAGCGCGAGGCCGCCGGGCACTGGCGGCGGAGCGCCGGAGGCGGGCGGCGGCGGCAGTGGATCGCGCCGAGCAACAGCGACAAGCCCGCCGAGTGCCTCCTGGCGATTTCCCGCGGACTGCTTCGTTGCGACCGGCGACTCTGACACAGTATCAGCAAGGCGTCGCCGACTTTGAGGCCTGGGCTCGTCGCCAGCGTCTTTTCTTTGACAACCCGAAGGATGCCGACGCGTCGATGAACCTGTACATCGAGCACCTTTTCTTCTCTGGATCTCCTCAGTATATGGCACGTAGCGCTCTCTACAAGCTTGCTCGTTTCAGAGGATGGGCTGTGGCCAAGCCTCACTTTGTGCGCTCAACAGATGCCCTGGCGGGCTGGTCTGCCCAGATGCCACGGCACCCCAGGGTGCCAGCCCCCTTCGACGCGGTGATCGCCTGCATGGGAGCCCTCGCGGAGCGCTCCACGTTGGGGGCCCTCGCCGCCGTGGCCATGCTAGTCCAGTTCGACCTGCGCCTGCGCCCCAGCGAAGTGCTCGCCATCACCGCAGGCGATGTCCACGGCAGTGCTGGCGGCCAAGTCTCGATCATCATCGCGCCTCTCACGGGCGGTGTGCCGTCCAAAACAAATGAGTTTGACCGCGCTGTCGTCGCTGGCACGCCTGTCCCTCTCAGACGACAGGTGCCCGCAGCGCTGCTCGCCCTGCGCGGGGGCCGCGCCGACGCCGCCAAACTTTTTGGCCCCTCTGAATCTCAGTGCATACGAGAGGCTCGTGCGAAGCGTCGCCTCCGACCTAAGTCTGTGCCGCGTCTTCTCCGTGCCTCATCAGCTTCGGCACGGGGGCCCCTCGCATGTCGCTCTAGAGAAGCTGCGTAGCATTGATCAGATCCAGCAGCGTGGGAGATGGCGCGCACGTGAGTCCGCGCGCATCTATGGGAAGCACGGCTCGCTCTTGCGACAACGAGCCGCCGTGCCTGCCGCCGCCCGCCAACGGGCCGCCCGTTTTTCGGCGGCGGATCTTCGGCACCTCGCTTCTCGCACCGCCTGCTCGAATCGTGTGCCGAGCTGATATCTCTTTCTTCTTTTTCTGTCCCAGCCCGCCCACCCAATGACAACTGAATTGGGGGTGGGAGCCGATGCTATGCAGTCAGATTTGGCGATTTGATCCGGGCCCGGGTCCTTTTCCATTGCTGCCAAGCAAGCTCAGCATTATATAGTCTCAAGTGCACCTCGTCCTGAGTATGGGCGCGTCCTCGTGAAAAAGGAGATCGTCCGTCTCATGTATGTTGAATGGTGGCCGCGCCTAGCTTGAGGAATGATTATCTTTGGATGCAGTTTTCTTCCGCGTCGAGCGGCCAAGCGAGAGGGGCTTTGCCCCGTCCGCCCCCTCTCCTGCTCTGCTCTCGTGCTGCTGCTCTCTCCCCCTCTCGCGGCCATTCTGGTTTCAAGGCTTCCCTCCCTACCCTTCCTGGGAGCCGATGCTATGCAGTCAGATTTGGCGATTTGATCCGGGCCCGGGTCCTTTTCCATTGCTGCCAAGCAAGCTCAGCACTATATAGTCTCAAGTGCACCTCGTCCTGAGAAAGGGCGCGCCCTCGTGCAAAAGGAGATCGTCCGTCTCATGTATGTTGAATGGTGGCCGCGCCTAGCTTGAGGAATATATGTCCTTCGCCCAGGTGTTGGATGCGAGACCGCGCGCGAACGGCCGAAATGCCGCCTACGAGTACTATTACTACGACTACCGCCTCTACTCCTACCTCTACCTCTTATCTGCTAGCTACTACTACTACTACTACTACTACTACTACTACTACTACTACTACTACTACTACTACTACTACTACTACTACTACTACTACTACTACTACTACTACTACTACTACTACTACTAC
>CAUYUJ010019028.1:55000-57500 GCA_963575745.1 Prorocentrum cordatum | reverse complement strand
TCCTCTTCCTCCCCCGGAGGGCCTTATCCTCCTCCCCCGGAGGGCCTTATCCTCCTCCTCCTCCTCCTCCTCCTCCTCCTCCTCCTCCTCCTCCTCCTCCTCCTCCTCCCCCGGAGGGCCTGGACCACCTCCCAGGGACCAGCTCTTCGTCCCGGGTCGTCTCCGGACGGTCCCGCGGGGCCCTTGGCGAGGGCCCCTGGAGGCCGAGAGCAGCCCCGCAGCAATCCGCCGTCACCTCTTCCTGACCCGAGGGGGGTCAGGCCTCCTCGGGTCAGGAGGAGGAGGAGGAGGAGGAGGAGGAGGAGGAGGAGGAGGAGGAGGGGAGGAGGAGAGGAGGAGGAGGAGGAGGAGGAGGAGGAGAGAGGAGAGGAGGAGGAGGAGGAGGAGGAGGAGGAGGAGGAGGAGGGAGGAGGAGGGAGGAGGAGGGAGGAGGAGGAGGAAGGAGAGGAGGAGGAGGAGGAGGAGAGGAGGAGGGAGGAGGGAGAGGAGGGAGGAGGGAGGAGGGAGAGGGGGAGGAGGAGGAGGGAGGAGGAGGATGAGGAGGAGGAGGAGGAGGAGGAGGAGGAGGAGGAGGTGCTTGTCCTGGCCGCAGAGCCCCCTTCCCTGGGCTGGGGCGTCTGCTCCGGCCGCCCTCGGGGCCGTCGGCGCGGCCAGGCCATGGAGGACGCGCAGCGCGACGGCCTGGGCGCGGTCTCGCTCGACGGCAAGCTGATCGACATCGCGTCCATCAAGCAGGCGTGCGCTTGGCATCGCCCGGACGTGTGCATTTTTCCTTGGGCGAGGGCCATCGAGGAGCATCCTTGATCATTTGGCGAAAAAGCCACGCACGAAACCGAAAAAAACACAGGCCAGTGCGGAGCCAGCGGCCGCCGCAGCTGGGGCCGCCTCTGCAGCGCGCGCCCCCTCGGGGGGGCCTCGGGAGCGGTGCGGTGGCCGCGCCGCGCGGCAGGGACCGCGGGGACGCGGGGCCGCCGCACGGCTTCTCGAGGTTCGGGTCCTGCTCCGCGGCCGTCTCGGGCGGCTGGGGCCTCCAGGATCCCACGGCCGCGTGGTGACGGACCGCGCGGTGAGGTCGTTGTGGTTTCCGAGGTCACCGCGCGGTCCGTCGCCGCACGGTTTCGGGGCCCGAGGCTCCCTTCGCCTCTCTCGGAGCTCCGTCGCGCCGCCTTCCCCCCCATCGCACACCCCCTCCACTCTTTTCTTGCTCCTTCCTCCTCGAGCTTCTCCCTGGGCTGTGCCGCTCATCAGGGGCGCACCCCCCCCGGCTGCCGAGGTCGTGCACCTTGCTTCCGAGGAGAGCCGAACCGAACTGAGCTTCTCCCACCCTGCTCTTCCTCCGCCTCCGTCCTGCTCCTCCCAGTGCTGCTCATCGTCCCCCTCTTCGTTTTCGTGTCATGCGTCATCGCCACCATCACCGCAATCCCTGGCGTTGTACGCCTACGTTTGATAGGCATGACAGCTGTCTTTCACTTCCTTCCTCGAGGTGCGCTAGATATTCCTCGTCGTCGTCCTCCTCATCAGCAGCATTATCAGCATCATCATCGTCACCGTCATTATCATCATCATCATCATCATCATCATCATCATCATCATCATCATCATCATCATCATCATCATCATCATCATCATCAGCAGCATCATATTCATCGTCATCATCATCAGCAGCATCATCCTTATCATCATGATCCTCCTCCTCCTCCTCATCATCATCACCATCAGACTTTTCATCCTCAGCCTCATCCTCCTCCTCCTCCTCCTCCTCCTCATCATCATCATCATCATCATCATCATCATCATCATCATCATAAGTTCAGTCACCGTCGCGACCTCCTTTTACAACTGTGGACCAGCATCATGATCATCACCGCCAGGAACTGCGTAATCTTACAAAGTAGGCTCAACTGTGTTGAGACCTCAGAATGTTGCATTTAATCAAGGCTGCCATTACACGTGAGCCTATTCGGCCCGTCCCTTAATCATGGCTGAATATGTCACAACACATCATGTCCCTGCGGCGTCCTCCTATCGCAGAGTTTGGGTATGAACTCCCGAAGTTTCAGACGACACGTGTTCAAATGAGCATGCACGAGCGCGTCGAATCCACGTACCGTTGTACAAGGCGACGAGCATTGAAAAGGTTACTCGTCGGCAGTAGCATGCCACCTGTGGCTGAGCACTGAGACGATGACACTTAGCAGTCCCACCTCGAGTGGCTGAGCCACGCTCGGGGCATCTAGCCTGTTCTGCCACGGTGGGGTTCCTACTCGTACACTGAGTCCTACTCTGTACGCTCACTTGTGCATTCGCTCTCCTATTCCTCACTCGTTATCGTCATTCTACCCCTCCTTTCTCCTACCTCCCCTCCTCCCCGCTTCCTTTGCGGACTCTGGGAGTGGGATGTTCGAGTCGGTTTTACTCGAGGCCGAATCCGTTTGTAGTTCCAGGCTACCACTTGGGGGTCAAGGATCCGTCGACGTATACGTAGGCAGCTCCAGAGACA
>CAUYUJ010019028.1:5000-50000 GCA_963575745.1 Prorocentrum cordatum | reverse complement strand
CGACGCTGGGGTGGTGTATGCTTTCCCCGATGTCCCAGGAAAACGACGAAATATGTATACTCGGGGGCGGAAAAGAGGGGGGGTGATGACTAGGGGGGGGAGATATCATGGCGGGGGCCATGATATTTCCCCACATTTCATGGCGCTCTTCTTATTTCATTACGTCCCTGGCCCCCCCGCTGGGCCGCGCACATGCCTCCGGTCATGATTTGCACCCCCCCCTCTTGGACACCCCCCTCTTGGCCGCTCCCGATATACACCAGGGTCCCATAATCACACACCAGAACCCGCTCTCTGGTGCAAAATCCAACGCAGGGCCGGAAGAAGCGTCGGTGCACTATGCAAAATCCAACGCAGGGCCGGAAGAAGCGTCGGTGCATAGAGAGTTCGCTTCCCTACGCAAAAGCCAACGCAGGGCCGGAAGGAGCGTCGGTGTACAGGGTTCGCTTCCCGATGCAAAATCCAACGCAGGGCCGGAAGAAGCGTCGGTGCATAGAGAGTTCGCTTCCCTGCGTAGATAGGGGGCCACATGCGAACCCTACCCCTACCCCCCACGATTTCTGAGGGGGAGGGTGGGGTTCACTCCGTTCGGGAGCTCCCGAGCGAAGTGAACCCCACCCTCCCCCTCAGAATTCGTGGGGGGTAGGGGTAGGGTTCGCATGTGGCCCCCCAGTAGAGCTGCGAACATGCTGCGGGTGCCTCGACGAGAAAAAACCAGTCTCGGGGTACACGCCGACTCTGCAGGCGCTCCCCTGCCCGACGCGTGCGCGGCGCCCGAGCCGGGCCTCGCGGCGCGTGGCGCGGTGGCCGCCACGCGCGTTCGCTGCTCGTTCGCCGGCCCGTCTCCTCCCGGGCCGGGCGAAAGACCAAGAAAATACCCAAGAATACCCCAGAAAAGGTCAACAAATAGTATAAAAAACCTAGTCCCCAGACTATTTTTGGATTATTTTTTGGTCATTTTTGGGGTATTCCAAATTTTTCGTCGAAAATCCCCCTGTAGGGGGACACGCCCGACTTAAGTATAGCCAGGACCCCAGGTAAGGGACCCGGTTGTTATCGGACCGGACGAAAGGGGGGGATTGGGAAAGGGGGGGGTACGAAATTTGCTGCATGCAGCTGGTTTCGGCCTCGCCGAGGGGCCCATTCCTCGATACATAGCCGCCTCCGGTGCCGGGAGGCGCCGGGAAAAACAGCTACGTGAGGTGATTCTCAAACCCCCCCTTTGTTATCCCCCCCTTTCGCCCGACCCGATCCTCCCGGAGCCAACTGGACGACGACGATCAGATCTGGACGCCCGAAATGGGCACGGAAAGAATCCTGGCATCGCTCGGACGTGTGCATTTCTCCTTCGGCGCGGGCCATCGAGGAGCATCCTTGGTCATTTGGCGGAAAAGCCACGCACGAAACCGAAAAAAACACAGGGAATGGACGTCCGAGCGATGGCGAGGAATGGGTACGATGCCCAACAGCAGTTCCTGTTCATTTTGAGCAGGGCTCGCTGTCGGTGTCGCCGCGGCCTGTGTCCATCTGAGACAGAGGGCCGCCTGCCCAACAGCGGCCGCTGTTGGTTTGGGACAACATCTGTTGTTGGGCATTGGACCCATTCTTTCCGTGCCCATTTCGGGCGTCCAAAAATTGGACGAGGACAATCAGAGGAGGAAGTGGTACCTTGGTATCGCTCGGACGTGTGCACCTTTTCTCGGCGGGGATTATCGAAAGGAGCATTCTGGGTCATCCTGCGAAGCAACCGTGCACGAAGTCGAAGCAACCGCGCACGAAGTCTCCTGGGTAACCGCCACCCTTCCGCTTCGCCCTTTGGGCCTCCCGGGAAGCTCTTGCCGCCGCCGCGGGACTCGCTTCCGGAGTTCTGGGCAGAGCGCGCCCCCTGGAGGGGTCCGAGGAGTGCGCAGCTGGCAAGCTTCGTTCTCGCCGCTCCTGCGTGTCGGCCCCCCCCTCCCACCCCCCACTTCCCCCTCCCCCTCCCCCTCCTGCTCCTCCTTCTCTTCCTCCTCCTCCTCCTCCTCCTCCTCCTCCTCTTCATCCTCGCCGCTCCCACGTGTCAGCCACGGTACGGTGCCGTTTTTAATACATGCTCCGCGTGCGGATCATGTATTAAAGATGCAGGGTTTAGCATTAAAAACGATGAGTTCATGCATAGATTGATTCATACATTAATCATGTATTACAAATCCTATATGTTTCAAAATTCTATGTATTAACAACTGCCCTGTAGCGTGGATGGAGCGCGCTCGCCAAGGCTACCTTTGCATCCCTCCGCGGTCGGCAAAGCAGTGGCCGCTGGTCCAACATGGGCGCCGCTGCGACAAACACAGCACGGACGATGTCCCTTGCGGCGACAGATCGGCAGATCTTTTTGGCGCACGTGTCCACGACGGGCCCGTGGCTGTTGCACGCGGAAGATCAAGTCTTGTGGGGTTCCCTCACACATGTTGTTCTTATGGTTGATCGTATCACGGTCCCGCCGACGCACACCGACCTTCAAGTACTTCCCTTGTTGCTCCCCGCTTCGCGGCCAGTTCTCTGCGGGTGTGGTGGCGAGGGCACCTTCCCACGTGGAGTCGAGAGTTCCCCCCCCCTCCCTTTCTGCGAGTCTAGCAGACATTATTACGTATCCTTGCGGCACCAGCCAGGCGCGGTCTCGGGCATCACGTGACCCGTAACCCGTAATTTTGGTTATGCTGGGGTCGGTCTGGCGGGCCACGTGGGCGCGGGGAGAGGCTCGCAGTTGCCCCCCCCCCTCTCTCTGGCGGGCCCCATCCCATTTCCGCTCGCTCCTCCTCTCTTGCTCAACATGCCTCTGCTGCATCTTCTTTTGCCCCTCCTCCCCCGCTCTCCCCATGGCACCACGCGGGCGGCCATGAGCAGCCGTTCCCCACATGCAGACGCCCGCCACCCCATCACGCAAGCAGCGCACATTGGCAAAGAGAGCGGCGGACAGAGGTCAGGCGATGCTCTATTCATTCTCGCCGCGCTCTGTGGAGCAGGAGGCGCTCCGGAGGCGCGCGCTTTTGAATGCGCAAGCCTTCGCGTGAGAATGCGTTTTTTTTCGACCGCTAAGAGTCAGTGCGATCTCCGATTGCTTCTGTGTCGTCCCATCGATGGCTGATGGCTCCGCCTCTCCTCCTTCACCCCACGTGCGCCGCCAGCATTCTAGGTCGCCCCCTGGGGACGCGAAGCTACTCACGCTTCGCACGCCGCGGCCCGGGCTGAAGCGGCTGCCCTCTCCAAGGGGGTGGCGCGGGGCGCGATGCGCGAAGTGCGCGGAGCGGCGCTGGAGGAGGGAGGAGGAGGAGGAGGAGGAGGGAGGAGGAGGAGGAGGAGGAGGAGGAGGAGGAGGAGGAGGAGGAGGAGGAGGAGGAGAGGAGGGAGGAGGAGGAGGAGGAGGAGGAGGAGGAGGAGGAGGAGGAGGAGGGAGGAGGGGTGGCGCAGACAGCCGACGGTCCCGCCCTTCCTTTCCCATTCCGCGTGCGCCGCCAGTATCGACTGACTCTCCACCTCTTTTGTGGCGACGCCCTGTTGTCCGCTTTCCTCTGCGCCGGCCCGAAATCCCCACCAGCCGCCCGCCCACGGAGTGTATGGTACGTCGCACGCATGAGCCTGGGGGGATGGATGGATGACAGAGGAGGGAGGTGGGGTGAAGGAGCAGTCATCGGCGGCGAGCGAGGGGGGGAAGTGAGAAGGAGAAGGCCTTCTCAGAGGCCGGACTTCTCAGAAGCCCTTGCGCCTTTGAGAAGCCTTCTGCGTCTCCAGAGGGACGGCTCAGGAAACTTCTTAGAAGGCCGGGGGACTTCCGAGCCTTCAGAGAAGGCCCGCCCCTTCTCACTTCCGCTCCCGCGCTCACCGCCAGTTCAAACAGGACGAAAGAAAAACATGAACATAAACGCTGATTCACGAAGGTGAAGCAAAGTTAGCACTGCTTGCCCCATGCGTGTGCTGTCTTCCAGCCCTCTGCCTCTTCCCCCCTTCCCTGTGCAGCTGCAGCAGTTTCGGATCAGGGGGGGCCGCTTGTTTCGGAGTCTTACTTCCCAATCTTACTTTCCAATCTTGCCTTTTTACCTCCCCATTGTCCCACACCCATGGCGGAAGGTGCCGGAGCGCCACCAGCACCTGGGTCCGGAGTTGCAGGAGGAGCGGGTGGTGCTCGTGTCGCCCAGGTGCTGGCCGCGGGCGCTGGCGAAGCAGTGCCAGCCACGCTCACGTTGTTGAGGGCCACGCTGCCGACGGAGCTCGCTGCCGAGGGGCGTTGGCAGCAGCTGGTGTCCGGCCTCCAGAAGGCCGGCTACACGGAGGACGACGCCAAGGAACTGGTCAAGGATGTCCGCATCATGGGCGCCAGCGCGTTCCTCAAGGCGCGCCCCTCCAGCCTGGGCCCCCGCGAGCGGGCGACGGTTCAAGAGCTTCTGGGGGCTCTCGGCCACCCGGTCGCCCCAGGGCCGCAGCCCGAGCCAGGAGTTCCCGCCGACCGTCCGCCCGGGGACTGGATTGGCGCTTCCCCCATGCAGGGCTCGGCGGCGAGCAACATCTTCCTCGGACAGGTCGTCGCGGCCGGCTTGAGGGGGGACACGAAAACGCTGGAGGAGCTGACGCAGGAGCACGACCCGGCCGACCAGCTGAGGAAGCTGGTGCAAACCGCCGGCCAAGGCGAACCCCTCCGCAGCCTCGAGCCGGACGAGTCCGCCTTGCGCGCCGCCGCTGCGGCGCGCAAGTCGGGGCGCTTCCTGCAGACGCCTTCGCCAAAGGTGGAGGGCGCCCTCCGGCTCCAGCGCCCGCTGGCGCAGACCTTGTGCCAGGAGTTGCCGCGCGTCTGGGCCGCTGCTCTACAGGGCCGCGCCTCCTGGGGCGACGCCCTGAACTGGGTGGGCCAGGCTGCCGCGGCAGCAGCGGACAGCGCCGTCCCGCTGGCGCAGGCCGAGAAGGCGGCGGCCTTCTACGCCACGCGGCTCCTCCGGGAGGCGTACACGGCCAGCAAACGCGGGGGCACGGGCGCCGAGGGGCGCGAAAACGTTTACCGTGTCTTCGGGGAGATGGATTGGTCTCTCCTGACGCGGTGCCAGAACGAGGTCGGGATGGAGCCTGGGCCGGGCCAGCCGGGGCAGCAGCGGGGCAAGGGGAGCGCCAGACCGGGCCCTTCCCCTGTCGGCGGTTCCTCTTCGGCGGCAACTGCGCAAGCGGCAACCGGCGCGCGTGCCGCCACGGTTGCCCACTCTGTCCCACGGTGGGCCCAAGCGCCATGCGTTGCTTCCTGTCGCACCTGGAGTCCAACGGCCGGGAGCTCGCGCGCAGGGACGCGGGCAACAGGGGCCGTGACCAGCCGGAGCGGCGCCGCGAGCGCCCCCGCTCCCCTCCGCGGAGGGCGCGGGGAGGCCCCGCTGGGCCCCCGGTTCGCCGGTGAGAGGCCAACCTGGGCCCGTGGCAGTGAGGGCGCGGCCGCTGCCGCGCCGCGCCGGGCCGCTGCCCCAGCGACAGCGACCTGGTCGCTAGTGATTCTTTGCGTCGGTGCGATGTTCCGCATCTACAGTTGACCGCAGACCAGGGCTCGCCCGCTCCTTTGGCCCCTTCCCCTCTCCCTGCTTCCTCTCCTGCCTGCCCCCCCCCAGCTCCGGGCGCCCCGCTGGGTGGTGGACTGGGTGGCCGCTGCCAGCTCGCGAGTGATTCTTTGTGTGCGCGCCCTGCGTCGCATGTAGAGTTGAATAGCGATCAGGCCCCGCCCCCCCTCTCCCCCCCCCTTGGCCTCCGCCCCCGCCCCCGCCTCCTCGCCCCTTGCTCCTCGTGCCCCGCTGGGCGCGATGAGATGTAAGACTTTGAGCTCGAACGCAGACTTGCTGGCTCTCGTGCCGGCAGCCCCCGGGCGCGCTTTGCCCGGCGAGGGCGTCGCCTTTACCGCGGTTCGCGGGTGGCGGGGCGACCCCGCTGTCGCCGTGCAACCCCGCCACGTGTATAATACCGTGCAGTCGCGGGGTCTCAGCCCCAGCGAGCACTTGGACGCTGCGTTCGGCGCGGCGCGGTGCGGCGCCCACCCTTTAAACCAGCCGCCGGCGGTGGCGGAAGGTACAGCCTTCGCCATTGCCGGCCAAATCCGCTTTGGCACGGCTGTGAACGACATCCGTCTGAGGAGGTTGGCTCTGCTGAAAGTGTGGAAGCGCGAGCTGCACGACGCGCAGGTTCAGCTCAGCAAAAAAGTTGACCCGGCAGTTGCCCATTTTGCCCGTAAGCCCTCCCTCCTCCTCCGCCTCCTCCGCCTCCTTGACTCCCCTGCTGCTTCTTTTCTGCAGTGCCTCCACCAGGGGCTCCGCGACACCGGGGTTGCCGAGGAGTCCGGCATTTTCCCGCAAGTAGCGCCGACTCCGCCCGCCTGGTCGGTTAGCCGGCTTCTGGAGGAGAGCCGCGGCCGCAACGAGGAACTCGTCCAACGAGTCCAGAGGAGCCACCCGCACGCCGGCGAGCTGTGGGCGCAAGGGGCAGAGGCCGAACAGACGGGCTCTCTAGGACCCGCCCGGCCGCTCGAATTATTTAGTTCTGGCCCCGGCGGAACGTAGTATTTTGCCGCAAATTCGCGGTGTGGCAGAGCCGCTGTGCCGAGCTGCTCCTGGGAGATCCGGGCGTGCGCTGATGCTTCGGACTCCCCAGGGGGGTGCTGTTTCAACCTCGCGTGGTCTCCTGCGGAGCGGATCGTTTGTTCGGACAGCGAGGTCATTCTCGCTCAGATGGTGGCCTCGCAGTTGGCCTTCGGCGAACCGCCTGTAGGCAGCAAAGATGATTTGCGGAAGGCGTATCACCAGGTGGGCCGCGGTCTCACCGCGGTGCGCGTTGTCCAGCTCTTCTGGGACCCGCAACGGCGCGAACTGGTAGGAAGGGATCTACTGTCACAGGATTTTGGTACTGGAGGTGCTGTCGCGAATTCAAACATCGTGTTTCGTTGTCTGCGCGACATACTGTACCGGTGGTTTTTCATCAATGCCGATAATTATTTTGATGATTATTGGACCTGGGAGCCGCCCTGGTCAGCGTCTTCTGCTCGATTCGTCCTCCGCGAGGTCCTCCAGGTCCTGGAGTACGATGTGAAGGAGGCGAAGAGCGAACACGGGACGCAGCTCCCCCTCCTTGGCTTGGTGTTTACCTCCCGCAAGGAGGGCCCCGAAGTCGGCAACCGCAGTTGTCGGCGCGAGCCGCTTGCTCGGGAATGCGAGGAGGTCGCGCGCTCCCGCCCGCAGGCGGGGCAGGCGTCCTCGTGCATCGGCAGGCTCGTGTTTGCCTCGCGCGGGCTGCAGGGGAAGGCGGGCGCGCACGCCCGCTGGCCGCTGTTCGACGCTCTCGGACACGTCGAGGCCGCCCAGCACGCCGGCGAGTGGCCGCCGCAGGCCAGGGTTGCCCTCCGCTTGTGGGCCCACCTTCTTCGGCGCGCGCGCCCGCGCTCCTTGCCTTTGGCCTCGCCGGCCGCGCCCGTTGCCATACTTTACGGCGACGCCGCGCTGTCCTCCCAGCGGGCCGCAGCCATGCTGGTCTTCCCCGGGACAGCCCCAGAGGTCCGCGAGGGATTTTCGGTTGTGCTGCCGGCCCAGGTGCTCGATCAATTAGGGCCCTGCCGCCAGCATGCTATTAATGGCGCCAAGACATGGTGGATCGCTAAAGCCTTGGAGGTGTGGGGCGATAAAATTCGTTCGCATTGCCTCTACTGTTTTGGCGACAATTCAGCAGCGCTCGCTGGGTGCGTCCGTGGGTACAGCGGGTCCCCGCACGTTGCCTGCGTGGTGGGCGCGGTGCACGAGCTATTGTGCCGGCGCGACATCCGGCGTTGGTTCGAATACGTGCATTCCGATTCCAACCCTCTGGACGCAGCGTCCCGGGAAGAGGGCGAAAACGCCCTCGCCAAACTCGGGGCCAAGGTCGTCAAAGTGACGCCCACCTTGTCCGTGGACCTGTCCAGGTACCACGTCTGCTAGCTGGAGGAAAAGTTGCGTCCCCGCTCGCTGCCGCCGCTGCTGCGGCGGCCGTGCTGCTGTCGCTGCTGCCTCCCGCCGCCGCTGCTGCCTTCCCCGCCTCTCCTCCTGCTCCCGCCGCGGCCGCTTCCCCCCCCTCCTCCCCCTTCCTCCTCCTCCTCCTCCTCCTCCTCCTCCTCCTCCTCCCCCTCCTCCTTGTCCTCCTCCTCCGCCTCCTCCTCCTCCTCTTCTTCCTCTCCTCCTCGTCCATCCTTAGAAGGCGCCCTATTCCGAGCCTGGGCAGAGTGGGCAACCGCCGTGGCCGGCGCCGGAGTCATCTTCGTCGTCGGATCGTCGGGTTCGCGGTCGCCGTCGTCGTTGGCATCTCCCTCCTGCCTCCCTCCCCCCTGGGCGGGGGAACGGGTCCAGGGCCGCCGCCGTATGGGTTCGTGCTCGTAAGCGCGGTCGCCCGCCCGCTCGGTGCGGCTCATGGGTCCGCGCCTTCATCGGTGCGCGCCGCTGCGCTCCCCGCCGGGCGTCCGGCGCTCCCGGCTGAAGCCGGCCGCCCGCGTGGCGCCCCAGGCCGCCTCCGCGCTGGCCTCTCAGGGCGGACCGCGGTGCGCATCAGCCCCGCTGGCTTCTGTGCCGGTCGCCCCAGGGCCCCGCTGGGTCGCTGGCGGCGCCGGGGGCGGCCCCGCTGGGCACACCGGCGCCGCTTCGCCAGGTGGCAGTGGCAGCGCGCACAGCTGTCCGCGCACTGCCAGCGCCCCGCCCCGCGGGGTGCAAGCTAGCCATGGCGGCGCCGCGTGCGCGCGTGGCCCCGCCGAGGCCTGGTCCACGTACTGGAGCGTGCTGGACAGTTTCTGCCAGGCTGTTGGCAAGGAAAATGCCGACATGATGACAGCGCTGAGCAGGGATAGAGGGTGTTCTGCAAGGCACCCAGACGGCGCGCCTCCGCGCGAGGTGTCGCAGGCCATGGTCGAGGCCCGCGCTCAGGGTGCCGATCTGCTTCGCGTAGCGGACACGGTGGTGGAAAACTGGTTCCTGAGCAAGGCAGTGCCGTCGACGCTCTCGACGTACGCATCTCATTTGCGCATGATTGCGTGGGCGTCTGAGCTCTTAGTTGAGCCCCCGCTGGGTTGTAGTGTGCAACACATACGTAGGGTCGCTGCTGTGTGCGCATGTGCCGCCACGCAGCGCGGGTGGCTGAGTGCGTTGGCCATGGCGCACCAGGTGGCAGGCGTGCCCTGGCAGGGCGACCGCGACGCCATCTTGCGCGGGGCCCGACTGGGCACCGTGAAGGGCAGGACGCCCCGCCTGCCCAGGCACCGCGTCGACAAAGCGCTTCTGAAGACTTTGTTGCGGCACGCCTTTTCGCAAGGCCGGGCGTGGTGGTGCCTCATAGCTGTAGTCACGTACAATTTCTTGTTGCGCATGCCTTCGGAGCTGTTTCGCCAGTGTCGGCGGGGTTTGCTACAAGTTGCAGGCAATCGTTTCCTTTACGGTCCCATTCGGCGCAAGCGGCGCCAGGACTTTTGCACCGCGTTTGCCTTTTGCCTTTGCAACACGGATGAGGCGCTCTGTCTGCACACGTGGCTCCCGTTGCTGGACGAGCAGGCCCGGGCGAGCGCCAATCCGCCGCTGGGCGGTTTCACGCCGGCGTCGTGGACTCGAGAGTTTCGCGAACACCTGGCCACCGTAGGGGTGCCGCGGCCAGAAGAGTGGCACGGCCATGACATCCGGCGAGGCGCTGCCAGGGACGTGTTTGCAGCGTCTGGCGTTGAGGCCATGCTGTCCCGTGGTGGGTGGCGTTCCCTTGCCTCCGCCCGGCCTTACGTGTCGGGCGACGAGGTGGCAGCTGACCTGCTCGCGCAGGGCGTCATAGACGACAGTGGCCCGGAGAATTAGATTGTGTTTTGCGTGTCCTTGCCACCGCCATTTTCTTTCGCATTGGCATTGGGCGCCGGTGGCAGTCCGCGCGGCGAGGTGCCGCTGCACCTCGCTCTTGGCACTGTGGCTTGTGCAATGTAGAAAGAATGGGAGGGGAGCGGGCTAACGCTGATTCACGAAGGTGAAGCAAAGTTAGCACTGCTTGCCCCATGCGCGTGCTGTCTTCCAGCCCTCTGCCTCTTCCCCCTTTCCCTGTGCAGCTGCAGCAGTTTCGGATCAGGGGGGGCCGCTTGTCCCACCCTCCCACCCCTTTTTCTGCCTGCCCCCGCTGGGGCGCCGGTGGCAGTCCGCGCGGCGAGGTGCCGCTGCACTTCGCTCTTGGCGCTGTGGCTTGTGCAATGTAAAAAAAATGGGAGGGGAGCGGGCTAACATTGGTTCTAGGCCTCCCAGATGGGGTCCGAGTAGATGGGGTCCGAGCATCGCGCCGCATCGCCGATGCATCGCCGATGCGCCCCGATGTGCAGCCCGAATCGCTCCACGTCGACGGCGCCGATGCATCACCGACGCCGACGATGCATCGCCGGCGCATCGCAGACGCATCGCCGATGCATCGCCGAGGCATCGCCGAGGTACAGTCGGGGCCTTGAAGAAGGAACGCTTTTCGTTGGGGAGGGGCTCGGTGTTCCTTGATTGTTTCACAGCTCGCCTCAGGTTTTCCCTGTGTTTTCGATGGGAAGTCGAAGTTTAACTTGTGGAAGAAAGGGGCCTCGTTCCTTGTTTAGGGTTCCTTAGGTCAACGCCCCGACTGTATTGGCGCTGCGGCGCGGCCCTCCGACCCCATCCAGGAGGCCTCTAGTGACTCTAGTGGTCCAGGCAGCGCGCCAGCACGCGGCGGCCGTCGCCCGCCGGCCCCGATGCCGGGCGTGCGGCCGCTTCCGGGAGCCTTGAGGTCGGGGGTCAATGCAAAGGAGGAGGAGGAGGAGGAGGAAGAGGAGGAGGAGGAGGAGGAGGAGCTCTAGATGATCTCCAAGATGGTTCCAGCTCCTCCTCCTCCTCCTCTTCCTCCTCCTCCTCCTCCTCCTCCTCCTCCTCCTCCTTCCGGGGGTCAGCCAGGACGCCCGATCTTGCAGGATCCTGCAGGGCCGGGGTCGCATTGACCCGGGTTGGGGTGCAGGATCCTGCAGGATCCTTCGCATTGACCCGGGTTTGGGTGCAGGATATTGCAGGATTTGCAAGAGTTGGTTGACCTGGGTTTGGATTGACCCGGGTCAGAAGATTTTTGCGCGTGCGGCCGTGGCGGAGCTCACGGAGTTTGATGTGCGCCGGGGCGCGCTGTCATCTGCGGTTTTCTCGGTTGGCGGCGGCGGTGTGGAAGATGTGAGGGGGAGAGCGCATTTCATGGGTGCTTGCCTTGGGAACATTCGGCGGAGCGTTTCGAACCGGGGGTGGGCCCCCCCCAACATTCGGCGCCGTCGATCAGAACCAGGGGGACTCCCCTCCCCCTAACCCCCCTCCCTCCCGAACCTCCCCCCCCTCGGCGCTGGCGCCAGCGCTGGCGCTGGCGGCGGCCAGCCAGCAGCGCCGACGGCAGAACGCAGCGACGATGACCAGACGCAGGACCGACGGCAGAACGCAGCGCAACGTCGGGGACGCACCACAAGAGGCATCCGTTAGCATTATGACCCAAAGCCAAAACACGGTAGCAAGAAGACCCGAAGGCCACGCCACCACCACCATCACCGACACAAACCACCACGCCACCACCACCACAACCACCACAACCACCACATGCCACCACCACCACAACCACCACCACCACCACAAACCACTACACCACCACCACCAAAAAAAAACCAGCACCACCACCACCCACCACAACCCACTTCAACCACCACCACCACCACCACAAACCACCACACCACCACCACAACCATCACCACAAACCACCAACACCACCTCCATCGCCACAACCCATCACCACAAACCACCACACCACCACCAGCACAAACCACCACGCCATCACCACCACCGCCACCACCGCTACCGCCACCACCACCACAACAACCCACCACAACTACCACCACCACCACCACCACAATCTAACACACCACCACCACCACCGCCACAACCACCACCACCAGTACCAGCAGCACAACCCACAACCACCACCACAAACCACCACACCACCACCACCACCACCCAGCACCACCTCCACAACCCACCGCCACCACATCCACCGCCACCACCACCACCCACCACACCGCAACCACCACCACCGTCACCACCGCCACCACCACCACCACCACCACCACGACAACCCACCACCACCACCATCGCCACAAACTACCATCACACCACCACCACCACCACAAACCACAAACCACAACCACCACCACCACAACAAATCACCACACCACCACCACAACCACCACCGCCAACACCACCACCCTCACAATTCACCGCCACCACCACCACAAGCCACCCCACCACCGCCACCTCCCACCACCACCACCACCGCCAACACCACAACAACAAACCACCATCACCACCACAATCACCACCACTGCCAACACCACCGCCACAACTCACCACCACTACAACCAGTCTACCACCGCCACAACCACCACGACAAACCACCTCACCACCGCTTCACCACCACCAGCACAACCCACTACCACAACTACCACCACCACCAGAAACCACCGCACCACCACCACCGCCACCGCCACCACCACCGCCACCACCACCACAACCTGCCACAGCAACCACCACAACCTCCACCACCACCACCACCACCACCAACACCAACCACCACGCCACCACCACCACCACCACCACCGCCACAGCCACCACCACCACCACCACCACCACCACCGCCGACACCACCACCACCACAGTTCACCACCACCACCACTTCAGAGAGGCCCCAAGGGACGCCCAAGAGGCGCCCAGGAGGCTTCACAAATGCCCCTCAGAGGCCCCCGGGAGCCCGCCGACGAGACCACAAGAGGCATCCATTGGGATTCAAAACCAAGACACGGTGGCGGAGCGTTGTCGTCGTCGTCGTCATCGTCGCCGCCGTCGTCCTCGTCGACGCACTCCGGCGCCGGCGGCGGCCCAGAGAAGGAAGTCGTCGTCTTCATCGACGCTCCCCGCCGCCGCCGCCAGCCGCCGCCGACGCCGGCGACTGCCCGAGGAGAGGGAGAGAGGGGGGAGGAGGGGGGGGTTCGAACCCCCTTTTCCCCCCTTCATCACGGCAACGGGAGGGGGGTTCGAACTCTCCCCCTTCCATCGGGGGGGGGGTCAGGTTCCAACCCCCCCCTCTCCAAGCGACCAGAGAACGCGCTCTTTCGAAGATGTTTACCGTCGGGGCGCTGAGGAAGGAACCCTTTTCGTTGGGGAGGGGCTCGGTGTTCCTTGAGTGTTTCTACACAGTGCCCCAGGTTTTCTGGAGGTTTTTCCTGAGAAGTCGAAGTTCAACTTATGGGAAAGGGGCCTCGTTCCTTATCTGGCGTTTCTTACGTCAACGCCCCGACGGCATGTGTTCCAGGCGCCCTCAGAGCGAGCGGGGTTCCAAGATAGCGCCGCATCATCTTCGCATCTTCGATGCATCGGCGATGGGTTCAGTCTAAATTTCGATCAGCTCCAGCCTCGCATCGCAAGACGCATCCGGCGGCACGTGCCGCGCTACTGGCTTGGGATTTGTACTTCGGCTTGCAGTTAGGGCGCGCGCAGCGCACGGGGCTCGACTGGGCCAGTTCGGCTGGACGCACCTCCCCGTCCAGGCTTGCCGTGGCAGAGGTGTTTGCCTGGGCAGTTCCTGGTTGTCGCATGGTTTATCCGGCTTTCGCAGCCCCCAGAAGCTTTTCGGGACGATCGAAATGGGTGCGGAAAGATTGGGTACGATGCCCAACAAGAGTTCCTGTTCATTTTGAACAAGATTCGCTGTCCGCGCCGCCGCGGACGCTGTTCGCTAAAAACATGAAGCCGCCTGCCCAAGTAGCGGCCGCTATCGGTCTTGGACAACATTAGTTGTTGGGCATTGTACCAATTTTTCCTGTACCCATTTCGGGCGTCCAGAGCCCTACCGTTTGTCTGCACGCAGCCGTCCTGCTCTCGCCCAAAGGGGACCTGGCGGAGCTGCCCTGCGAAGACTTGCGGAGACCAGCGAAACGGGCAACACGCGTAATATCCCGCCTTCGGGTGTTGCTAGAAGTGCCTTCGGGCCAAGGTGCCCCCAGGAGTTCCAGGGAGGCCCCGGCGTAGAAACTGGACCATATACATTACCAGAGTTGGGTTGTTTTTAACCCCGGACTTTTTGAGGGTCGGGGACGACGTCGAGGTGGTGTGGTGCATATTTTTTTTATTCGCTCCCCGGGGAAACAGCGACACATGTCTACATCAGGGTCTCGTATGCACCAGGACCGGCTTTCTTGTGCAAGTTCCGGAAGAAGCATTGGTGTATATATGTATATGTATATATATATATATATGTATACATATATGTATGTATACATATATGTAGATGTAGATGTAGATGTAGATGTAGATGTAGATGTAGATGTAGATGTAGATGTAGATGTAGATGTAGATGTAGATGTAGATGTAGATGTAGATGTAGATGTAGATGTAGATGTATATATGTATATATATATTTATATATATATATATAGTTCGGTTCTTCACCGACGGCTTCCAGAGCACCCCTCACGAGGCCCAGAGGGCCCCAGGGGCCTCCAAAGTGCAGCGACACGCCGGGGCCACGTTGGGGCCCCGGGGCACCCTTCCTGGCAGCGACCTCCTGCTCCTCGCCGCGCCGAGCCTCCCCACCTGGGCGGGGTGCACCGGCCCTGGCCTGCTCGGGCGGGGGGGCCGGGGGGGTCCCCTCGGGCAGGGCGCCCACCTCCCACCTCCCTCCTCCCTCCTCCCTCCTCACTCCTCCCTCCTCCTCCTCCCTCCTCCACCTCCACCTCCCTCCCTCCCTCCTCCCTCCTCCCTCCTCCCTCCTCCCTCCTCCCTCCTCCCTCCTCCCTCCTCCCTCCGCGGGCCCGGCTCGCAGGCCGGCCCGCTCGGGGGGGGAGGCGGGGCGGGTCCATCGACGGTGGCGGCCAGGGAGGGGGCGATGGCCAGGGATCATTCCGATTCCTCCGATTCGATTCCATTCGACTCCGATGGCTTCTGATTCCGGCTCGATTCGGTTTCGGAGTCCGATCTGGGCTCCGGTGTCTCCACGGAGGCCTACCAGCCCGCCGATTTCCGCCGATTCGGCTTCTCTCGACTTGGTTGCCGATTTCCGCCGATCCGATTGATTTCGATCGCCGATCCGACTTGTCGATTGGATTCTGGGCTCTCCCGGTGATGACTAGTCGACTTGTCGACTTCTGGGCTCTCCTGATTGGATCCGACTTATCGATTGGATCTGGGGAGATCTCATGGCGAGGGCCATGAGATCTCCCCAGATCTCATTGCGGCTCCTCTTGCTTCAGTGCGTCACCGGACCCCCCCCCCTGGGCCGCGCACGTGCCGCCGGCCATGATTTGCGCCCCCCCCCCTCTCCTCCTCCTCCTCCTCCTCCTCCTCCTCCTCCTCCACTTCCTCCTCCTCCTCCTCCTCCTCCTCCTCCTCCTCCTCCTCCTCCTCCCCCTCCTCCTCTTGGACGCCCCCCTCTTGGATGCCCCCGACGTGGGGCGCGTCAATCGGGCAGGGCGGGCCCGCCCCACATGTGTTGAGTCAGGAGGGGGAGGAAAAAGCACAGACACAATGAATCGTCGACTCCCAGGGAAATACCCATCGGTCGTTGAAAGTAGGTATTTTTGGATTCCCAGATTCCAATCTACTTTGAGCGCCTTCCTACTTCAAGAGTCGAGTGGGTTTCCCTCTTCCCTCCTCTTCAGGAGGCGGGCGGAAACCCAATCTATTTCCAACGCCTTCCTACTTCATGTTTCTACCTTCTTCTTCCGACCGATGGGTATGGGAAATGATGGGAAGTGGGGGGGGAAGACGGAAACCCAGAAAATATGGGAAACTGTTGAGAATCTTGGTATTTGTGATTAGTTGTTTGTGTGTCCCTGGGGCCTTTTATTGAAGCCCCCGTCCCCGTCCAGCCGCCTCATCTCGTTCGCCCCCTGCACGGAGGGGGCCCGCGGAAACGACCGGCTACGCTCAATTCGGGCATCTCCCTCTACAGGAGGAACATTCAAAAATAGTACAAAAATAGTCAGGGGACGATTTCTCTGATATATTATACTACTTTTGAATCTGTTTGACTACTTTCAATTTTTCCTCCGAAATCCGCCTGTAGGACGACATGCCCGACCTAAGGCTGCGCGTTGCTGCGCATTCTCTGTTGCGAGGGTACGGTTCGGTAAGAGCCGAACCTGTCTTGAAGTACCCTAGTTTTCAGAAAGCGGCTCCCCCTTGTGAAGGAACATTGCTTCGAGGCGTCGTTCTCGAAGTGGGGTCTACTCGCTGCTGTGATTCGAATCGGTGGAGAAAAGAAGTCAGGCTATCTGCGCAAATCGACCTGTCACTGCATGCAGCAAATATTGCTCACCATCTGTCGTAGACCTGGTGGGATATCGGTGCTTCAGAGCGGATTCTTGTTTGGGCGTTGTTGTTTGCCACGGGAATCGAAAGCAGTTGGTCTGCACGTTGTTCGAGCTTCCCGTGCCAGCCGCAAAACATGGCATGTGCGATTGGAATTACATACGATGCAGATCCGATTCGTACCAGCTACAGTCAAGCCGCATCATAATGATGAGAAACGTTCCAAATATACCCTTGCATCCTCGCCTCTCGGTCCATCCTAGATCTTAACCGTGGATTTTAGGGGGAAGCGCACTCTCGGCTTCAGGTTCGGCGTCCAAGGACCCTGCATCCTTACCGCGCATCCTTATCATCCAGTCCGACTGAATGGAACGGTTCGTTCATGTGCACGTATGGTGATGAAGCAAAGTAATCCCATGATGCGACCAGAGGGACTCCCATGCATCCCTCGCCCCTTCCACATCAGAACGGGTCCGGCAGCTGCGTCTCCGCCCTTGTTGGATTGGTGCATTCACGATCTTGGCACGTATCCCAAGGGGCATTCTGGCGTCCTGCTGGCTGTCTTTGTGGTACCCAAGTGATCTTGCTGTGGCATCCCAGAGGCATGTGTGTCAGCACGATCGCCTTGCATGTACCATTCTGTATATGTAGGATGGACATGAGGTCCACAACACATGCGAGAGCACATTGGGAAATGGCCAGGGCGGATCTGGTGTGGTCGGGCTTGTAGGCGGAAGTAGTTATCTTGAAGCGTGAGTCTTGGAGCAAAGCGGAGTGGAGGGAAAGGAATAGGATGGGATGGAACATACGCATTTGGATCCAAATTTGTACGTGCATACATACACATAAACGTTATACATACCTATACATGTACACCTTGTACACAAATCAACACTGTGTGCTTGCACATGACCGATGTCATTGATCTTTGGATTCAGCGCTGGGCGGTATTGTGTATATACTACACACCTTTGTGCATCAAAGGATTTAGATATATTGAACGGCGTTCGCCCGTGGCACCTCACCGCGTTTCTAAAGACGTGTTCGACGATGTTCGCTGTTGCTCTGCGCTGTCGCTGCATGGCCATGAGTGGAGGTTTGTGTGTACATGTGAGGGAGAGCCGTCTCTGGGATGGGCAGGCAATGAGTGGGGCGAGTTATTGGGGACGGAGGGAGGGAAGGAGGGAGGGGAGGGTGAAGATAGGAGCAACGCAGATTCTTTGCAGGTTTCCTGAAGTCCCAGAATTTCCGGCGGGCCGCGGGTTTTTTGCAAGAGGCCCCCAGGAGATCCCTTGAGCATGTAGGAGGCCCCCACAGGGGTATAAACGTTTGAAAGCCTCACACTTTCATCATCGACGTCGACGGCCACACACGAGCACGACCACGACCACGACCACGACGACGAAGACGACGACGACGACGACGCCGACGACGGCGGCGGCGGCGACAACGACGACGATGACGACAGCGGCGCCGACGGCGGTGGCGCTGTGGCTCGCGTCGCTGCTGCAGGTGAGCAGCCTGCCGGGGGCGTCGGCGCCGCCGCCGGATGAGGCGGCGGGCCACGAGGAGGCCTACCCTGTGGTCCCACGCCTTCCCTCCTCCTCCTCCTCCTCCTCCTCCTCCTCCTCCTCCTCTTCCTCCTCCTCCTCCTCCTCCTCCTCCTCCTCCTCGTTGTTTTTGTCCTCCTCCTCCACCTCCTCCTCCTCCTCGTCCTCCTCCTCCTCCTCCTCCTCTTCCTTCTCCTCCTCCTCCTCCTCCCCCCTTCCCCCCTCTCCCTCCTCCCTCCTCTGTTCTCAGGCAGGCCGCTGTGGGAGCGCGAGCGCACGTGGTGTCATCGAGCGCCCGCGCACGCGCGGGAGACAGCAAGGCAATGCGTGGCCCAGCTCGGAGAGGTGAGGGGATGCTGGACGTCCCCCTCCCCCCGCAGCCCCTGCGGTCGGAGCGAGGTATGAAGGTCAAGGTCGGTTCGGGGAGGGTATCCCAGGGTTCTTCGTGCTTGTTGGATGTTCTTGTGCATCCTGGGGGAGGTTACCCTCGAATGTTATTCCGTCCGGCCGGAGGAGGGCCTCATGCTCTTGGAGGATGTGTTTCTGTTCTAGGCCCGACCATAAAACTCTTATGCAACACCCCCGCTGCCCCCGAACGAAGCCAGACAGACATCAGGTAGCAGGAGTGACCGATGCCGACGGCCTTCCCTCCCTCCCTCCCTCCGCCTCGCCTCAGCATGCTCTAATTTCACATGTGTTTCGCATGCCGCATCGAATTTTACTGATTTCGCGGTCTTGTCATTCTGGTGTGTTTGTATGCTGCTGTCATGCTCACTCGAGTCCCGACGAGCCCCAGCAGGGGCGAAACATTTACACGCGTACTGAAAGCGGGACACGGGCTTGAGAGCGCCATGAGAGTAAACTCCCAGAGCTTCGCGCGGAGCTCCAACAGTTTATGTTGGTGCAGTTGTTTTTCCTCTACGTACTATCGACCCCCATCCCCACTGGGCCATGGCACCTCAGCCCCATCAGTCCACCCCCGCAGATGGGGCCGCGAAGGCCGCAGGGTGATCATGTATATTCCCACCCAGGGGGGGGGAACAGGTCGGCGAGGTGGGCCGAGGCCACGCCAGCGGGGCTGGGGCCCGGTCGAGCATGGCTGCGCGATGCCCACCTCCTCTCCGCCCTCCCCTCGAGGATTCGAGGATCGAGGCTCGACAGCCGAGGCTTGTATGTCCCGCTTGGGTCTCCCGGAGCCTCTGCTCTGGAGGCTTCCGGCTCCCGCACAGAGCCTGGAGACTTCCGCAGGTCTCCGGGCACCTTTTGGGATCCCCCTCTGGCCGCTCCGCCTCTGTTTCTTCCGCCTCCTCCTCCTCCTCCTCCTCCTCCTCCTCCTCCTCCTCCTCTCCAGTCTTCCCACTCCTCCCCGTTCTCTCTCTTCCCGCATTTCCCGTCTTCTTCTCCTCCTCCTCCTCCTCCTCCTCCTCCTCCTCCTCCTCCTCCTCCCCGTCTTCCCACTCCTCCCCGTTCTCTCTCTTCCCTCATTTCCCGTCTTCTCCTCCTCCTCCTCCCCCTCCTCCTCCTCCTCTCCTCCTCCTCCCTCTCCTCCTCCCCCTCCTCCTCCTCCTCCTCCTCCTCCTTCTCCTCCTCCTCCCCGTCTTCCCACTACTCCCCGTTCCCCCTCTTCCCTCATTTTCCGTCTTCCTTGTCCTCCTCCTCTTCCTCCTCTTCCCTGTCTTCCCATTCTTCCTCCCCGTTATCCCTCTTCCTTCATTTCCCATCTTCCTCCTCCTCCTCCTCTTCCTCCTCTTCTTCTTCCTCCTCCTCCTCCTCTCCCTCATCCCGTATATTCACCCTTATATTGCTTGCTACCTCGCCCCCTCCCCCCGCTCCTCCTGAACCTCTCCCTTGTCCTCTTTCTTTTTCCCCCCCCTCCCCCTCTCTCTAACTACAACCACGGCTGATGATATTATCACAGCTGCTACTTCTACCCGTGCTACTTCCACATCTGTTAACACAACGAGTAGGACCATTTGCTCAATTGAGTAGGCCACACTCATTGCTTGAACGTGCGCCTCTCAGTATTCGTACCATACCATACCTATGTATCTAAGACTCCTACTGCGAATCACCTCCACCCCCAGCATTTTGGGAATCGCCCATGTGACCGAGCGGTGTGGCAAGAGCTTGGCCAACTATCGGACCATGTGTTCCCCCCGCCATTTTAGAAACCCTTCGGGGAACACGTGGGGGAGGATGGCGGGGAAGATCAGGAGGAAGGGGAGGAGGAGGAGGAGTAGGAGGAGAAGAAGGAGGAGGAGGGGACATCTTGGGACCTCTGGGGGCACTCTTGGACCCTCCTGGGAGCTTTCGGGGAGGTCTCCTTGAGCCGCTTGGGGGCCGTTGGGGGCTTCTCGGGGACTTCTTTGGCGGTCTTACGGCACTCCTGGCCCGTCTGACGCCGTCGGAAGCCGTCTTAGAGGCACTTAGAGAAGCAGCAAATGCCCAAATCCTTCACACACCTAAGGTACATTCAATGGTTTTGGCCTCTTCGGGCCTCCCTGGAGGCCTTCTTAGTGGCTTCTTGGGCCATCTTGGAGACCTCTTGGAGGCCTCTTGGGCCGTCTTGGGCTATCTTCGAGCCATCTTGGGCCGTCTTGATGGCCTCCTGGCCCGTCTGACGCCGTTGGAAGCCGTCTTGGAGGCCTCTCTGTGCCGACTTGGGGCCCTCTTGGGGTGCTCCAGGGCCGTCTTGAAGGCCATATAACTAGGGCGTCTTGGAGGCCTCTAGGGCCGTCTTGGGGTCGTCTTGGGCCTCTTGGGCCGTTCTGGGGCCATCTTGGATGCCTCTTTGGCGATCTTGGTTGGGGCGATCCCTGGGGTCTCTTGGGCCGTCTCGGGCCGTCGGGAGGCCGAAAAGAAGCAAATGCCCAACTCCTTCAAAAACCAGGGCAAATCAATGAGTTTGACCTCTTCGGGCCTGCCTGGAGGCCCTGTAGGAAGTCTCGTGGACCGACTTGGAGGCCTCTTGGGCTGTCTTGGAGGCCTCTTGGGGGCCTCTTGGGCCGTCTTGGCCTGTCTTGGCGACTTCTTGGGCGGGCTTGGAGGTATCTTGGACCCTCTTGGGACATCTTGAAGGCCACCTTGGACCTGGAGCCATCTCGCCCTCCTGGAGGTCATCGTGAGCCGTCGAAGAGAATGTGGCGTGGAACTGAGGTGGCCTGTGGTGCTTTCCGCGTGGCCGGCGCATTGGGCCGGAGGCCCAGGGGAGAATTTCTTTCTTGGGAAAGAGAACCAAAACCAAATGCAGGAGGAGCAGGAGGAGGAGGAGGAGGAGGGAGCAGGAGGGGCAGGAGGAGGAGGAGGAGCAGGAGGAGCAGGAGCAGGAGGAGGAGGAGGCCCCTGGCCAGGAGGGCGTGCCCACCAACAAACATATACAAACTAATAAGCAGACATAAAAGACATACACAAGCACTGAACACATACAAAAGCATCAAGCCAAAAAACACTCAAGCAACAAAACCAAAACATACAAAAGCATGGAACAACAGAAACAAATCCTGGCCAGGACTGGCCTGGCCAGGGTCGGAGCGGGGGGAAGGTGTGCGCCCTCCTGGGGGGAGCCCGCGCGGGTTTCTCGGTCTCGCCGGAGGCGCTGGCGCCTGGCTGCTACCCCGACCCATCGCTCACGCTGGAGGCGCTGGCATATGACGGCCACCGCGGCCCGTCGCTCAGCATGGCGAGCGGGGGGGGGGGGGAGTCGGTGGAGGAAGGGCAGCATACGGCACACGGGACACGCAACCTCTCCGTTGTGGAGGGTTTTTTTTTTGTTTGTCCCAGGGCAGTTGTGAAATCGATGCCCCATGTGCCTCGCCATGGGGGCATTAAGATTCCAGCCGCCCCGAGACTGTTCCACCTACGTTTCGGAAGAAGTTTGACGTTGTGTTGTGTGGACTGAAGTTGGGGTTCCAGAGGAGAAGACTAGGAGGAGGATGAGGAGGAGGAGGAGGAGGAGAAGGAGAAGGAGAAGGAGGAGGAGGAGGAGGAGGAGGAGAAGGAGAAGGAGGAGAAGACTGGGAGGGGAGGAGAGGAGAGGAGAGGAGAGGAGAGGAGAGGAGAGGAGAGGAGAGGAGAGGAGAGGAGAGGAGGAGGAGGAGGAGGAGGAGGAGGAGTTGGAAGAGGAGGAGGAGAAGGAGGAGGAGGAGGAGGACGAGGAACAGGGGCTGGGAGATGAAGGGGAGGAACCTGGGAGGAGGTCACAGCGAGAAGCAGCTCTCTCCGTGCCCGTTGTGAGCAGGGATGCCGCGCGAGCACTCCGTCGGGCGCAAGTGCCACTTTCTGTGGGCGCTGGCTTTGGACGGATGGGGCGCGGAGTAGCCTGGCGTTCCGGGCGGGGCGGGGTCCGACCAGGGCTTGTGTCTACAGCATTCCAAGACCGAGGGCACGTCTACAGAGCTGCACCAGATTCGGGTGGGCAGGATTCGTAGCCCTATCGACACGCACCGTGCCCCTCCATTTACCCGAGCGCGCGGGGGGAGCGGAGGGGGAGGAGGACCAGATGACCAGTGCAAGCAGGCCAGCCACGGCTGGGGGAGCTGTGGTCCTTACCCCCCCTTGGGGGACCCATCGATTTCGACACCCCCCTCGAGAGATCGTCGACGCGACGGATTCCCCCATGGGGGGTAAGCACCACGGCTCCCCCAGCTGTGGCTGGTCGGGTAAGCCCAGCGTGCACTTGGCATCGCTCGGACGTGTGCATTTTTCCTTCGGCGAGGACCATCGAGGAGCATCCTTGATCATTTGGCGAAAAGACCATGCACGAAACCGAAAAAAGCGCAGGGAATGGACGTCCGAGCGATGCCCAGCAGGGGAGTTAGGGACCACAGCTCCCCCAGCGGTGGCTGGTCGGGCAAGCCCCGCGTGCAGCACCCGTGACGCGTGCGGTCGGTGCGCGTCGCCTCCGACGCGGCGGCGGGCCCGCCGCGGTCGCTCGAGGGCGGAGGCCGCCGCTGGCCCAGCCTCGGCCAATGTATGGCACTTTTTTTTTGATCTGCAGGGCGAGAGCGAACCTCTTCCGCTGAAAGCTAAGCGGGACGCGCGCAGCTTTAATCAGCAGAGAAAGGGCGGAAGAAGGCGGGGCCTCACGCGGCCAGGAGCGGGCGAAGCCCGGGGACCAGGCGGTGCCGAAGTGGACGTGCAGGAAAAGGTACACCTTGGACGCCAATGTATGGCACAGTCGGGCGATCGACAGGTCGCCGATCGTTCGAGCTTGAAGTCGGGCCTGTCCCTCTACAGGGGGAATATTCAAGAACAGTCCAAAAATGGTCAGGGGACTATTTTGGGAGTATTTTTGGGCATCTTTTGAGTATTTTTGAGTATTTTTCTTTTTCGTCCAAAATCCCCCTGTAGGGGGACAGGCCCGACCTAATTCAAGGTTGAGCGATCCACGCGGTGTCAGAAACGTTCAGAAACCAACGCCAGGGTCGTCATGACACGAGCCTGCCACATCGGGTGTTGGAGGACACTGCTCCATTCGGCTTCTGCGGCACGGCGGCGGGTTCCAGTCCCACCACGTGTTGCACGTCCTGCGCGTCCTTCGAGCAGTGCGTGCCCTCCTTCTTCGCACATGCACTGAAAACCAGCGTAAGGATGGACCTGCCTCGCAAGGGCATTCTGCATCCTTCGGCTTTGGGGGTCGCTTGCAACCATCGGTTATTTGAGGATCGGCGCGTTCTTCAATGTAGCGCGTTCCAAGGGTCCTGCATCCTTGGACTCCATCCTCACCGCTGGTCTTGACTGCAGCCGACAAGCATAGTAAGGACGAGCGACTCTCCAAGAGGCCCCACCCTCGCACCCTCCCCCTTCGGCCGATTTCCTTTGGCCGCTCTCGCGGGCCGCGCCGCGCCGGCAACGTGTCGACGTGGCCTCCCGCGGCCCCTGCATCCTTACCGCGCATCCTTGTCTCGGGGGCGGACAGAACCCCAAAAAGTGACACGTCGATTAAGGAATTGGCCGTTTTCGGTTCGCGAGAGGGCGTCGCGGCCGCCATTTTCGCGGGTCCAGGTCCGTCGGTTTCGGTCCCAGGCCGTTTTCACTAAGGGGAGGTCCACCAAAAGGGAGGTTTGTCCACCGCCGATTGTCATCGGCGCCTCGGCCTCCGGGGAGCTCTCCGCCCGGGGCCAGGGACCGTCCAAGAACGGCTCGGGATGAAATACCGGCTTTGGAACAGGTCGCCGTCGTCGTCGTCGTCGTTCTCGGCGCGTCCGAAGTCTTCATCAGATCCCCGAATCATCAGGGGTAACTCGGGTCAGGGCTAACTCGGGTTCGTTTTTCGGGAATCCAAACCCGCGTTACCCCGGACCCGAGTTACCCCGGATAACTCGGGCGTCCAGAGCCCCGAATCATCAGGGGTAACTCGGGTCAGGGCTAACTCGGGTTCGTTTTTCGGGAATCCAAACCCGCGTTACCCCGGACCCGAGTTACCCCGGATAACTCGGGCGCCCAACTTCATGCCGCCTCCGACGACCCTCGTGGTGGCCTCCCGTCCTCGCGGCGCGGGCGCGCGGCGGGCGCGCGCGCGGGGGGTAGGAGTGCCCCTCGCTCGAGACGCTCCTGCAGGAGATGCAGAACGCCGTGGCGGCGGCGGACATCAAGCTGGAGAGCGCGGGGGATGAGCAGACTCCGGTGGCTCGACCCGGCGGCGAGCCGGAGGGGGAAGTGAGCGGGGGGCACCTGGGGCCTGCTCCGAGGGCGGTGGGGCTCCTCGGAAGCCGCCTGCGACTTCGGAGGAAGGCCGACGAGGCTGCTCAGCAGGCTGTCAGCAGGCGCGAGGGCTTCCGAGCAGCCCCGCCGCTTTCCGAGAGGGCCGACCCACCCTCTCCTTCCCCCCCTTGGACTCGCCGCCGATTGATGGAGGAAGGCGCGCCTCGAGAACGGCGTCGAGCCCTCCTCCTCCTCCTCCTCCTCCTTCTTCCCCTTCTCCTCCTCCTCCTCCTCCTCCTCCTCCTTCTTCCCCTTCTCCTCCTCCTCCTCCTCCTCCTCCACCTCCTCCTCCTTCTTCCCCTCCTCCTCCTCCTCCTCCTCCTCCTCCTCCTCCTCCTCCTCCTTCCCTTCAGCCTCCTGCATCCTCCCTCCTCTATGCTCCAGACTTCCCTTCACCTCCTCTGCCTCCTCGCTCCTTGACTCTCATCTCTCGTCCTCCTCCCTGCTCTCTCCTCCGCCTCCGCCTCCTCCTCCTCCTCCGCCTCCTCCTCCTCCTCCTCCCTCCTTTCCTCCACGCTGAAATCCTTTGAATGCGGACTTCAATCGCCTTCCCATGGGAAGGGGCGCAGGATGAAGATCATGAAAGAGAGCAGGAGGAAGAGGATCATGAGAGGGAGCAGCAGGAGGAGGAAGAGGATCAGGATGAGGAGGAGACGGATGATGATGAGGATGAGGAGGATGACGAGGAGGATTGCAATCGATAGCAATCAAATCGGTTGCAATCCAAGCGATTTCAATCCAACCGATTGCAATCCAGTCGATTGCAATCCGATCGATGAGGAGGATGCCCCCCCTTCAAATCCGTCGTTTGGGGGTGCTGGGGAGGGGAGCATATACATACGTGTGTGCATATACAAGTGGCACGTGTGTGCCCAGGCTCATACAAAAAACTGAAGGGGCGTTTGAAGCAGGAGTGAAATGCAACATCGAAGTCGCACTCGAGCGCAAGTGGGGTTGCCACACCTTGCGATGTGTGTACCAGGGCCCCCAGGAAGCCTTAGGAGGCCCGACTTGGATACCAGAAGAGGCTCCAGGAGGCCCCAGGATTGTGAGTGTTGTGCGTGTGTGTGTGTGTGTGTGTGTGTGTGTGTGTGTGTGTGTGTGTGTGTGTGTGTGTGTTTGTGATGTATGCTTCGTGTGGTGCGTGCTTTTTGTGTGTTGTAGGTGTGTGTGTGTGTGTTATGTTTGTCTAGCGTGTGATGTGTTGGGCGTGATTTGTGTCTCTGTGTGCATGTAGTTCTGAAGCCCCAGGAGGCCCCAGGAGGCCCCAGGCGGCCTCAGGAGGCCCCAGGAGACCCCAGGAGGCTTCAGGAGGCCCCAAGAGGCTCCAGGAGGCCGCAGGAGGCCCCAGGAGGCCCCAGGAGGTTTCAGGACACCCCCAGGAGGCTCCGAGGCGGGGTCTGGGGTGCCAGAAGGTTCAGAAGGCCCAGGAGGCCCCAGGAGGTTCCAGGAGGCCCCCAGGAGGCTCCGAGGCGGGGTCTGGGGCTCGATGTTGGAAGGATTTTTCAAGCGAAACCGCCATTCACTGAGAATCGGGGTCACAATTATTGAAATTACCATGTGTTTTTGAAGGTTTTATGTTAACATGTTGAATTTCCCATGTGTTTTTGGACCCTGACGTCGCGATCTGCGTGAGGGGTGCCACCGATTTTCAGAATTTCGAGGATGTCCCGAGCGAAACGCCCAGAAAAATTGCGGACTCGTGCGCATTAATCGCTTCTGAGCTCTACTCCCTCGGAGAGGTGCGTATGAGAATATATATATATATATATGTGTGTGTGTGTGAGTACATATATGTATATACATGTATATGTAGAGAGAGAATGAGAGAGTGATGTATATAGATTGCCCGCATCGGGGGGGGAAATGGCCCCCCACCCCCCGCAAACCGAGGAGAGGCTGGAGAGATTCGAGGATGACTCTGTGCGCAGCAGGCCCACGAGCACACCGCGCTCTCGGGAGCGCCCCCGCCCGCCCCTCCGGGCCGACCCCTCGCGTGGGAGGAGGAGGAGAAGGACGAGGAGGAGGAGGAGGAGGAGGAGGAGGAGGAGGGATGGTGATTGTGATGAAGACGAAGGTGCTCATGCGGATGCTGATAGTGATGGTCATGATGATGATGCTGATACTGATGCTGCTGATGATGAGGATGAGGAATAGGATGATGGGGATGATAATGGTGATGCTGCTGATGATGATGATGCCGATAATGATGCTGCTGCTGATGATGATGACAATGACAATGACGCTGGTGATGACAATGGCGATGACAATGACGATGACGATGACGATGGCGATGACGATGATGATGGTGATGATGATGCTGATGATGATGATGATGATGGTTGTGGCTGTGAGTGTGGTGATGATGATGATGATGATGATGATGATGATGATGATGATTATGATGATGATGGTGATGGTGATGGTGATGGTGATGGTGACAATGACGATGATGACGACGACGACTACGATGATGATGATGATGATGATAATGATGATGATGGTGATGGTGGTGGTGGTGATGGTGAGGGTGGTGGTGATGATAATGTCGGTGATGGTGATGATGATGGTAATGATGATCACGAGAAGGAGGAGGAGGGAAGCGGAGGAGGGAGGAGGAATAGCAGGAGGAGGGATGATGTTGCTGCTGTTGAGTATAATGATGATGATGTTGATGACGGCGATGATGATTATGGTGGTGATGGTGATGGTGATGGATGATGATGTGGTGGTGCTGATGATGATGATGGTGTTCATGATGTTGATGATGTTGATGATGAGGGGGATGACGACGATGTGACGACGATGATGGGGACGCTGCTGCTGATCATGATGATGCTGATGATGAGGATGACGATGATGACTAGTATGCTGATGGTGGTTATGCTGGTGCTGTGCATGATCATGCTGATGATGGTGCTTGTGGTGATGATGAAGACGAAGAAGAGGAGGAAGAGGAGGGGGAGGAGGAGGACGACGATTACGATGAGGATGATGATGGTGATGAGGCGGATGATGATGAGGGTGAGGATGAGGATGAAGATTATGCTGATGCTACGGATGATGATGGTGATGGTGATGGTGATGGTGATGATGATGATGATGACGATGACGATGATAATGATAATGATTGTGATAATAAGGATGAGGATGATGATGGTGCTAAAGATTATGATGAGGAGGAGGATGAGGATGATGATTAGGATGAGGAAGATGGTGAGGATAATGATGATGATGATGATGATGATGATGATGATGACGAGGATGATGAGAATGAGGATGAGGATGAGGATGAAGATATTGAGGATGAGGCTGAGCATGAGGACCAGTGTAAACCCAAGGCGCATAAACGATGTTGCAACACACTCTCCCTCCAAGTTCTGTCTTCATATGTCCCTACGCGAATTGATTTTCATTGTCGGAAGTACCCCAAGGAAGGACAAACGGTTGAGAACTTTCAATCGCACCGAAGCACCGTCTTTGGGACCTCAACGCCGCGAATCAACGCGGCTGTTGCGTCCTGACAATTCGAAATCGTAAGAGAAAAGCATTCCTGGGACTTCCATGCCGCGAATCAGCGTGACCGTTGCGTCCTGACAATGCTAAATCGCACCAGAACGCCATTCCGGGGATTTCAACGATACGAACCTTTGAGACAGTTGCAAACTTCTAAGACGAATGTGCGCGGCGCTAAGATGAGAGCCCTATTTTGAAAAGAAGCCACCCTCAATCCTTGGATTGTTTGCTAACTTTCAAGACGAATATGCGCGGCGCTAAGGCGAGAGCCGCACTTTGAAAACGGGCTGCCCCACATCTTTGAATGTGTGGCAAACTTTGAAGAGGAATGTGCGCGGCGCTAAGGAGCGAGCCGTATTTTGAAGACCACCCGCCTTCCGTCTTTGAAAACGTTGCAACTTTCAAGCCTCAGGATTATCAATTGTGAGGAGGTTTCAGGCGAAACGCCCAGCTCGCCCTACCGGCACGGTTGCGGGTGCGTCAGGGAGGAGTTATTTGGAATGAAGAGGAGGAGGCGGAGGCGGAGGTGGAGGAGAAGGAGGGATGATGATGATAATGATGAAGATGATGATGCTGATGATGATGATGATGATGATGATGATGATGATGATGATGATGATGGTGATGATGATGATGATGTTGATGATGATGATGATGACGATGATGATGATGACGAGGATTATGTTGATGATGATGACGATGATGATGATGCTGCTGATGCTGATGATGATGATGACGAGGATGATTATGATGGTGGATGATGACGAGGATCATGATGATGGTGATGGTGATGATGATGATGACGAGGAGGAGGATGATGAGGATGATGAGGATAATGAGGAGGAGGAGGAGGATGACGGTGACGAGGAGGATTAGGATGAGGATGAGGATGCGGAGGATGAGGATGATGATGACGAGGATGATGGTGATGATGATGATGATGATGATGATGATGATGATGATGATGATGATGATGATGATGATGCTGATGCTGATGCTGATGCTGATGCTGATGCTGATGCTGATGCTGCTGCTGGTGATGATGATGCTGCTGCTGCTGCTGATGCTGATGCTGATGCTGATGCTGATGCTGATGCTGATGCTGATGAGGAGGAGGAGGAGGAGGAAGAAGAAGAAGAGGAGGAGGAGGAGGAGGAGCAGCAGGAGGAGGAGGAGGAGGAGGAGGAGGGAGGAGTGATTTGGACGGGTGAGGGAGGAGCTGCAGGAAGAGCAGCAGCGGCAGCAGGCTCCCCGCCTCGCCGCCGCCCAGGGCGACGGCTCCAGGCCTCCAGAGCCGCCCACGCCGCTGCCCAGCGCCCGCTCGGCGTCGCCGCGGCGCCCAGAGGACGGCCCGCGCGGCGTCGCGGCGGCGAGAGGTCCCCAGAGATCCAACGGGTCGAAAAAATCAAGACGGACGGTTTTCGCGATTTTCGGTCTCTAGGGGCACTGGGTGGGCCTCGGGACCGTCAAAAGACGACGCGGGATGACAAACCGGTCCTGGGGAATGGGTCGAGATTTCCGGGGGCCCCGCATTGAAAAAATCACGACATCGGATCTCAGGGTCCAGTCCCGTTTCGGGCAGGATGCCTATGCCAAGAAACGCCCTGCTTACCTCCAGGGTACCCTGGGTTTCTTGGCTTCGCTGGTTTTCCTACGGAGAGCGTGGCGTTCCCACACCACAAATCAGCGGACGCCCTGGGGTCGCAGGGTTGGGTTTCTCGTGGAAGGCTTCTTCTGGTCGGGCTCCTACTGTAGGTAAGGACGGGGAGCAAGAGGTTTACAGTGGGGGCGCGCATCAAGAAACAGTATGCTTCTCGTCAGTGTACCCCGGGTTTCTTCGCTCCTGGCCCTGCGCGGTGACCTCCCGCGGCCGTTGAAGAAGAAACTGCTGCGTTCAGGGTGCCCTTGGCTCCCCCCAAGCGCAACTCTCGCGCGGGTCTTCATTTTTTTTAACACGCACCGCAGCTGAGCGCCTCCAACCACCAGTCAGACAGCCGGGCGGCGTGGCGCAGAGGGCTCCCACTCCTGAGTCGCACAAGCGAGGCCAGGAGCAGCGAGCAGGCGACATGCCAGCACGCAGCCAAAGGCATCCACGAGCCGAGGGCTTGCGAGGCTTCCTCGCGGCCGCGTCCGCACGGTGCGGTCGCGGTGGCTTCCCGGCCTCGTGGCGCTCTCCCGCAGCTGCGCCTCGCCGCGAGCGTGTTTCGGGGGTTCCCGGGCCGTCCCCCGCGGCCGCCGGAGAGCGGGCCTCTGGCCCGGGAGGTAGGAGATCGGCGTCAACCCAACATACTTATACTATATGTGCGTCGCCCCCCCAGGGGCGCCGCACGCACCGAGAAATCTTAGAGTGTATGCGTCGTGGCGGGCGTTTTCTGGCCGCGCCGCTCGGGAAACGATACACTACAGGATGGGTATACTGTATGTTCGGGTCGGACGCGCGCCTCCGAGAAGGACATACAGTATTAGTATGTCTCTGTGCGTCCCATGAGAGGCAGGGCTGGACCTAAACGGTGTTTCTGGTGATTTCGTGGGCCGTTGTCGTTTCGACGTCGTTTTGCGGAAGTAATGGCGGATGCGAGACGAGAGCGAGGGGCAACGAGAACCAAACGAAAGCGAGAAACACCGTTTAGGTTTAAGTCGGGCGCGTCCCCCTACAAGGGGATTTTCCACGAAAAATAAAAGATATTCAAAACATACCCCAAAGAGGCAAACAAATACCCCAAAAATAGTCCCCAGACTATTTTTGGACCACTTTTTGATTATTGTTGGGGTATCTTTTACTTTGTCGTCGAAAATCCCCCTCTGTAGGGGGACAGGCCCGACGTGAGTTTAGGTTCGGAGCCTTGATGGGAGGGTCCGCACGGAGAGAGTACAGCCTGGGCCCTGGAGAAGGAACCCTTCTCGTTGGGGAGGGGCTCCGTGTTCCTTGACTGCTTCACAGTTTGCCCTCTGTTTCTTTTGGTTTTCGATGGGAAATCGAGGTTCAACTTGTGGATAGAAGGGGCCTCGTTCCTTATTTAGGGTTCCCTAGGTCAACGCCCCGACTGTAAGGGGGGGGAGAGGCCGTCGTCGCCCCTCGGAGGTGGCGGTCTTCGGTCGCTCTCGCGCTGCGGCGCCGCAGCGGCCAGCTCCGGCCCGCCCAGCAGCGCGCGGGGGCCCGAGGTTTACGTCGGGCGTGTCCTCCTACAGGGGGATTTTCGACGAAGAATAAACAATGCCCCAAAACATACCCCCAAAAGGTCCCCAAAACATTAGAACATAGTCCCCAGACTAGTCTTTGATTGTTGTTATTTTTCGTCGAAGATCCCCCTGTAGGGGGACAGGCCCGACTTAACCCGAGGCTTATGATGTTCCAACCTGCTCTAGCCTTGATCGCCAGAAGGAATTTCGAGCACCAGAAAAAACACCCCCAAAGTTGAGGGCTTTCACGTGTCGGGCCCAGGTCCGACACTCTTCCGACACTCTTTCGACACTTTTCTGGGTGCTCGAAATTATTTCTGGGATCTGGTCCTTAAGTACGATGGGAACAACATAACCCGAGGCGCAGACCGCTCTTCCCTCCTCTTCGGGAGGCGGGCGGAAGCCCAATCTATTCCCAACGCCTTCCTACTTCATGTTTCTACCTACTTCTTTCGACCGATGGGTGTGGTCCCGCCCCCGCCGCGAGCAGGCCGAAGCCGCGACCTCGGGGGGGGGCAGATGGGATCGGAGCGACTCGGCATGAGGCAGCGCCACGCTCCGCAGCGCCGCCTGGGGCCCCTCATGCTGGGGGCCACAGGCGTGGAGCTCAAATCTCGAAGCCAGTACAGTGGGGGCCCACATGCCAGGAAGCGCCCTGCTTGACTCCAGGGTGCCTTGGGTTTGTTTCTTGGGTTTCGATGGCTCTTCCCCAGGCAGAGCTCGCCTCTGTAGGGGTCCTAGCGGATTCATCTGGTCAGGCGAGGTGCGTCGCCGATTTCGGTGGCCGGCCCGGGTGCCCGGGTGCCCGGGGTTGCCCGGGTGCCGGGGTGCCCAGGTGCCCAGGGGTGCCCGGAGTTGCCCGGAGGTGCCCGGAGGTGCCCGGGGTTGCTTGTGGTCCGGGTACCCAGGTGCCCGGGTGCCCAGGTGCCCAGTAGCCCTATAGCCCTTTAGCCCTATAGCGCATTATAGCCCTATAGCCAAATTGCCCTATAGCCATGTAGCCCTATAGCCCTATAGCCCTAATAGCCCTATAGCCCTACAGCCCTATAGCCCTATAGCCCCAATAGTCCAATAACCCTATAGCGCTATAGCCCTACAGCACTATAGCCCTAATAGCCGTATAGCCCTATAGCCCTATAGTTATATAGCCTTTTAGCCCTATAGCTCTATAGCCCTAGTAGCCCTATAGCCCTAATAGCCGTATAGCCCTGTAGCCCAATAGCCCTACAGCCCCATAGCCTGATAGCTCATAACTCCACAGCCTTATAGCCCTAAAGCCCTGCAGCCCTATAGCCCCATAGCCCTATACTGCCCTAAAAAGAGCATGATTGGGTGTCTTCTCTGGCATCAAAACCAAAGGACGTCCTGGGGTCTCAGGGCTGGGTCTCTTGCGGAAGGTTTCTTGTGGACTGGCTTCCACTGTGTTGGCAGAACTGACATTTCGCCACCACGAGAGTTCGGCCGAAATTCGGCTCTCCCCCGCGGGGCACCGGGGTACAATGTTGGCAGCGTCGGGCATCATTCCGACAGAGGCCCGTTCGGCGGCAGGGCCCCGGCACAGTGCTGCCAGGGTCTCGGCATCGCTCGGACGTGTGCATTCTTCCCTGGGCGAGGGCCATCGAGGAGCATCCTCGATCATTTGACGAAAAAACCACGCACGAAGCCGAAAAAAACATAGGGATTGGACGTCCGAGCGATGGCCAGGGGTGCGTCTCGTTGCTCGGTGCAGCGACAGCGTTCTCGCACAGCCTGGGTTTCGGAGCAGGGAGTTTCGGCTGGGGTCGCACACGGTTCTGTCTGTGAAGTCTTGGGCGGAATCGCCGTTTCGGCCTCGAGGCGACGAGTTTCGATGTCAGGTCGAAATCGTTCGTTTCGAACATGTCCCAAGCGGAAGCCACACTTTCGCCTGCTCGGGCTACCGAATCTAGAATTTGAATGCCCACCGGGCTGAGCGAGTCGAAACAATGATTTTGTTTGAGACTTGTTTGAATCAACCGTTTCGACCGAAGTCGAACGTTTTCGGTGCGAAGTCGAAATTGCGATCCCGCCCAGGACGTCCTTCCAATCTCCCTTCGAACCCTTTTCAGTTCGACGTCGAAATGGGGAGTCCACCCTGAACTTCCTCCAGAGATCGTGATGTGCTCGCTTCGAAGTCGAAGTGGCGGTTGTCCTGGCGGAGCCACGAAACGGGCCAACGCTTTCGCAGCGGCGGTGTGTCCCGCCCTAGCCCGCGGTGATCTGGGACTGAGAGGGGGTCGACTACACGTACGGGTGACCCTTCGTCGGAGTGACTTTTGGTGTGGGTTCACCATGGTCCCCCGATCGTTGAGCGCGATGCGGCAGGGTTTGGCCACCTTGCGCCCCATTTTCCTCCGCGCTCGGAATGTCACTCTTGCCTAGAGTCATTCTTGCGTGTAGACGCGGGGGGAGCGGGGAGGAAGCAAGAAGGAGGAACGAGGAAGGAGGAATGAGGACGGAGGAAGGATGACGCAGGAAGGAGTAGAGGGGGCGAGGAAGGAAGAAGGTCGAGAAGGGGGGCACGAGTGCGCGGGCGGAGCCTCTGCTGCCCCTCCTACTGGCCGTGGCGCGGTGCCCGAGGCAGCGCTCTGCGAGGAGACCGAGGTCCCCTAGGCTTAATTCGGGCGTGTCCCCCTGCATGGGGATTTTCGACGAAGAGTAAAAAATACCTCCAAAATGCACGAAAAGTGTCAAAAAATATCCCAAAAACAAATCCCCGGACTATTTTGGGACTATTTTGGGACTATTTTGGAGTATTTTTTATTTTTCGTAGAAAATCCCCCTGTAGGGGGACACGCCCGACATAACCCTAGGCCTCCCAGATGGGGTCGGAGCAGATGGGGTCGGAGGATCGTGCCGCATCGCCGATGCATCGGCGATGCGGCTCGATGTGGTGCCCACTTTGCTCCGCGCCGACGTCGCCCATGCGTCGCCGACGCCGCCAGTGCATGGCCGATGCATCGGTGATTCGTCGGCGATCTGGCGCGATCCTCCGACCCCAGCTGCTCGGACCCCATATAGGAGGCCTCCAGGTTCGGAGGTCGAAGGAGGCGTGCGGGCGTAGGTGCCTGCGACGCGGCGACGCTCAGCAGGAGAAGGCGGAGCGGGGGGTGGGGGCGGAGGCGGAGTGGACGTGGGCGCTGAGAGCGTAGGGACGAGGCGCAGGGCGTGCGGCGGTCTTGCGAGGAGGGCGGGTGCGAGAGGCGGGAATAAGTGGGAGTCGCGCTTGACGCGTCGCGGCTTGGGTCAGAGCGGCTCCCCTTCTCAGCGGTGGCGCTGCGGTGGCGCGAAGAACATCGCGCGGTGGGGGGCGCGGCGCGCTGAGCGGGGCGGCTCGGGATATGGGCCACGTTCATCACCACCTTCGGGTCTGCAGCGCCCCTGTCCGAGCTGCGAGCGTTCGAGCGCGGGCTGCGCCTGGAGACCCTCGGAAGACAGCGTCGCGAGCCCAACTGGTTCCGGCAGGCTCGCGCCTTCACTCCGCAGCCGCCCTTCCCGCGCGCCTAATTGATAGCCCCACCCCGCCCAGGACCGCGCGGGCTTCGCCTTCGGGCCCATCGCCGATATATCGGAGATGTATCGCCGATTCCAGGCCGATGTCCAGGAGGAGGAGGAGGAGGAGGATGACCAATGAAAACCCAAGAGTCATCAACGATGTTGGAATTAACCCTCCCCCCAAGCTCCCTCTTCATAGGCCCCTGCAACGGTGCATTTCCATTCAGGGAACTGCCTCGTTGGAAGACAACAGTTTGAAGATCCTGAAGCGTGCCAAAACATTGCTCTCGGGGATTCAACGCCACGTATCAACCTGACTGCTGCGTCTTGACGATCCGGAATCGTGCCATAACGCCATGTTTGGGTCTTCAACACAACGAATCAACATAGCTGCTGCGCCCGCATACTCCTGAACCCTTCCAAAGCACCGTTTCTGGTACGTTGATCATGGGAATCCGTGAAGCTCTTGCAGTTTTCTTAAAAGGAAGAAAAAACGAATGTGCGCGGCGCTAAAGCGAGAGCCACATTTTGAAAAGGAACCACCCTCATTCCGTGAAGCTCTTGCAACTTTCTAAAACGAACGTGCGCGGCGCTAAGGCGAGAACCACATTTTGAAAACCGCCCGCCCTCAATTCGTGAAACTTTTGCAAATGTTGGAAACGAATGCGCGCGGCGCTAAGGCGAGAGCCACATTTTGAAAAGGAACCGCACCACATTTTGGAAACCACCCGCCCTCAATCCGTGAAGTTCTCGCAAATGTTGGAAACGAATGTGCGTGGCGCTAAGGCGAGAGCCACATTTTGAACACCTCCCGCCCCCCAATCCGTGAAACTCTTGTAATTTTCGAAAACGAATGTGCGCGGCGCTAAATCGAGAGCCACATGTTGAAAGCCACTCGCCCTCGATCTGTGAAACACTTGGAAAGTGTTAAAACGAATGTGCGCGGCGCTAAGGCGTGAGCCACATTAAAAAAACACCCGCCCTCCATGTGTGAAGTTGTTGCCATCTTTTAAGCTTCAGGGTCATAAATGGTGGGGAAATCTCAGGCGAAACGCCCCGCCCGCCCTAAAGACTGGCCTCGGGGTGCGACAGGGAGAAGTATCTACAAGGAGAAGGAATGGAAGAGGAGGAGGAGGAGGAGGAGGAGGAGGATGAGGGGGAGAGGGGGAGGAGGAGGAGGAGGAGGAGGAGGAAGAAGCAGAAGAAGAAGAAGAGGACTACTAATAATAATAATAATGCTAAGAAGATGACGAAGAAGACGAATACTAAGACGAATAATACTACTACTACCAACAATAATAATAATATGAAGCGTACTAAGAATACGAACAAGACTATACATAACAATAACCATACGACTAATACTAATCATGATAAGAAGAAGCATCATACTACTACTAATAATAATGATAAAACTAAGACGGGTAATGCTACGAATAATAATAATAAGACTATTAATAATAATAAGAAGACTACGACTAATACGAATCATACTACTACTAATAATAATACTAATCAGCATACGAATAATAATAATAATAATAAGAATAGTCATACAAATGATACTAATACTACTCTTAATAATACTAGGAATAAGAATACTAAGAAGAAGAAGAATAATAATACGAATAATAATAGGCAGAACAATAATACTACGTAAAATAAGAAGCATAATAATAGTGCGAATAATAATCATATTAAGAATAGTAATAATACTAATGAGAAGAATGATAAGGATACTACTACTAATAATAATGATAATAATAAGAAGAAGAAGAAGAAGAAGAAGAGGAGGAGGAGGAAACGAGGACCGTTCGCCCCCTGCAGGAGGCCGCACAGGAGGCCAGCGCCCACGGCTCTGGGCCGCCGGAGCGGTCGCAGCAGCCCCGCGGCAGCTCCAGCGGCCCCGGCAGCCCGCGGCGCCCGGCGGGGGCCGAGGTCGGCGACGCCCAGGGCCTAGGGCGGGAAGGAGAGAGAGGGGGGAGGGAAGGGGGGGAGGAGGAGGAGGAGGAGGAGGAGGAGGAGGAGGAGGAGGAGGAGGAGGAGGGGGAGGAGGAGGGAGGAGGGAGGAGGAGGAGAGGAGGAGGAGGAGGAGGAGGAGGAGAGGAACCTCGGGGTGGGAGAATGGTGAGGGACGGTTGGGGATAAGGAGAGGAGGTTGGGGAGGGGTTGGAGACGAGAAACAAACAGTGGCATAATCAAACGACTTTCGGGGGCCCGCGCGGATTTGTCGGATCGGCGCTGGAGCTCACTGACAGCACTTATAGAGAGGGAGGAGGGGGGATAAGAGCAGAGGAGAGGAGGCTCGGAGTGGGAGGATGGGAGGGGAGGAGGGGAGGGGAGGAGCCTCGGGGAGGCGGCGGAGGGAGAAGGACGAGTGGAGAGGAGGAGAGGAGAGGGGCTGGAGGAGGGGGGGGGAGGAGGGGAGGGAGGAGAGGAGGTGAGGAGCCTCGGGGTGGGAGGATGGAGGGGGACGGCTGGAGAGAAGAGAACGAGGGGGGCCAGAGGAGAGGAGGGGGAGAAGTGCGCGCTGCTCACGGTGTACCGCGCCCGCGCAGGCGAGCGTGCATCTGGCGCCCCTCGGTCTGCGCCAGGAGAGGCGGAGGAGGGGCGGGGCGAGAACGACGAGGAGGGAGGTTGAGGCAGGAAGGAGGCGAGAGGGAGGGGGAGAAGGAAGAAAACGGTGGTGGAGGGGGCCGGGGAGGGAGCAGTGGCGACGGAAGGGGGGGACGGGGGAGGAGGGGCCCCTCTCTCCCTCCCCGCCCCCCCCCCCCCACTGCGTGCCTCGTGCGGTGCAGCAGCTCTAGCCGCATCCAGAGGCCACGACCCTGCACACCCGGTCTCGGCGAGGGGTCGGTCGCTCGCTCGTCCGCCCCGCGCGTCTCCTCCGCCCTCCCGCCCCTGGCTCGAGCCTCCCTCTGCCTGCCCCCCCCGCTCCCTGCTCGAGCTTCCCGCGGCCTGCTCCCCCCCCCGCCCCTAGCTCGAGCCTCCCTCGGCCCGGCCACGCCCCCCTGCAGTCGTGTCGTGCCATCCCCCTCCTCCTCCTCCTCCTCCTCCTCCTCCTCCTCCTCCTCCTTCACCTCCCGCCTCCTCCGCCTCCGCCTCCGCCTCCGCCTCCGCCTCCGCCTCCTCCTCCTCCTCCTCCTCCTCCTCCTCCTCCTCCTCCTCCTCCTACTCCTCCTCCTCCTCCTCCCCCCCCGGGCACGCGCGGCCCTCCAGAAGGCGGCCCGCACGCCTCCAGCGGCCAGTGGGTTGCGCTCGCCCGGCGGCGGCGGCAAGAGCCCTGGCGGTGCCAGGGGGGGGGGGGTCGGAGGCGGCCAAGCGGGGGGGCGATGACTGACATTGGTGCCCCCCGCGGCCCCCTAGAGCTGCTCACCAAAAGGCCACTCTTACCTAGGATGACTCTCGCGTGTAGCCGAGTTGGCACGGATCGATTCTGCTGGGAGTAGACGCTTGAAGATGAAGCAGCAGCATGAGCATAATTGTTCGGAGGTCCGCGCGGACCTACCGAAGCTTATGTTGTGCCGCCCGTCTTCCTCTGAGGGACCTCCGGGGCCAGGACCAGGGACGCCTATCAAGAAACCGTGTGCTGTTCGTCACGCTATCCTGGGTGTCTTCGCTCCGCGCACTGCGCGGTGACTTGCCGCAGCCCTCGAAGAAGCTGCTGCGTTCAGGGCGCTCCAGGTTTCCCCTCGGGTGCACCTCGGTCGCGGGTCTTCAGGGTTGGGTTTCTTGCGAGGGCTTCTTGCGGCCGCGCCCGCACGGAAGGGGGTGGGTGGGTGGGTATCATGGCGGGGGCCATGGCATCTCCCTAGACTTCATGGCGCCTCTCCTTTCAGTACGTGCCCGGCCACCCCCTGGGCCGCGCACGTGCCGTCAGCCGTGATTTGTGCCCCCCTTCTTGGACGCCCCCCTTCCTGGACGCCCCTGACTATAGGCCTCACAGATGGGGTCGGAGCAGCTGGGGTCGGAGGGTCGCGCCACATCGCCGGATGCATGGGCGATGCGGTCCGCTGCGGAGCCTGACGTGCTCCGCGCCGGCGTCGCCGATGCGCCGCCGACACTGCCGGTGCAGCGCTGAGGCATCGCTGATGCAGCGCTGATGCGTCGGCGATGCGTCGGCGATGCGGCGCGGTTCTCCGACCCCGCCTGCTCGGACCCCACCTGGGCGGGCCTCCAGAGGAGGGCTGAGGTTTCGAGAAGGTCGCCAGAGGGTTTTGGGGGTCCGCGGGGCCCAGGATGTCAGCCACGTGCAGAGGGGGGGGAAGGGGGGCGCCCCTGCTTCTTGGAAGGCGCGAGCACCATCTACAGATGGAAGGCCGGCGGCTTCGAAGCAGCCTCCTCCTAAGAAGCCCTCCCCCCTCCCTCCACCCCCTCGTGTGCGCCGCCAAGGATGGCTCCCATCAGATGCGCCTCGTCGCGGGCGTTCCGGGGATGCCAGGACCGACCGGAGCGGCCCCCTGTGGCTCGAGTTCTCGCCCGAGAGCGGTCGGAGGAGGGTCGGTGGCGGCGAGGGCGGCCCTCCCGAATGATTTCTGGTTTGTGGGCCTCGTGGATCCGTTTCTCGAGCAGCTCGTCAGGATGGGCACCTCGGGGGTGGACAGAACCCCCACCCTTGGCATCGCTCGGACGTGTGCATTCTTCCTTCGGCGAGGACCATCGAGGAGCATCCTTGATCATCTGGCGAAAAAACCACGCCACGTCGATTAGCTTGGCATCGCTCGGACGTGCGCATTTTTCCTTCGGCGAGGGCCATCGAGGAGCATCCTTGATCATTAGGCGAAAAAGCCACGCACGAAACCGACAAAAAACACAGGGAATGGACGTCCGAGCGATGGCCAGCCTCGGGGGTGGACAGCCCCCACCCTGACACGTCGATCAGTGACTTGTCCGTTTTCGGTTCTCGAGGGGGCGCCGCGGCCGTCATTCTCCAGTCTTGCGCCCGCCAGGTCTGGGCACGAGGTCGTTTTTTCGCTGAGCCACGTTTTGCCAGAGGGGGCTCTGTGCGTCCCCGAGCACCAGGAGGGGTCGGGGGGCCGAGTTTGACCGGATGTGGGCTGGGCGGGAGAGCCGCCGTTGTCTCAACTGGCCCTCCCCCGAGCTTCGGAAGATACAGTCGGGGCCCTGAAGAAGGAACCCTTTTAGTTGGGGAGGGGCACCGCGTTCCTTAAGTGTTTCACAGCTTGCCTCAGGCTTTCCTTATGTTTTCGACAGGAAATCGAAGGTTCACTTATGGAAAAAAGGGGCCTCGTTCCTTATCTAGGGTTCCTTAGGTCAACGCCCCGACTGTAGGCGGATGGGCCGGGGGCGTCGAAGAGGGGGGGTGGGGGCCAGGAGAGCTCGAGGAAGGAGCGTCAGCAGGAGCAGACATTTTCGGAGGTCCGCGCGGATCTCTTGGATCGGCGCTGGGCCCCATGGGCGGCGCCTCCGGCGCCGCCCTTGAAGCGCTCCGCGCGGCAAGGAGGCGGTTCGAGCGCCGATCCAGGGCATCCGCACGGGCCTCCGAAGGTGGATGCCTACTGTATGCTTAAGTCGGGCGTGTCCCTCTACAGGAGGAATATTCAAATATGGTTAAAAGATAGTCTGGGGACGTTTTTTGGGGGTATTTTTGAGTATCTTTGAGCGCTTGTTAGGTATTATTATGCTTTCGCCCCAAATCTGCCTGTATGGGGGGCATGCCCGACCTAAGCCTATGCTGATTCTCGTTTTGCTCAAGGCGCCTAAGCCATTCCGCTGACCCCCAGAGCAGGAGATGTGCGGCCTCCGCGGTTGCATATGTTGTTTGCCGCTTCCCGTCGTGCTTCCTGGGGGATCGAAAGGTCAGGAAGAGCCGGCTCGCGTGGCCCAAGGTCGGTGAACGGTTACACGTTACAAGCGTACATGCTCATGGTGTGTTGGAGACCTCTGGGGGGCCTCTTGAGGCCTCATTCGGGTTTCTTGGAAGCCTCATGGGGCTTCTGGAGGGGCTCTTGGGGACCTCTGGCGGTCTCGGGGATAATATTGGGGCGGAGAGCTCGAAATGTGGTTTCGCATTCCCCCTCTTGGGGAACTCTTGGGGCCGTCTTGGCCCGTCTTAGGGGGCCTCTGGGGCCATCCTGGGGCCCTCTCGGGTCGTCTGGGGCCCTCTAGGGGGCGTCTTGGGCCGACTTGGGGCGATGGGCCGTCTCGGAGCGTCGGAAGCTCGAAATGGCGAGCACGTTGAGACCATTGAAACTCCATATCGGAATCCATGCTTTTGACCTCGTAGGGGCCACGTGGGGGTACATTGTCGTGCTCTTGGGACGTCTTGGGTAGCCCTTCGGCCGTCTGGAGGCCGCCTTGGGCATCTCGGAGCGCTCTGGGGCCGTCTCGGAGCCCTCTTGGCTCGTCAGGGGGGTCTCTTGGGGTTCTCTTGGCCTGTCTTGGGGCCCTCTTGCCTCCGAGGGCGGAGGAGGCGCGCCTATAGGCTCCCCGCCCCCACCCCTCAAATAACATGTTGTACCCCAGGGAGGGGGAATGAGGGGGGGGAGGGGGGGGCAGCGAGTCCTCTCACACTCCTTGTCACCCCCCAGCAAGCGGGGTCGGCGGATCTAGGCGTGGATCTCGTGGCCGGGGCCATGAAAGTTCCCCGATGGCATTGCCTATTTGTTCTTCTTTTAGTAGACGCCAGTTTATATTTGCTCGTCGTTTTCTTCTTATTCTTGAATTATTATCATCATCATTGTTGTTGTTAGTACGATTCGTGTTATTACTCGTATTCGTATTAGTGTTTTTGTTATTCGCATTCGCATCACCATCATTATGATTATTATTGGTATGATTACGATGCTATTTTCATGAGAGGGGCTTAATCTGCTACAAGTATGTAAGTAGTGCCAGGTTCGCCCCGTCGTTCGTCCGCCGCGCGGCGCTAGTGGGTAAGTCATCCAGGTTCATGCCGTCGTTCGTCGCGGCCGCCACTTGACCTGCGGTAAAACACCAACATTTCGGAAGGAATGCGCGTAGGGCCCCGTCGGCCCCGAGTCCTATTGGAAAACCAATGGTTTTTTGACCAGTTCTCTTGATCTGGGATTCTCGCATACCTTTTTTTTCGTCTTGCGATCCCGGCTCAGAGACAAAATAGAATCCAAGAGGTAAACGCCAACATTTTGGAAGGAATGCGCGCGGGGCCCCATCGGCCCCTATCCCTATTGGAAAACCAATGGCTTTTAAACCGGTTCTCTGGATTTGGGTTTGTTGTATGTATTATATATATATATGTATTCGTCTGGCGATCCTTGCTCGGAGACCGAATCGAATCCAAAAGGTAAAGCACGAACATTTCGAAAGGGAGGCGCGTGGGGCCCCACTGGTTCTGATTAATTTCAGGATGTGTGGAATGCTTGTTTCGCGGATTCGTTCAGGAATTTATTCATCGAAACTTCGCAAATTTGCGTGGAAGTGTTTTTTAATTTTCTTCAGTTCTTTGTTCATCCCGAAAAGTTAGTAATTAGAGGTGGTTTGGTGTGTTGTTCGTCGATTGAGTAGAGTAGTTCACGTCGAAATGCGAGTTTGTCTGTCGTTGTTCGAGAAGGGTGGGTATGTTTCTTCATGTCGCGTTGTTTGTCGATAGAAAAGGGGCTTCAGTATTCAGGAAAACCAGTTCGTTTGTCGTCTTTCCCCAGTATGTAGTTCAACCTATAGAGACCCCCGTCATCTATTTTCAATTTTAGCCTACTAATAGGAATGATAGTATCATCATGGTTCTTGTTCATGCGACTATTGTTTCTATATGATGGCTTTGGCCCATCCCCCCACCGTGCCTGGGTGGTGGGTCAGAGGCCTCGTGGATGTCGTTTGGATCTCGTGGTTGGCCGCTCGGGGAGCTCTGGGAGGCAGTTCTGAGGCCTCTTGGGGGCAGTTTGGGGGCCCCTTGGGTCCTCTCGGGGGCCTCTGGGGCCTCTTGGGGGCCCCTAGGGGCCTCTCAGGAGCCTCTTGGGGCCTCCTGGAGGCCTCTTGGAGCGGAAGGCTAGAATCTTCGGTTCCAGGTCCCCTTCTTGAGCTCCTCTTGTGGCCGTCTTGGGTGCCTCGGGGGTGCCTCTTGGCCGTCTTGAGGCTCTCTTGGGCCGTCCTTGGGCCCTCTTGGAGGCCTCTTCTCCTGGGATATCTTGGGGCAGCCTTGGGGGCGTCTAGGGGCGCCGGGAAGCCGAAAAGGCGAGAAGGCCACAATCCTTCAAAAACGACTGGAAAATCAATTATTTTGACTTTTCGGACCCTCCTGGGAGGCCTCTTGGATGGAGGGAGACCCCTTGGGGCGTCTGGGCGGTCTCTTGGGCCATCTTGGGCGTCATGGGGCGATCTTTTGGCGACTCGAGGCCGTCTAGGGCCGTCTTGGAGGCTTCTCGAAATCCTCTGAGCTCGTCTTGGAACCCTCGCGTGCCCGAACAGGTCACGCGACAGGCCGCGGCAAGCCCCAGAGGGGGCACGCGGGAAGCCCCAGAGGCTTTGGTAATTCCCCAATGCCAAGCAGAGCTTGCCTCCGCTGGGGGTCCTAGCGGATGCACAGGTGTAGGTGACCTATAGACGTCGCCGATCTCGGTGGCCGGGGCCGGGTGCCCGGGGGTACCCGGGTGCCGGGGTGCCCGGAGGTGCCCCCGCGCCCGTGGGGGTGCCCGGAGGTGCGCCGGGGTGCCCGGAGGTGCCCGGGGTTGCCCCCGTGCCCGGGTGCCCGGGTGCTCTATCGCCTTATAGCCCAATAGCCCAATGGCCCATATAGACCAATAGCCCATGTAGCCCTATAGCCCTATATATATGCATACATACATACATACATACATACATACATACATTAATCCATACACACATATCTATATATACACATAGCCCTGTAGCCCTGTAGCCCTATAGCCTTATAGCCCTATAGCCCTATAGCCCTATAGGCCTGTAGCCCTGTAGCCCTATAGCCCAGTAGCCCAATAGCCCAGATAGCCCATATAGCCCATATAGCCCTATAGCCCTATTACCCTATTGCCCTACAGCCCTATAGCCCCACAACCCTATAGCCCTATAGCTATAGCCCTATAGCCCTATAGTCCTATAGCCCTATAGCCCTATAGCCCTAAGAAAATTCGGATTGAGAATTTTCCCCGGTACCATTTAGGTTCTGGTAACTTTCAAATATTCTTCAGGAGTAAGGACTGGGGCTCAGGGGACCAGGCAAAGGACCTGAGGACACGCCCACTCCGTGCCCAGAGGCACGGTGACGGATCTTTATTATTGCTATTATTAATTGTACGACCATCATCATTAATATTGATGTGATTATCTTGTTCAGCATTGTCAATATTATGTGTAAGGTTATGATTGCGATTATCGTGATCGGTGCGGACATCAGCATCTGTATCATTATTGATATTGTTCGTCGTTTGAACATCATTATCATTGTCATTATTGTTTTCCATTCTATTGGTATGTGTTTTGATTGTGACATTTCTCGTTGTATTACTCTTTCCATCATGGTCACCAACGCTAGCATTAACATAAGTGTGATATTTAGTAGTTCTATTCGTATTATTTCTTTTAGTCTTATTCTTATCACGACTACTACTACAACTACTACTGCTGCGACTATGACTATTACAACAACTACTACTACGACTACTACGACTACTTCTACGGTTGCTATTACTACTTTTATTCTTATTATCACTAGTACTATCACTACTACTACTACTACTACTACTACTACTACTACTACTACTACTACTACTACTACTACTAGCCGGGCGTGGTCTCACAAGGCCGGTGTCACGATCATTTGTTAAGATGTTTTGCTTGATTTGTGTTCCTCTTCCCCCCCTCTCTCTCTCTTTCTCTCTCTCTCTCTCGTGCGCGCGCGCGCCACGCCGTCCCTATGCGTTCCAGGACTTTTACAAGCTACCAGTAACACGGTGCGTGTTTGCGCGCGCGCGCGTGTGTTTGTGTGTGTGTGTGTGCGTGTGCGTGTGCATTTGCGTCGCAAGCCGCAGTCGCGCCAGCCGTTTTTTTTTTTTTTGCATTCGGAGTTCGCTTTCGGAGGGTCGGCGGCAGCGAAAACCCATCGGGCCTGAAAATCGAGCCCGAATGCATTGGGGGAGTTTCAAGCTTTCACGTGCACGGAATTCGGTTTCGGAGGGTTGGCAGCAGCGAAAACCCATCGGGCCTGAAAA
>CAUYUJ010019027.1:142500-189178 GCA_963575745.1 Prorocentrum cordatum | reverse complement strand
TTCCAGGCCCGATCCCAGCAAGACTTCGGCCGTCCCGACTCTCCCCCAGAGCTCGGCTGCCTGGCCTGTGGCTCTGCCCGCGCCCGCGCGCGCCTCTGCCCGTCGGGGCTGGCGTCAGGGGGCGAGACGCATCGTTGTGGAAGTCGATTAATGGGGAGGAAGCATGCTGCCAAATAATTTCCAGATGTCTAACAAATGTTTCAAGTATGTTTTAAACTGTTAGAATCATGTTTGAAACATTTTTAGAACATGCTCTACACATTTGATGAACATGTTCAATTCCCGCCCGGGATCGGCGGCGAGCGAGGGGGGGAAGCGAAAGAAGGAGGAGGCCTTCCTCAGAAGGCGGCGGGGGCTGCTCCGAAGGCCCCCGCGGCCTTCTTGGAGGTGTTCCGCGTCTGCGGGGACCGGCTCGGACAGCGTCGCAGGGGGCCGGGGGGCTTCCGAGCCTTCTGGGAAGGCCCGTCCCTCCTCACTCCCCCCCCCCCTCGCTCGCCGCCGAGCGCGCCCACCCCGCCCGGGTGCATGCGGGTTCGCCGCGGGGGTCCTGTCGCCGATCTGTCGGCGACGTGTTGCCGGTCCCGGCGGAGCGGCGCAGAGGAAGCGGGGTCGTCTGCACGGGCGGCGGCCCGCGGCAGCTGATGCGTGCGGTCTTGATGCCATCTCGCGTCGGACCCGCTTCTTTTCGTCGCTCAGCTCGATCTCGATGTCTCCCCCCCTGAGCCAGTCCTTGTTTTAAGTCTGGCGTGTCCCTTTACAGAAGGAATATTCCAAAATAGTAAAAAAATAGTCTGGGGACTATCTTTTCAGTATTTTTTGATCATTTTGGGGTATTTTGTGGAATATTTTTGATTTTTCGTCCAGAATCCCCCTGTAGGGGGACAGGCCCGACTTAATCCTTGTTGCCACTCGCTAGATGGATTTCTTGCTCGCGACTGCGCAGGCAGGGGAGGAGGAGAGCGCACACCTGCAAGAGAGAGAGAGAGAGAGAGCGCACTCCAGGGAGCCCCCACAGATGTCATCTCCGGTGGGCCACGATGGGCTTCGACGTGGACGAGGAGCGTCGACTGTGCACGCATGCTGGCACTGGCCAGGCCCATCCTTGGCACCGGATCGATGGAAGCAGTGCGTGTGCACCGATCTTTGGCCCAGGACGGGTGTCGCTGGCGTCCTCCGCGAGGGCTGGCAGTGCGTTTGGGCATTCCAGCCTCGTCGCCGTCCGCGCTCCGAACGTCGGTGGCGGCTGCGGCGGCGGCGGCGTCGTCGTTGCTGTAGTCGTCATAGTCGTCGTCGTCGCCGCCGCCGCCGTCGCCGCCGTCGTCGTCGTCGTCGTCGTCGTCGTCGTCGTCGTCGTCGTCGTCGTCGTCGTCGACGTCGTCGTCGTCGGACGCCTCACGAGGGCCCCCCAGAGCTGGCCAGACCCATCCAGCTTCAGCTTGTCTCTTGTATCTCAGCACCCTGACGTCATGTTTTTCCACAGCGTAGGCCCCGACAGGTCTGGACGCCTTTCCGGGGACCAGTTCTCCATCTTGACGGCCCCGAGGCCCAGTAAGGGCCGCCAGACGCCTCAAACAGCGAAAGCCTTCCGTCCTGTTTTCCACGACGCGAGGGGGTCTGGCCAGCCGAAGGAAGCGCGGCCGTCCAAGAGAGACACGGGGGCAGCGTGTCTTACGTAATTGTCTCGAAGTTGCCGGTTCCCGCGGTCGCCCGCCTTGGCGGCGGTGCAGCGCACGACTGGGAGCTGGCCGTGGCGGCTTGGAGCGGTTGCTGAAGGCATTTTGCGACATCTTTTTTCTTTTCTCTGCCCACACACCGTCTAGTGTAAGGCACGCTCGCTCGCTCACTCGCGAGGGGGGGGGTCTGGGAGCGTTGCCCCCAGACATGCTCATACTTTGTGTTTGTCTGTACCCTAGGGGCGACGCGCGCGTTGATACATCCTATAGTGTATGCTTGGCGGCGGGCGTTTAGTGGCCGTACCGCTCAGGGAACGATATACTACAAGATGGCTGTACTGTGTCTAATGGCCTTTGGCCCATCCCGCCACCGTGCTTGGGTTGTGGGTATGAAGCATATTGAATGTTCGTTGGGATCTCGCGGGAGGCCTCTCGGGGGCCTTTTGGAGGCAGTGCAGAGGCCTCTTGGGGGCCGTCTTGGGGCCTCTTGGGGCCTCTTTTAGGTCTCTTGGGGGCCTCTAGGGGGCCTCTTGGGGCCTCTTGGGGCCTCTTGGGGCAACCTGGGGGCCCCTTGGGGTGGAAGGCTCGGAGTTTCGGTTCATGCTCCCTCTCTTGGGCCTCTTTTGGGGTTGTCTTGGGGCCCTCTTGGGCTGTCTTGGGCGCCTCTTGGGCCGTCTTCGGCGCCTCTTGTGCTGTCTTTGGGCGCTCTTAGGCCGTCTTGGTGCCCTCTTGGATATCTCGGTGGTCGTTTTGGGGTGGTCTTGGGGGGCTCTTGGGCTGTGCTGGAGCATCGGAAAGCCGACAAGGCGAGAACGCCCAAACCCTTCAAATACCTAAGGGCAATTCGTGATTCTGCCCCGTGGGGCCTTTCTTGGGAGGCCTTTCGGCGGCCTCTTGGGGCGTCTTGAAGGCCTCTTGGGCCATCTTGAGGCCATCTTGGGCGTCTTGGGCGTCCTGGGGGGATCTTTCGGCCACTCGGGGCCCTCCCTCTTGGACCATCCGGGGGGGCCTCGTGGGGCCCTCCCGGCCCGCCGTCGGGCCCTCTTGGGACCGAGCAAGTCGTGCGGCAAGACTTCCCCGAGCCCGCGGGGCACGCCGGGAGCCCCGCCGAGCTTCGGAGAATCTGGGGCCTGGGCCCCGTAAAGACTCTCAAGGACTGGAGATTGCGGCTCCCGGGGATGAGGCGCAGGGCCTGGAGGTTCAATCGGGGGCCCCCAAACGGGGTGACCACACCGTGCGGTGAGTCGGTGGGCATTCGGGGTCACCGCACGGTTTTGGGACTCGGGTCGTTCTCCGAGGATGTCATCGGGCGACAGGGGCCTCTGGGGTCCCAAGACCGTGCGGTGACGGACCGTGCGGTGAGGCCCTGGGGGGCTTCGAGGTCACCGCACGGTCTGTCGCCGCACCGTCTCGGGACTCCAAAGGCGCGCCCACTGCATGCCCAGAGGCACGGTGGCAGATGTTCGGGTCGGGCGCGCGCCTCCGAGGAGGGCGCACAGCACTCGGTCTGGGAGCGCTGCCCCCGGTCGGGGGGCCGAGCTCGCTCTCGCCGGCAGCCGCTCGCCGAGGTGCCGCAGGCCGCCGGCGCGGAGGCGCCGCGGCGGGCTGCGAGGCCCGCCGCCGTCGGGTCGCCGCAGGCCCGGCCCGCTGCCCTGTGGGCCTCCCAGGTGGGGTCCGAGCAGCGTTCAGTCGGGCCTGTCCCTCTACAGGGGGAAAGCTCAAGAATAGGCACAAAATAGTCAGGGGATCTGTTTTGAGTATTTTTGGGCATCTTTGAGTGTTTTTGTGAGTATTGTTCGATTTTATTGTTTTATTTTTTTTTCAAATTTATTCCCCACATCCTGAGTGGGGTTCTTGTTTTCCCAGAACACCCTCTCCTTCCCACCCACCTCCCGCTCCATCTTCCATACAGCACAATATTATTCCTACCACACACCATACCATACCATAGTTCCTACCACACATACCATACCATACCATACCACACCATAAGTACCATACCGTACCATACCATACCATGGCGTACCATAGCATACCATACCATATCACACCAATGCCACACCGTACCATACCATACCATACCTCCAGTACCATACCATACCATATCATACCATACCGTACCATACCATACCTACCATACCATTCCATACCACTCCATACCGAAAAACCATACTACTTACATGGTTTCGTGCCCCTCCCACCCCTCCAGGGAGGCCCCGCCTGAGCGAGGAGGGTATCGGAAAACCATACTATTTACATGGTTTCGTGCCCCTCCCACCCCTCCAGGGAGGCCCCGCCTGAGCGAGGAGGGTATCGGGGGCCCATACTATTTACATGGTTTCGTGCCCCTCACACCCCTCCAGGGAGGCCCCGTCTGAGCAAGGAGGGTATCGGACACCCATACTATTTACATGGTTTCGTGCCCCTCACACCCCTCCAGGGAGGCCCCGACTGAGCGAGGAGGGTATCGGAAACCCATACTATTTAAATGGTTTCGTGCCCCTCCCACCCATCACAGGGAGGCCGCATGAGCGAGGAGGGGTATGGAAAAACCATACTATTACATGGTTTCTTACCTCTCCCACCCCATCAAGGCCGGTCCCGACAGAGCGAGAGGGGTATCGGAAAACCATATTATTTAATGAGTTGTCCCCTGCACTGCAAGCATAACAGTACGCCTCTGAGCGAGGAGGGATATCGGAAAACCATACTATTTACATGGTTTCGTGCCCTCCCCACCCTCAGGGAACGCCGCCTGAGCGAGGAGGGTATCGGAAAACAATAACATTACATGGTTTTTTTTTTTTTATTTTTTTTCCCGTGCTCTCCCACCCCCTCCAGGAGGCCCACGTCATGAGCCGAGGAGGTATCGGAAAACCCTACACTAGTTTACATGGTTTCGTTGCCCTCCCACCCCTCCAGGGAGGCCCCGCCTGAGCGAGGAGGAAATCGGAAACCCATACTATTTACATGGGTTCGTGCCCCTCCCATCCCTCCAGGGAGGCCCCGCCTGAGCGAGGAGGGTATCGGAAACCCATGCTATTTACATGGTTTCGTGGCCCTCCCACCCCTCCAGGAAGGCCCCGCCTGAGCGAGGAGGGAATCGGAAACCCATACTATTTACATGGTTTCGTGCCCCTCCCACCCCTACAGGGAGACCCCGGACCCGCCTGCTGAGCGAGCAGGATATCCGAAAACCATATTATTTATCAGGTTTCGTGCCCCTCCCACCCCATCCAGGGAGGCCGCGCTGAGCGAGGAGGGTATCGGGAGAAAACCATACTATTGACATGGTTTAGTGCACCTACCAATAACAACCCCTCCAGAAGGACCGCATGTGAAGCGAGCTCGCGCGGACAACCATACTATTTACATGGTTTCGTGCCCCTCCCACCCCTCCAGGGAGGCCCTGCCTGAGCGAGGAGGGTATCGGAAAACCATACTATTTACATGGTTTCGTGCCGTTCCCACCCCTCCAGGGAGGCCCCGCCTGAGCGAGGAGGGTATCGGACAACCATACTATTTACATGGTTTCGTGCCCCTCCCACCCCTCCAGGGAGGCCCCGCCTGAGCGAGGAGGGTCTCGGAAAACCATACTATTTACATGGTTTCGTGCCCCTCCCACCCCTCCAGGGAGGCCCCGCCTGAGCGAGGAGGGTATCCGAAAACCAAACTATTTACATGGTTTCGTGCCCCTCCCAAGCGGGGCCCCGCCAAAGCGAGGAGGGCATCAAGAAAATGGGTCCCACGAAACCGATAATCTCTTTATGTGGGGAACTCCGTTAGCATAATTTTTCGTCCAACCCCCTGTAGGGGGACACGCCCGACTTAAGAGTAGCATGGTGTAGCTCTTGGCCTCCTAGATGGGGTCCGAGTAGACGGGGTCGGAGGATCGCGCCGCGTCGCCGATGCATCGGCGGTGCGGCTCGATGCGGAGCCCGAGTTTCTCCACGCCGACGTCGCCGATGCATCGCCAGCGCCGCCAGCGCATCGCTGATGCATCGCCGATGCATCGGCGATGCGGGCGCGATCCTCCGACCCCGTCTACTCGGACCCCGTCTAGGAGGCCTCTACAGATGGGTCCAGGTCGCATGGTGTAGCATGAGTGTCGTCCCTCTCCTCCCCTTGTTAGCCTCCAGTCTCCGCTCGTGCAGGCTTCCCGGTTTGTCCATTCACCGCAGTCGTGGGCACGAAGCCGGTAGTTTCCGAGCGAATGCCCGTGCGCTGATAAAGCAACGAATGCTTTGACTTCTGCTGCGTTGCCTTGAGATTGTCTATTCATCTTGGCTTGGGGTCGGAGGATAGCTCCGCATCGCGGATCCATCGCCGATGCTGCTCGATGCGGAACCCGAATCTCTCGTCGCCGACGTCGCCGATGCATCGCCGATGCATCGCCGATGCATCGCCGATGCATCGCCGATGCATCGCTGATGCATCGGCGATGCGGCGCGGTCCTTCGACCCCAGCCACTCCGACCCCACCTGGGGGACCTCTGGCTGCCCCCCCCGGGGGGCCCGCGCGCCGCGCGCTGAGCCCCTGGCGGTGGCGCACAGAAGGCTCTGCGATTGCAGCCCGAAGTCTCGAACTTGGAGCTTTGAGCTTCGGGCTTCGACGATCGAGAGGCTTTTTGGGCCTCTGGGGGGGGGCTTCTCGTCGCCTCGGCTGCATTCGCCTCCAAATTCTGGTCAGGACGCACCCGGGAAGCGGTTTTGGGGCCGATGTTCTGCTCCGCGAGCCCAGACGTCCTCGCGGCGTGAGCAACTTACGACGCAGGGTCTCGGGCTGTTTTCTTGGCCTCTGGGGGCCCCCGCGGGGCCCCGGGACCGTCAGCAGAAAGGACTCGGGACGAGGGGCTGGTTCCGGGGAGTGGGACGGGACCTCTGGAGGTTCAATCGGGGGCCCCCAAACGGGGTGACCACACCGTGCGGTGAGTCGGTGGGCATTCGGGGTCACCGCACGGTTTTTGGACTCGGGTCGTTCTCCGAGGATGTCTCGGGCGACAGGGGCCTCCGGGGTCCCAAGACCGTGCGGTGACGGACCGTGCGGTGAGGTCTTGGGGGGTTTCGAGGTCACCGCACGGTCTGTCGCCGCACCGTTTCGGGACTCCAAATTGAAGTCGTGAAACAAGTATGATGGCGGGGATCTGTGATGAGTGTGGTCACGGCAATTCGCTTCCTGTGGTGCCGACGCGGCTGCGACCCCGCCGCGGGCGTTCCGGGCTGAGTGCCGCCGGTGGCCCGAGTCGGCCAAGCTGTCACGATCTGACGACCGAGAAGCCGCCGACCGTTCAAAAGGGTGAAGATTCACGCGGTGTCAGAAACCAGCGCCGGGGTCGTCACGACACGAAGCTGTCATGTCGAGGGACGCGGAAGGGTGTTTGGACGTGCTCGGCCCCGTTTGGGCCTCTCGGGGCCACGCTGAGCCCCCCCCCTCGGTGGCGCGCAGAAGGCTGCATCATCGAGGGCCCTGGAAGCCCCGAGATCTGGGTGATGATTTTTTTTTCCCAACCATCCTGTGGTGTTGGGTCCTCGTTTTGAAGAGACGTCGCCCCGCGTTCCTCCTTCCTCCTCCTTCCTCCTCCTCCCCTTCCTCCCCCCTCCTCCCCCTCCCACACCCATTCTGGCACACCCCTCACACGTTTCGTGGCCCCATAAGGAGCTCCACCGAAGGCCCCAGTGGCTGCGTTCGCATGCGGTTCCACCCCCCATTCTGGCACACCCTCACATGTTTCGTGGCCCCATAAGGAGCTCCACCGAAGGCCCCAGTGGCTGCGTCCGCATGCGGTTCCCCCCCCCATTCGAGCACACCCCTCACACGTTTCGTGGCCCCATAAGGAGCTCCACCGAAGGCCCGATGCGCGCCCGCATTTGCGGTTACACCCACCATTCTGGCACACCCCTCACACGTTTTCTTGGCCCCCATAGGGGGCTTTGTTTATTCTTTTCGTTTCCACCGAAGGCACCAGTGGCTGCGCCAGCATGCGGTTCCCCCCCCCTTCTGGAACACCCTCACACGTTTTCGTGGCCCCATAGGGAGCTCCACCGAAGGCCCCAGTGGCTGCGCCCGCATGCGGTTCCACCCCCCATTCTGGAACACCCCTCACACGTTTCGTGGCCCCATAGGGAGCTCCACCGAAGGCCCCAGTGGCTGCGCCCGCATGCGGTTCCACCCCCCATTCTGGCACACCCTCACACGCTTCGTGGCCCCATAGGGAGCTCCACCGAAGGCCCCAGTGGCTGCGCCCGCATGCGGTTCCACCCCCCATTCTGGCACACCCCTCACACGTTTCGTGGCCCCATAGGGGGCTCCACCGAAGGCACCAGTGGCTGCGCCCGCATGCGGTTCCACCCCCCATTCTGGCACACCCCTCACACGTTTCGTGGCCCCATAGGGAGCTCCACCGAAGGCCCCAGTGGCTGCGCCCGCATGCGGTTCCACCCCCCATTCTGGCACACCCCTCACACGATTCGTGGCCCCATAGGGAGCTCCACCGAAGGCCCCAGTGGCTGCGCCCGCATGCGGTTCAACCCCCCATTCTGGCACACCCCTCACACGTTTCGTGGCCCCATAGGGAGCTCCACCGAAGGCCCCAATGGCTGCGCCCGCATGCGGTTCCAACCCCCATTCTGGCACACCCCTCACACGTTTCGTGGCCCCATAGGGAGCTCCACCGCAGGCCCCAGGGGCTGCGCCCGCATGCGGTTCCACCCCCCATTCTGGCACACCCCTCACACGTTTCGTGGCCCCATAGGGAGCTCCACCGAAGGCCCCAGTGGCTGCGCCCGCATGCGGTTCCACCCCCCATTCTGGCACACCCCTCACACGTTTCGTGGCTCCATAGGGAGCTCCACCGAGCGCCCCAGTGGCTGCGCCGCATGCGGTTCCACCCCCCCCATTCTGGCACACCCCTCACACGTTTCGTGGCTCCATAGGGAGCTCCACCGAGCGCCCCAGTGGCTGCGCCGCATGCGGTTCCACCCCCCCATTTCGGCACACCCCTCTCCCGCGTTCCGGGCCCCATAGGGAGCTCCACCGAAGGCCCCAGTGCTGCGCCCGCAATGCGGTTCCACCCCCCATTTGGGCAACACCCCCTCACACGCTTCGGGCCACCATAGGGAGCTCCACCGAAGGCCCCAGTGGCTGCGCCCGCATGCGGTTTCCACCCCCCATTCTGGGCACACTTAAACCAAAAAGACACGCCGCCCTCACACGTTTTCGTGGCCCCATAGGGAGCTCCACCGAAGGCCCCAGTGGCTGCGCCCGCATGCGGTTCCACCCCCCATTCTGGCACACCCCTCACACGTTTCGTGGCCCCATAGGGAGCTCCACCGAAGGCCCCAGTGGCTGCGCCCGCATGCGATTCCACCCCCATTCTGGCACACCCCTCACACGTTTCGTGGCCCCATAGGGAGCTCCACCGAAGGCCCCAGTGGCTGCGCCCGCATGCGGTTCCACCCCACCATTCTGGCACACTAAAAAAATAGGCCCCTCACATACGCTCATGGCCCATAGGGAGCTCCACCGAAGGCCCCAGTGGCTGCGCCCGCATGCGGTTCCACCCCCCATCATGGCACACCCCTCACACGCTTCGTGGCCCCATAGGGAGCTCCACCGAAGGCCCCAGTGGCTGCGCCCGCATGCGGTTCCACCCCCCATTCTGGCACACCCCTCACACGTTTCGTGGCCCCATAGGGAGCTCCACCGAAGGCCCCAGTGGCTGCGCCCGCATGCGGTTCCACCCCCCATTATGGCACACCCCTCACACGCATCGTGGCCCCATCATACGGAGCTCCACCGAAGGCCCCAGTGGCTGCGCCCGCATGCGGTTCCACCCCCCATCCTGGCACACCCCTCACACGTTTCGTGGCCCCATAAAAAAAAAAAAGGGGGAATAGGGAGCTCCACCGAAGGCCCCAGTGGCTGCGCCCGCATGCGGTTCCACCCCCCATCCTGGCACACCCGTTACACGCTTCGTGGCCCCATAAGGGGTTCCACCGAAGGCCCCAGTGGCTGCGCCCGCATGCGGTTCCACCCCCCATTCTGGCACACCCCTCACACGTTTCGTGGCCCCATAGGGAACTCCACCGAAGGCACCAGTGGCTGCGCCCGCATGCGGTTCCCTCCACCCCCCCGTTCTGGCAAAACAAGACCCCCTCACACGCTTCGTGGCCCCATAGGGAGCTCCACCGAACGCCCCAGTGGCTGCGCCCGCATGCGGTTCCACCCCCCCATTCTGGCACACCCCTCACACGTTTCGTGGCCCCATAGGGAGCTCCACCGAAGGCCCCAGTGGTTGCGCCCGCATGCGGTTCCACCCCCCATTCTGGCACACCCCTCACACGCTTCGTGGTTCCATAGGGAGCTCCACCGAAAGCCCCAGTGGCTGCGCCCGCATGCGGTTCCACCCCCCATTCTGGCATACCCCTCACACATTTCGTGGCCCCATAGGGACTCCCCCGAAGGCCCCAGTGGCTACCGTCCCGCATGCGGTTCCACCCACCATACTGGCACACAGAACGCCCTCACATGGCAACGCTTCGTGGCTCCATAAGGGACTCACCGAGCGCCCCAGTGGCTGCGCTCGCATGCGTTCCACCCCCCCAATTTCCGCGGCACACCCCTCCATCGTATCGTGGCCCGGGGGCGCCACCGAAGACTATATCCACAATTGCCGGTATTCACAACTAACGTAAGGGTTTGGGTCTTTCCGTCAGGGCTAATTTCTGGGTTTTGTCTCCCCCCACACTTCCATAAGTGTCCCCTATTTTCCTGGGGATCGACGATGAATTCTGTCTGTGTGTTTTTCCCCTCCTGAGATCCCCCAGACAAGGCTTGCGCTGAGGGGCTCGCACTTCTCTCGGAGGGAGCTGGGCCCGTGCGCCAGCCCGGGCCGGCTCGTGGCCGCCCGTCGCCGCCGTGCGTCGCCACACGGGTTTGGTCAGGCTTCTGCTCGTGCGAGGCTCGCCACTGGGACTGCGAGCTGGTCAAGCTGGCGCGTGGCCGCCCGCCACCGCCTGGCGCCGCTGTCTGTCGCCGCACCATTTTGGTCACGACTCTGCTTGTGCGAGGCCCGCACTTTGCATTGTTTTGCATTGTTTCGCATTGCTGCGCATTGCTCTGCATTTCTCTGCATTGTTCCGCATTGATTTGCATTGTTTCGCATGGCCTTGCATTGCTTTGCATTGCTTCGCATTGCTTTGCATTGCTTTGCATGTGTTCACATGTGTTTGCAGCGCTCTGCATTCATTCGCATTCCTGTTCCTTGGTTTGCATTGCGTCGCTTTGCTTTGAGCTGCTTCGCATTGCATGTCATTGCGTCGCATTGAATTACATTGCGTTGTTTGGCATTAACTTGCATTGCTTTGCATTGATCTGCATTGCTTGTATTGAATTGCATTGTTTCGCAAAGCTTTACTTTACATGTGTTCGCACCGCATTGCTTCGCATTGTTTTGCATTTATCTTCGCTGCCTTGCATTGCATCACATTGTGTTGCATTGGTGTGTCTTGGTTTGCATGAATTTGCATTGATTCGCATTGCTTTGTATTGGTTTGCATTAGGCCACCTAGATTGCATCACGCATGTTGCAACACTTATCTGACACCGCCTAACTCACACCACAACGTCTGCACCACATGCACTGCACCACATGAGTTGCAGCACATGTCCTAAACTACATCGGTTGCACCACATAGTTTACACCATATGGCTCACACCACATGCACTGCACTTCCTAGATTACACCGCCAAAGCTCGCATCACTGTACACTGAACTGCGAGTATTACACACAATGCACCACAGAGCCTAGGCAACATAGATCACACCACACGGAATGCACTACATACATTGCACTACATAGCTCAAACCGAATAGATCACACTACATGGTGGCACCACATAGCGTACACCACATAGCTCACACCGCATACATCAGTCCCTTAACTCCTGACATACCTAATGTATCACCACATATGCTAAGAACTCACGTGTTGGGGTCCACGCTGGCTAACATGTTGGAGGATGTTGGACTTCTGGGGGCCAATTTGAGAAGCCGCTCGAGAACCTCTTGGGGGCCTCCAGGGGCCTTCTTGGCGCCATTTTGGGCCACCTTGGCGCCCTCGAGGGCCGTCTGCAGGCTATCCGGGCCCGCCTCGGGGCAGTCTTGGGAGGCCCTTGAGCGCTCATGGATACGACATGGGTGCCTGATAGGTTCCTCTTGGGGCTCTATCGGGGCGTTCTGGATCCATAAGCCTCCGAGGCTCATCGGCAGTGAAAAAGCGAGTTCTTCAAAATGTCGTTTTGGTTTTGCAAGATTGTGGCGTCCCGGGCCCCTCGAGAACCCTCTCGGGGCCTCTTTCAAGCCTCTTGGCGGCGTCGTGGAGACGTCTTGGGGCTCTTGGGTTCGACTTGAAGCAATTTTGGCCGTCTGGAGGACCTCAGGGGCCATCTTGTGGCTGTGTTGGGGCTTCCTGGGCTCGTCCTGGGACCTTTTCGGGGCGTCTTGGGGGCAGCTGTGCAAGAGGAGCATGTACAGTGGGGGCATTAAAAATTGTTAGTTATACATACATACATACATATATATATATATTAATATATACACCAATATTACACACATATGCGATACATGTATATAGTGTTGAAATATGTATATATATGTATATATATATTAGAAAATTTGAATAAAACAACAATGATAATAACGATACGAATAATAATAATAATAATGATAATAATAAATAATAATAATAATAATAATAATAATAATAAGAAATGAAAATAATAATAATAATAGTAATAAGAAGAAGAAGAAGAAGAGTAATACTTATCATTATTATTAATTTAAAAAATGATAATAATAATAATAATAATAATAATAAGAAGAAGAAGAAGAAGAAGAAGAAGAAGAAGAAAACGCGCACAGGGCGCGCGTGCACATGCAGAGAACTCGCCACCACGCTGCCGACACTCAGGCCATGTCGCACAGGCGGGCTCCGCGCACGCGGAGCTGCTCCACGGCCTCCCCCTCCTGCATCACGCCGTGGTCGGAGGCAGGCCTGAACAGTCGCCACCTGCTGCCGCAGTCCGTCGCACGAGCTTGCCTGGCACTCGCGGAGCCTCTCCTCGGCCTCCCGATGATGCATCATGGCCTGGTCGATGGCGGCTTCTGAAGACTGTGGAAATCCAATAGTGGATCGGCCATGGGTATCACCACCACCATCATCAGATAAGGTGTCCTCCAGGGTCTGCAACCTCCTGGGCACACCCCTTAACCAACGCCCCCACCGTACAACTTCTTGGATGCCCCTGACATCCGCCGCTCCTCCCTCGGCCTGCCTCATCAGCGGCGCCAGCCTCTCGTCGACCACGCTCGCGTACGACAGCGCCACCACTCGCCAGTCACGCCACGCCTTTTCGCTGCCGCCGAAGGAGTCAAGGCCCTTCAGCACCTTCATGTCCACCTTGCCGCTGTCTTGCTCTCCTTGTCCCCTGCCTCCTCCTCTGCCGCGACCGGCCTCCAGCTGGCCCAGGCGCTCCTGCTGCTCGCCTACCACTCCTCGCAGACGCTGCACCTCCTGCACCAGCTCAGCCATCTGAGCCTCCATGGCTGCTCCGTGGCCTGGCCGACACGGCCGCTATCACTGATACCACTTACGCCCGTCGCAAGCGCACGCCACCACAGGCTTCACAGACTGGCTGAGCTCGATCCTGGCCGCGTGGCCGATACAGATGATACGAAAGGGATGGCACTGGATGCTCAAACGGCTGCCGTGGATAGGGAGGCATTTGGCTCCCTACCGCCACGTTCTCCCAGAGACTCCTGTTCCCTACTTGGGTCCTCGTTCTATGCGCAGTGGTGGCCCCTAAACCAAAGAGGGAGAAAACCAACCACATAAAACGGAAACAAAACAAAAACTAAATTCCTCGGACCTCTCCCAGGGTGCGCTCTGGACCAGGATCCGAGGCGAACGGGACCGTGGCGACGATTGCCCCTAAGGAGGCCCCAAAAGGCGAGAATGAAGGAAGCGTACTTGTATGGGTATGCCGAGGACCCTCCCCCTCCCCTACCCCCCAGCCCGCTCGCGAAGAAGACCCCGACAGAGATGCGCCGCTTGACCTGCCGAAAGGCTAATCAGAGCGTCCTCCTCCTCCTCCTCCTCCTCCTCCTCCTCCTACCTCCTCCTCCTCCTCCTCCCCCTCTTACCTCCTCCTCCTCCTCCTCCTCCTCCTCCTCCTCCACCTCCTCCCCCTCCTCCTCCTCCTCCTCCTCCCCCCCCCTCCTCCTCCTCCTCCTTTCCTCCTCGTCTCCCTCCCTTCCTCCTCTTCCTCCTCCTCTCAACTCGCCTCCTCCTCCTCCTTCTCCTCCTCCTCCTCCTCCTCCTCCTTCCCCTCCTCCAGTCAGTCCTCCTCCCCCTCCACCTCCACGTCCCGTGTCAGTGGCGCTCGCCCTCCCTGCCCAGCGGGCCGTCGGGAGCCCTGGCCCCCCCCCGCCATGGCCCGACCCGTGGGCGAACGCGGGACGCGTCAGCCTCATCCTGCTGCGCGACGTCCTCGATCCTCAGATGGGGGGGGCTACGACGACGACAAACACGAGATGGAGATAATAACCACGAGGATTTGGAGGATAACGAAGGTAAGGGGGACAGGGATCATGGCGAAAAGAGCGTTGAGGATGCGGAGCAGGAAAACCAGAATGGTGGGAAGAAGATCAGCGCGACAGGGAGGACGAGGAAGCTGAGTGAGACGGGAGGCATGGGATGGTTCTGCTATTTCCCATATTGCTTCATACGTTCGGATCCTCAATTAGATCCTTTCTGTGGCAGGTGGCAAGAATACAACCGCCACGACAAGGATTCTCTGCAATCCCCCTACACACCCGACCGAGTCTACGTGTATCCCACCATACACACAAAGCAAAATAATCGAATGTGGCACCCGCTACAAAAGAACATGCGTAACATCCCAAACGGGAGGCCTGAAAACCCGTCACGAGTTCCAGCACTACCACCAGAATTCTCTCTCTCTCTCTCTTCCTCTCTATCTCACTCTCTCTCTCTCTCTGTCTCTCCCTCTCTCTCTCTCGCTCTGTTCGTCTCCCAAAACCTCAACCCTCCCCACGCTCTCCCGCATTGCAAGCCCGCCCGCAAAAACCCGCATACATGAAACAACTCCCCTGGGTCCATGTCTCCACGGTCCTGCCCGCACTCGCCTGTGCCACGAGCAGAGCTTCGACCGGCCAGACGCCTCGCGAACGGCCCGCCGACAGAGCCACCCCGGGCGCGGCAGCTGCTCCTCTCGGGCCTGTACTTCTCGACCCAGGGGACGCTGCTCCTGCACGGGCGCGGCGCGGCACGACGGCCCTTCGCAGACCTCCGAGAGCCGTCGGGCGTGCCCGAGAGGGGGGGGAGCGGAAGGAGGGGGGGGTCGGTACATCGTGGCCCGAAGCACACGTGCGCGGACGGGGGGCAGCGAGCGCACTGAGAGCAGAAGCGGGTGGCATGTCATCTGGGGCGTTGCGTGGGCTCGGCCGTGATACGGTAGGGGGAAGCAACTAGTGAACACCCCCCCTGCCCCCCCCCAAACTCAGAGTTGGCACGCGGGGGGGGGGGGGCTGCGGCCGGGGCGCAACTCATTAGACCCACCGCCAGCTTTGAACATTGGGGGGAGGGGGAGGCGTTCACAGATGAAGTGTTCGCTATTTTTCCGAGGCCTGTATCACACACACACACACACAGCCCTCGCTCCCCCTCCTTGGACGCCCCCGAGACGTGCGCCGCGGCTCGTGGGACCAGGGGACCCCTGCCTCCTCACGCCTCACGCGAGGCACGGCTCGAGGCCTGGGGCGCACCGAGCCCAGAACGCGCCCACTCGGCCGATTCCCAAAAGCCTGAACCCAACGTTTCTCTCTTGCTCGGGAGAAGGAATGGAGCTCGACCACAACCCTATCGATTAGCCACTTAATCTTTGCCCTTTGGGGGTACCTCCGTGGCGACCCAGGAGTTAGCCAAGAAACTGCGAATGCTCTGAAACAGCACTACATGAGATGAGATTTCTGGGGCCAGTCTGAGGCTTGAACTTCCAGGGTGTCCCCGCGCTTGCCGACGAAGCATAAAACCGTTGAGCTATGTTTATTGGGCGTGCGGGGTCCTGCTGCTTGAGCATGTAGGGTGGATTCGAAACAAGCGTGGCGCGCCACATCATTGATTCATGGCCGGGCGGGCGGCAAGGGGGGCTTCCATGACTTACCCTATGAGGGGAGGCCTACGGTGGGCCACCTGTGCGGAACAGCTTAAGAGAGGGAAAAGCTATGGGCGGGACGGCGACGACGACGACGACGACGACGACGACGACGACGACGACGTACTTGACAGGATCTCTCAGGAACTCGTCAGGCACCACGCAGGTGACCCAGGGGGGGGGGAGGGGCGTCACCCGAAAGCTGCTTAAGAAAAACAGGTTGGTTCACTTGCATTCTGGGCCCCGACATGGGGTGACGCATTCCCACTCAATGCGCCACCGTGCCTCCTGGCACGCTGAGGCGTGGTAGAATGCCAAGTGCTGTGTGGCAAGGTTCCCGTAATCTTCTAAGGTGCCCCCCTCCCCTCCGGGCCGCACCTCGTTTCGCGCACTGGCCATACTCCCGGGGGGTTCGTGGGCGGCCACGGCGCCTCCCTGGGGCTCTCCACGGCTTCCATGACGGCCCAGGAGGCCCCCAGGACGGTCCAAGAGGGCCCCGAGTCGCCGAACGATCGCTCGAAGACTCGAAGTTGCCTCTTAATGGCGCAAGAGGCTGCCAAGGCGCCCCAAGAGACCTCCAAGAGGTCTCCCAAGAGAGCGGAAACCAGCTGTTGCACTTGCATTCTGGGCCTCATACTGAAGCGACACATTCCCGCATGAAGGAAGCACCGCGCACGTGGCCCACGGGCGCGTGAATCACGGGAACTTGTGTTTTGGGCCCCCACATGAGGTGATGCAATTCAGCGCAAGACGTTGCCGGTATGCAACAAGCGCTACGCAAATGATCCACGGGAGGCTGGGTCACCCGAAAACTGGCTTAGAGAAGCCGATTAGTTCACGCGCATTCTGGGCCCCAGCACGAGGTGACGCACCCCCACTCAACGCGTGCCCCGTCGAAACCAGGCACCACACATGTGGCTCACCAGCGGGTGGGCCACCCGAAATTGGTTGAACAAGAAACAACCGCTTCACGTGCACTCAAGGCTTAGATGAAACGACGCACTCCCACCCAATCCATTTCCGTATGCAGAAAAACAAGTTGTGGCATATGCATGCTAAGCCCCAGCAGGAGTTGATTTGCTATTACTCAATACATGCCGCACAGAATGCAGGCACTACGCAGGCGCAACCCCGGCGGATGGGTTACCCGAAAACTGCTCGAGACGAATAAACTGTTCGGCTTGCAATCTGGGCCCCCACATGAAGCGATGCACTCCCACGCAATACGCTTCCCGCGTGGAACAGCCACCACTCAAGTGACTCACAGGCGCGAGAATCCACCGGAAAATCTTTGAGAAAACAATCGCTTCACTTTCGTTCTGTGCCCCGACATGAGGCGATGCTCTCCCTCTCAATACGTGTCCCGCGCGAAGCTGACACCACGCAGGTGACCCATGGGCACGCGGGCCACGCGAAAACAAGGTTAAGAAAAGCAAGCTAGTTCACTCGCATCCTGGGCCCAGGCATGAAGTGATGCACTCCACTCAAGACGCTTCCCGTGTGGAGAAAACACCAACCACGCAGGTGACCTAGGGGCGGGTCTGTCACCCGAAAACTGATTGATAAAAATAGAGTGTTGCAGTTGCATCCTGGGCCCCAACATGAGGCGACGCACTCCCACCCAGCACGCCACGCAGGTGGCACACGGGCGGATGGGTCACGCGAAAACTGGCTGGGAAAAAACACACCCTTGCACTTGCATTCTGGGCCCCAACATGAGGCGACGCACTCCCACCCAGCACACCATTCAGGTGACACACGGGCGGGTACGTCGCAGCTGGCACCACGCAGGTGACCCCCGGGCGAGGGGGTCAATCAAAAACTAATTGGGCAAAACCAGATGTTTCACTTGCATCCTGGGCACAGGCATCTCAGAACGCATTCCCACTCAACGCTGCTCCCGCACCGGCAAGCACCGCGCCAGTGACCCACAGGCGGGTGGATCACTCGAACACTGGCCGAGAAAAACAAACTGCTTCACTAGCATGTTGGGCCCAACATGATGTGACACACAGTCCCGGCCAATACGCTTCCCGCGCAAAAGAGGCGCAACGCAGGTAGCCCATTAGCGCGAGGGTCACCCGAAAAGCGGGCGGTGTCACTTCCATCCTGGGACCCAACATCCCTCCAACGCGTTTCGCGTGTGAAGGAGGCGCCACGCAGGTGGCCAACGGGCGGGTTGGTCACCCGATAACTGAATTAGAAAAGCTGATTAGTTCACACGCAGCCTGGACCCCAGCATTAGGTTGCGCATTCCCTCTCAGCGCGCTTCCCGTCTAAAACAGGCACCACGCAGGTGACCCACAGGCGGGTGGGTCAACCGAAAACTGCGCGAGCAAAACCAAGCGTTTCATTTGCAGCGCAAGCCCTAACGCGAGGTGGTGCCCTCCCAATCAATACGTTTCCGCGCGGATCAGGCGCCACACAGATGACCCACCAGCGGGTGGATCACCCGACTACGGATTGAAGAAAAAACATCGTTTCAGTTGAATTGGGATTCAACATGAGACGATGCATTTCCACCCAATACGTTTCCCGCGCGAAACAGGCACCAGGCAAGTAACCGACGAGCGGGCGGTCACCCGAATACTGATGGAGCGAAACGAATTGGGCCACCTGCCCTGCGGGCCCCAAAAGGACGCGATGCAATCACGCGCAATACACTGCACGTCTGAAGCAAGAACCACGCAGGTGACCCACGGGCACGTCCATCACCCGGAAACTAATCGAGGAAAAACAACTGTTTCACATGCAGTCAAATCCCCGACTGGAGGCGATAAACTCCGCCCACTACGCAGGTGACCCACGAGCGCGTGGGCCACCTCGCAGGTGAACCACGCAAGTGGCCCGCCGACGACGACGACGACGACGACGACGACGACGACGACGACAACGACGACGACGACGACGACGACGACAGGAGCCTTTCCGCAGCTTGCCACATCAAGCACGTTGGCTCCGGGGCACTCGCCCGGCAGGAGGAACAGCCTCGCGCGCGCAAGGACGGTGCGTTCGACCATCTTGGCGCGCCCAGGCGCATGTGCCATCCGCACTGCTAAATGACCACTGGGCCCGGGAGCGGCGGGCCGGTCGCGCATCCCAACAAACGCCAGGACCACGCCGCTGGCACGTTGTCTAGGGAAAAGCAGGCGCGGTCAGCGAGGAAGAGGAACGGCGAGAGATACAGAAGAGAAAACTTTCCACGCGTAGCGGCACCTGCACGCGCAGGATCGGGAGACCAAAACCCCGCGGAGAACAAGGACTCGAACAATGCATTCCCTCTGGCCAGGGCGGACCGCAGCAGCGGACCAAGCGCAAGACGCGAATCAAAAAGAACCCCCAGCAAGACCTGCAAGTCCACCGCTGGGCTGCCCAAGCCCCCTGGAGGAGGCCCGTCAAGGATAGCCCCGGCGGCCGTTTACCCCGCCATGCAATTAAACGCGGAGCAGGCGCGCCTCGCATGCCGGGGGCAGGCCGACCAGGGCTCCAGCGAGACGATCGCTCGGAGGGCGCCCAGCGACTCCGCGGCTATCCGAATGGCCTGCCACGAAGCGGGCGCCCGGCCCCGGGGATAGGCGCCTGCTCCGCAGCAGCTGCCGACGCCACCTCAAAGGCGAGAGCTTCGAGGTCGCCTCCGACAGCCCGACGGCAGGCGGCGCGGGCGCGTCTACGGGGGACGGCCCAGGAACGACGAAGTCGAAGCAATGCCGGCAAACGTGGGGCCCCTCCCAACTGGCGAAGCCCCCCCCCTTCCTGAGCCAGCCACTTGAGCCGTGCACTGCACGCGCCGACGCTAGACAACATGCCAACCAGTTTTTATAAAATCAGTCGCCCCCCCCCCCCCCCCCCCCCACGCCCCCCCCCCCCCCCCCCCCACCCCCCCCCCCCCCCGCAGCGCGGCAGCGCTAGGTCGACTGCAGGCGGGCGCGCCGCTAAAGGGCGGGGGGATTCCGGCCGAAGCCCGGCGCACCCCGGGCCCCCCCCCGAAGCGGCCCCGCCGCGCTTTCTAGGCCCGCCAGCTGCCGCTAGCCAGCAGTCGCCGTCGCGCGCCCAAGCTCCATGAGAAGTGGCGCGCTGCACCGAACGCCCACTAGGTCCGCCGCTGCCAAATCGGTCGACGGCCCTGAGGCGCCGCGAAGTTGAGCGCGAAGGAGAAGGGCAATGAAGGGAAAGATTTGGTCTCTAACGCCGCCCAACCCGCCACCCCGCCATGCTTCTCCAGCGACGGAGCGCTGCGCCAGCCCCACTGCCCATCCACCACGGAAGTCGTCGCCGCCAAAAGACGAATCGCCCCGAGGCACACGCTGGACCGAACGACGCGAGAAGACACCTTGCGAAGAGGGGCCACATGGCGAGTCGACCACATGGCACTCGCAAGTGCGCTGCGCCGAAAGAATTTGACGAGGGCGCGCGCGACTCGGCGGCCCTCCGGAACCGCAGACAGGACAGCTGCAGAGCAACCGAACACAACGCCCACCTCCTCGACAGAATACAAGCCAAGGCGCGAAAGCGCCGAAACCAACGAGACCAATCGGGCCTGCGCGCACTGCTCGGCCGAATCAGAGAGGAAGTCCTCGCGCACGCGATTGGACAAGTCGGACTGCAGGACCGCAAGCCCTCCAACAGAACGCGGCGCTCCTTTCTCGGGGCGCCAGCCCGGCCCCAGGGAGGGCACAGCCGGACACGCGCAGTGGGAGACTCGACCGCGCCTGGCCTGCCTGGGCCCCCGGGACCGGGGCAACTGCAAGCAGCGCCCCCCCCCCCCACTGGCCATCCACACGCGAGCCCGCTCGACGGAGACCTGACAGCGACTGGGCGCGAAAAGTGCGCCGGGCACAAAACCCAAGACCAACCGGCGGCCCGAGTCCACGCCGCGCGCGTGAGCGACTGCAACAGGGAGGACACAATGCCGCTCAGCAGGGGTCCGATCAGTGCACGCACCTGACTTGTGGATGGCCACAGGGTCGATCATTGCCCCTATCGCGCGGTTGGACGCCTTCTGGCTGCAGCGTCGACACGCGCAGCCCAGAAGGTGGCGCACGACGTAGGACAACTGGACGTTGCAACTGCCGCAAATCATAACGCCGGTTCCTGGATGGCGCGCGCCGACGACAAGGAATATACTAGGCTTGCCCTCGTCACCACGTCACTGCCCGAGGCAGGGCAGCACGCGCAAAAGGCAAAGCACGGCCTAGCGGCTAGCGGACGGGAGGGAGCCAGATGCGCCACCCCAAAGCTCAAATCACCGCGCGCGAACTGGGGGCGATTCGAGAATCGCGCAAAGAAAAAGGCTGCGCCCTACGTGACAGAGCGCGGCCCCATCCAAGTTAAGGGGTGCCCCCCAAGCGCCCTCGGCGGCACGCGCGAGCCCGGGGGCACGCAGACGTCTGCGGAATACTCCGCGTTTTTGCCCCCCCCCCCCCCCTCCCCTCCCGCGCGGCGTCGCCAATGCCTCCGCACGCCCCCCGCAGCTGCAGCGCCAGCCGCCCACACGCCGACGGCGATGGGAGGGCGGAGGCACACCCCGACGGAGCCCGATTTTTCTGCCATCGCCAAGGGGGCCCCGAACCTACCCTCAGCTTGCCCAGCCGCCACCGGCCGCCTGCCCAGCCCCCGTGCCTGACCAGCGGCGGCTAAGGCGGCCTGCGGCCCTGGGCCCAGTCCGCCGCACGCCCCCCCCGCCAACCCTCCGCGGCGGGCGCGGCCTCTCCCAGCCGCTCCTCGCGGTCGCCAGGCCCCCTCGCCGGGCCACTCTGCGGGCCGCAGCGCGCAAGCGCCACTCGAACGCACGCCAGCCCTGAGGGCTGCAAAGACGAGGCGCCCGAGGATCAGAACAGCAAGGCCGATCGACGCAGCAGGGCCCAGCATGGCTGGGCAGCGCACAGCGCGAGGGAAACACCCGCGCGAACGCCTCCAACGCACAGCGAAACGACGCACAGCGGCGGCAAAGCCGAGACCAAACGCCCAAGCACGAACGCGAGACCCCGACGCACAAGCGTCGAGAGCGCGGCCACCAGAGAGCAGCAAGCGGGGCAGCAGCGCCACCAGAGGACAACGGGGCAGACAGCTATAAGAGCATCGCAATATTTGGCGAAAGCCGCTCGCTCAAGGCCGCGGTTTTCTGATCACAGCAACGACAACGCGAAATCCCTCAGCGGGGTTGGTAGACGCACTGGCCCGTGGCCACCCATGCCCCCCCCCGCGCCGCCGGCGACAGAGGCACGGCAATAGCTTCGCGGCCGGGGCGACAGGACAGCCCCTCCAGAGACAGCGACCACCACCGAGAACCCGCGGCCCGCGCGCACGGCGCCTCGACGCGCGCGCGCAGCGGGCCTTCGCAGCTCCATGGCTGCACCTGCCCGTATTTCATATCCTTTGTCAGTCAAAACGCTGGCGAAGCCACGAGTCCGCGCGCCGGCGCGGGCCGCGGGGCGCGGGCTGCGGCCGACTGGCCCCCCGGGCCCCGCCCCTCAGAGTCGCGCCGCCCTGCTGCTCCGAAACGACAGCCGGCGCAGGAAAGGCGACGGTCTCTCAGCAGGAAGGGCGCAAGGGCGCAAGGGCGCCCCCGACTCAGGGAGGAAGCAGCGGAGTGGGCGGCAGGCAGGGCAAGAAGACGAGGGCATGGCGAAGGCGCACAGCGCGGGAGGCAGGCGGGCGACTCCTCAAAGCCTCTCTCCTAGTCCAGCAGCTCGGCCGACGACAGCGTCGGCCCTGGGCAGAGCGCGGCGAATGACCAGCCGAACGCCAGGAGGATTGCGGACGCTGCCTAGGCTAGAGCCCTGCGTTCATATTTTTAAGCAGGATGGGGCGGACTGCGATAGTCGCGCAGGAGGAGTCGCCTTTGACATGGGCCCCGCCTGGCCAACTCGATGGGAGCAGCAGCAAGCTCTGGCACGGCGTCGTTCGCCGGTTGAGCCGACAGTCGGCGCTCCGTCAGCGACAGGACGCCCGTGCCCCAAAACGGCACCTTTTAACACGAGGCGGTCTTGAGCATCCGAGCCGCCGGATGGCCAGGCGGCAGGGCGCGCAGGCGCGCGCGGGCCACGAGGGCACGCTCAAGGAAGCACGCGCCAAGCTGCACATGCCAGCCGCACTGCGCGATGACAACGCTGACATTTACGCGCGACCCACCGGGGCACCCCACTCCAGCTGCAAGCGGTCAAGCACCAAGTCTGCCCCGTGGACTGCGGCCAGCAGCGGGCCAGGGCAAAGGACAGCTGACGCCACTCACGAGGGGGCCTGAGCTGCTGCCACGGGCACCGAGAACCCACCTGCTTCGGCCTCTCTCAGCACCGAACAGCAAACGGCCTATACCCATGAGCGCCAGGAGCGCGGCCGTTTCAATGTTGTTGGAGGACGCCCCCTGCATGCACAAAACTACAATTGCAAAGGCAGAAAAAGTTTTTAGCCGACTTCAGTCTCGACAGGGCCGTCACCCCTGCACTGTCTCAGTGGGCATCCGTTCTGTGCTCTGGCAATACCTTGGTGGACTCTGAATTGAACCGCGCCCTGCTGGCGACCTCGGCAACCTCGCCGCGGCGCCGGCCAGGTTTATCCGGGTCGACTGTAGCGCAGACCCGATGCGCGACGTGCGAGCAAACGGCGGCCGTAGCCGGCTCGTCCGTTCAGGAGGGGGCCCCTGCGAGCCCCGCAATTGTAGTGAGTTGGCTATATCGCGCTTGTGCTGATGTTATTTCTTGTTTGTCCAGGCGCAGGGGGGGGCGCTTTTCTTTTTTTCCGCGCGAGCTGCGAGGCACGAGGCGCAACGAGGTCCGCCAGCGGCGGGAGCCACCCCAAGCGCTCCGCGGCAGGCCAAGCCGGAAGAGCGCGGGTGTAGAGACGGCGGCGAGCGAGGGGGGAAGCGGCCACTTCGACTGCAACGGTGTTACTCTGGCCGGTACCTTGGGCGAGCGCGCACTCATGCTGGGCGTGATCAGGCTAGTGCTGCTCGGTACTATTATATTGATTTGGGTGCGTTCTGGGCGGAAGGGGTTGACTGGGCGTCGACTTTGGCCCTTCTCGCGCAACACCTGGGCCAGCTCGGCCATAAGACGGCTACTCTAAGCAGCCGCAAGTTGCGCATCCACCCTCGGGACCCGCCCCCGCGCAGCGAGTGCGCCGCCATGCGAGACGCGCTGGCTTTGGAAGGGAGCGCGTCGCGCCACCAGCTGGGGGGGGGGCCAGCGCGCCCCTGAACCACTGGCCTTGGTCACGTGAAACCTTTTGCTGATCTACGCGTTTCGGCCACGAAGCCGATGAACGTTCCCTCCCCAAGCTGTCTCCTTTGAGGGCAGGGTTTCGGGGGCCGCCGCGCGCAAAGTTTTAGGACCGAGCGGAGAGCGAAGATTAGGGGCGGGACAACCCGGCGGGTGGAAGCGCCACCCACAGCGAGGCGAGCAGCCTGGCAAACGACGGCCCGACCAGAACAGATGAGTTACTCAGCATATGATGTTATTACTGTTGCTCTGTCGCTGCCGCCCCTCGGTTCATGATTTCTTCTGGCCAGGTCTGGAGAAATGCCAACCGCCATTTTGGCAGGACGGCGGCGCGCTCTTACAAATCTGTCGGCCTGCGTCGCCGCCGTCGTCGTTGTCTTTGTCGTTGTCGTCGTCGTTGTCGCTGCCCTCTGGCGCTGCGTCGCCTGGGGCGCCCGCAAGAACACTTCGTCTGCAATGCCTCTCCTTGTCTCATCTCCACACGCTGTTCATGTATGCCATGGTCTCGGTGTCACTGTTCGGGCGGCCTTCCTTTCCTGATCGTCGGGCTCAGTGGATCAGAACGCCGACGGCAATTTTTGCAAGACGGGGTTGTGCTCTTCCAAATCTGTCGGCCCACCACGCTGTTCTCGCTGCCGCCGCCGCCCCTGTCACGTCGTTGCAATTTGCCGCCCTGGCGTCGCGGCCCTCTGCCCCCAATCATTGTCTGTGGGGGGGGCGCGACGCCAGCCGCCGATTTTGCAAGGCGAGGCCGCACTCTTGCAAATCTGTCGCGCTGCCCTGGAGCAGTAGCCCCCGTAGCCGCTTTTGTCGTCATCGTCGCTCTCGTCGTCGGTTCGCGACGCGATGGCCACGGCGCGCGCTGTTCCTCCGCACGTTGACACATATCATGTTGTACTTGCTTCGCTTGCAATGGCACTTATGTTGCCTCTTGTTCCGCCCACGTTTGCGGAATACTGTCTGCATGGGGGGGGTAAACGCCACCCGCTGTTTTTGCAAGACGGGGCAGCGCTCTTGCAAATCTGTCGGGCGCCTCTGCTGTCGCCGTCTTCTGAAGTGTAGGTCACGGCACACGCGAGGCGATGTAGGTCACGGCACACGCGATGCCAGCACTGCGTCTGCCTGGAGGAGGAGGAGGAGGAGGAGGAGGAGGAGGAGGAGACGAGGACGAGGACGAGGAGGAGGAGGAGGAGGAGGAGGAGACGAGGACGAGGAAAGGGAGGAGGAGGAGGAGGAAGAGGAGGAGGAGGAGGAGGAGGAGACGAGGACGAGGACGAGGAGGAGGAGGAGGAGGAAGAAGAGGAGGAAGAGGAGCGCAAGAACAAGGAGCACGCCGCACATCGCCCCATCACCGCTCGACACAGATGCACCGGCTTGTGCGCAGGGGGGCCCATCACCACAGCGAGGCAGGATTGTGGGACGCAGGGGCCCGAAACAAAAACGACATGGCGACAACATGTGCACGCGCGGGGCTGCATCACCACTGCTGGAGAAATTTACGCGCCAGCTGGGCGGGAGGGGCAGCGCCACCACTGCGAAGCACAAGTGCGCACGCATGCCGCACCACGGACTTGCGCACGCGCAAGGCCGCATCACCACTGCGAGGCAGGATTGTGTTAGGCGTAGACCAGGAACAAGAAGAACACTGCGACAACATGTGCACGGGCAAGGCTGCATTACCATTGTGAGGCAAGATCATGGTACACCCGCGAGGTCGGATTGGAAACAAGAAGGACACGGCGACAACACGTGCACTCAGAGGGTCACATCACCACTTTGAGGAAAAAATTGCACGCCAGCTGGGCGGGAGGGCAGCCTTACCACTGCGAGGCACAACTGCGCACGCACGCCACGCCGCGATCACGTGCACGCAAGGGGCCGCATCACCACTGCGAGGCAGGAACGTCGTAGGCTTCGACCAGAGACAACAAAAACACGGCGACAACATGTGCACGCACAAGATCGCATCACCACTGCAAGGCAGGATTGCGGCATGCCTGCGGGGTAGGATTACGGTAAGCAGGGGCCCCAAACAAAGAGGACATTGCGACGACATGCGCACGCACAGCGCCGCATCACGACCGCGACGCAAAAAAATGCACGCCAGGCAAGCGGGAAGGGCCACATCACCACTGAGAGCCATATTTCATGTCATTTCATTTCGCGCTTCTGCAGCGGTCGCGGGTCTCCGCGCCGGCGCGGGCTACGTCGGCGCGCGACCCCCGGCCGCTGCGGCTCAGCGTTGCTGCCCGCGGCGGGGGCGCGCCGCGCTGAGCCTTCCTGCCGACGAAGTGGAGGGGCGGTCTTTCACGCCCCATCCTTCCCCTGCAGGTCTCGGGTGGCAAAGCTCGGCCCCGCCCCACAACAATCAGCTGCGTGGCGACGCCGCGCCGGTGAGACTCGGCCGCTCGCCTCGCAACCCAGCGGCAACGGCGGCGCCCGTAAAAGGCCCCCCCCCCCTCCCGCTAGGCACCGAGGCTCAGAAGAGAGAGAGAGAGAGAGAGAGAGAGAGAGAGAGAGAGGGAGAAAGAGAAAGAGAAAGAGAAAGAGAGAAAGAGAAAGAGAAAGAGAAGAGAAAAGAAAGAGAAAGAGAAAGAAAGAGAAGAGAAGAGAAAGAGAAAGAGAAAGTGAGGGAGAGAGAGAGAGAGAGGAGAGAAAGAGGAGAAAGAGAGAAGAGAGAAAGAGAGAGAGAGAGAGAGAGAGATAGAAAAAAAAAAAAAAAAAAAAAAAAAAAAAAAAAAAAAAAAAAAAAAAAAAAAAAAAAAAAAAACGAGCAACGAGCAACGAACAACGAGCAACGGACAGGCACACAAGTGCTTTGAGACGCGTTCGGACACTTTCGCTGTCACTGGAAGTAATCGAGGAGGACGAGGAAGAGCAGGGAGAAGAAGAACGGCGCGGAGCAGCCCGCACAATGGATCGGCCCACGAACGAGACGCGCTTCACGCGCTCACTGGCGCCACCGCCCTCGCAGAACAAAAGTTGCATGAAAAGGTCACTGCCTACAGGCCGAGGCTGGGGGTGAAGCCCCAGAGGAAAGATCTCACGCCGTTGCACCGCAAGCGCTGGGCACACCGCCAATGCATGGCGCAAGGACGCGCTACAAAGCCCACATGCCCTGCATCTCTCAAGGGCGCATGGGTGGTCATCGCCCCCCCACAGAGAGCGGCCAAGCGCCAGTCATACGCGCCACAGCCCACACTTGAAAGTGTTTCCAAAAGCGAGGCCCAGACCCCCACGCGAGGAGGGCAGGGTCAGGGAGGGAGGGCCCACGGCACAGGTCGCAGAAAGAACGGTTAAAGGCTTCGAACTTCCGAGACGCGGCCGCGACAAAAGCCGCCCGGTCGTACTGGAGCAAGGCCGGGCGCACGCAACCTAGCCGGTACTCCCTCAGCACCTCCTTCCGGGCAGCGCGATCCCTCCGCGCAGCCTCGATCCTCTCAGGCGGAAACATGGCGCGGCATAGCAGGTCAGCAGGCGGGGAGGGCAGGCGGCCCAGAAGCCGAGGCGCCGCGGTCTCCCATGTCGGGGTGCCCATATCCTTCGCCGCGCGAAGGACTACGGCCGCTGGGCGATCGCAGGGCAGCACCTGCAGGCGCGCCCTCGCCAAGATTACCCTCTCCAAAAAACGTGTGCCGAGCCGCATTGGCCACCCGCACTGCGCGACTACAACAGCATGCTTGATGGGGGGGCCTCTTTGGCAGCCCAACAGACGTCGACCCCAGTTCACTTGGAGCTTATTGAGGGCGGCCTCCGCCCCTGGCGCGCCCGCTAAAAGCGGGGCAGCGCATGGCACCACGGATTCCACGCGTGAGGGGGCCTGGGCGGCTGCGACAGGGATAGAGAACCCCCCGCTTTGCGCAGCGTGGAGCAATTTGCCGAAACAGTCATTCCCCGTCGCCGCAACCTCACGGGGCAGGGGAAGAAAGGAAAGATCCCCGTCAACCAGGACACCGAGCAGGCGCTTCACAGGCACTACGGGGCAGCCGGCGTGCGGCGGGGGTGGCGCCCCAAAGATCGGAAGCACGCAAGTCTTCCCAACCCCATAAGTAAACTGAGACTTCATCCTCCTGGCGCACCGCGTGCACGCGGAGGACGCCTCTTCGGACAACACAGCGCGAACGGCCCCTGCTGACGGACAAGGCGTCGGGATGTCGTCGACGAACTGGACAGGAGGGAGGTGATGCGACCCTGTGGCCTCCACCAGCACCACTCTGTCCGGGAGAGCTGGTAATGATTTGTTGTGTGTTTTTCCCCACATCCTAAGTGGGGTTATTGTTTTCTCTGCGCACCCTCCGCGCCGGATCTCCTCATCCTCCCTCTCCTCTGCTCCTCTTTGCTTCCTCCTCCGCATCATCATCACCATCATCATCACTCCCCACTCATCATCATCATCACCATTAGCATCACCATCACCATCCCACGATCACTCACCATCATCGGCATCGAACGATCATCATCATCATCATCATCATCATCATCATCATCATCATCATCATCATCATCATCATCATCATCATCATCATCATCATCATCATCATCATCATCATCATCATCATCATCATCATCATCATCATCACCATCATCATCACCATCACCATCATCATCACCATCATCACTCACCATCATCGGCATCGAACGATCATCATCATCATCATCATCATCATCATCATCATCATCATCATCATCATCATCACTACTCGCTGACTTGAGGCCTGAATATGGAGGAAGTATCAGGCGGGAGCCTCGTCTGTGAGTGAATTGTGAGGAAGTCTCAGGCGGGAGCCCCCTCCCTATGGGGCCCGCAGATCATGTTACTAATCCGAGCGGGTCATCGGATTCCTGTAATTGTCGTCACTTTTGGGCTCCTCAGGTTTGAATTTGGAGGAAGTATCAAGCGGGAGCCTCGTCTGTCAGTGAATTGCGAGCAAGTCTCAGGCGGGAGCACCCTCCCTATGGGGCCCGCAGATCATGTTATTAATCCGAGCGGGTCATCGGATTCTTGTAACTGTCGTCACTTTTGGGCTCCTCAGGTCTGAATTTGGAGGAAGTATCAGGCGGGAGCCTCGTTTGTCAGTGAATTGCGAGCAAGTCTCAGGCGGGAGCCCCCTCCCTATGGGGCCCGCAGATCATGTTATTAATCCGAGCGGGTCATCGGATTCCTGTAATTGTCGTCACTTTTGGGCTCCTCAGGTCTGAATTTGGAGGAAGTATCAAGCGGGAGCCTCGTCTGTGAGTGAATTGTGAGGAAGTCTCAGGCGGGAGCCCCCTCCCAATGGGGCCCGCAGATCATGTTACTAATCCGAGCGGGTCATCGGATTCCTATAACTGTCGTCACTTTTGGGCTTCTCAGGTCTGAATTTGGAAGAAGTGTCAAGCGGGAGCCTCGTCTGTGAGTGAATTGTGAGGAAGTCTCAAGCGGGAGCCCCCTCCCTATGGGGCCCGCAAATCATGTTACTAATCCGAGCGGGTCATCGGAGTCCTGTAACTGTCGTCACTTTTGGGCTCCTCAGGTCTGAACTTGGAGGAAATATCAAGCGGGAGCCTCGTGTGTGAGTGAATTGTGAGGAAGTCTCAGGCGGGAGCCCCCTCCCTATGGGGCCCGCAGATGATGTTACTAATCCGAGCGGGTCGTCGGATTCCTGTAACTGTCGTCACTTTTGGGATCCTCAGGTCTGAATTTGGAGGACGTATCAAGCGGGAACCTCGTCTGTGAGTGAATTGTGAAGAAGTCTCAAGCGGGAGCCCCCTCCCTATGGGGCCCGCAGATCACGTTACTAATCCAAGCGGGTCATCGGATTCCTGTAACTGTCGTCACTTTTGGGCTCCTCAGGTCTGAATTTGGAGGAATATCAGGCGGGAGCCTCGTTTGTCAGTGAATTGCGAGCAAGTCTCAGGCGGGAGCCCCCTCCCTATGGGGCCCGCAGATCATGTTACTAATCCGAGCGGGTCATCGGATTCCTGTAACTGTCGTCACTTTTGGGCTCCTCAGGTCTGAATTTGGAAGAAGTATCAAGCGGGACCCTCGTCTGTGAGTGAATTGTGAGGACGCGTCAGGCGGGAGCCTTCCTATGGGTCCCGCAGCTCACGTGGTTCCTCCGGGTCATCCTCCGGCGCGCGCTTCCTCTGGGTCGTCCTCCGGCGCGTATCGGCTGGGACGCACGTCGTGCGCTTCCTCTGGGTCGTGTTCCGCACGAGGACGAGGAGGAGGAGGATTGCCAGGAAAAGGAGGAGGGATGATGCAGGACGAGACAGGAAAGCAGGAAGAGGAAGAGGCTGAGGGGAGGAAGGACGAGGAGGAAAAGGAGGAGGAGGAATGCCCGAGGAGGCCCCAGTAGGTCCCGGAAGGCCCAGAAGGCTCCAGGAGGCCCCAAGAGGCCCCAGGAGGCCCCAGGAGGGGGCAGGAGGCCTAAGGAGGAGGCAGGAGGAGGAGGAGGAGGAGGAGGAGGAGGAGGAGGAGGAGGAGGAGGAGGAGGAGGAGGAGGAGGAGGAGGGGGGGGGAGGAGGGGGGAGGAATATGGAAACGAGGAGGAGGAGGAGGAGGAGGAGGAGGAGGAGGAGGAGGAGGAAGCGGATGAGGGAGAGGGAGAGGAGGAGGACAGGGGATGAGGAGGAGGAGGAGGAGGAGAAGGGAGAGGGAGAGCAGGAGGAGGAGGCAGGAGGCAGGAGGGGCAGGGGGAATGGGGGGGAGGAAGCATAACGAGGGGGAGGGGGAGGAGGTGGAGGAGGCAAGAAGAGGAGGAAGAGGCAGGGGTTGAGGCAGGAGGAGGAGCAGACAGGAGGAGAACGAGGAGGCAAGAGTAGGTGGGAGAAGGGAAGGGGCAGGAGGATACCCCCATGCAAGCTAAAGAGATTCTCATGCGGGGTCCTTCCGTCGGAGTAATTGTTTCCTTCCCCTTCCTTACCCCAAGGCTGCCGCGCCCCCTTGCGGCCAGTGCGGACCCCCCGCGCGCCCACGGTGAGTGCGGGGCGGGGGCGCGCCCCGAAGGAGCGGGGGGGTTTTCGGCCGAAGCCAGGGCAACCCCGAACCTCCCGCCAGCTAGCCGCCCCGCCGGGGGCCTCCCGCTCAGCTGCCCCAAGCCCCTCGGCGCCCCAGGAGCGCCCAGGGCGCCCTCGGCCAGCCGCCGCCAGCCGCCGCCGCCAGCCGGCGCCTTGTGCCGCGGCGCCTGGCCCGTCGCCGCCAGTCGCCGGCCGGCCGCTCGTCGCAGCGCCGCGCCGCCGGGCCTGCCGCCGCCAGCCGGTGCCGCCGCCGCCGCCCTCGGGGCGGCGCTGGCGGCGCAGCTTTCGGCCTCCGCGCGGCCGCGCCGCCGCCGGCCGCCGCACTTCGCCGCGGCGCCTGGCCCGTCGCCGCCTGCCGCAGGTCGGCCGCAGGCCGCCGCGCCTCGCCGCCGGTCCTGCCGCCGCTGGTCGCCGCGCCCGCCGCCGCAGGTCGCTGGGCAGAGGGCTGTGGCTTAGGAGGGCTGAATCCTCCCCCCTCTGCCCGTGCACGAAACGAACCTGCGGCGGCGCTGCGCCTCGCGGCGGTGCGTTCGCCCTCCGCGCCGCCGCGCTGCCTCGGGCCAGCGCCAGCGTCTCTCCTCCGCCGCCGCCGCCGCCTCCTCCTCCTCTGTGCTGCTGGCTGCTGTCGTGGTGCTGCTAGTCGCCGTGCTGCCCCTGGTCCTGGTGGTGCTGGTCGCCGTGGTGGTGCTGGTCGTAGTGGTGCTGGTCGCCGTGGTGGTGCTGGTCGCCGTAGTGGTGCTGGTCGTGGTGGTCCTCCTGGTCGTGGTGGTGCTGGTCGCAGTGGTGGTGCTGGTCGCGTGGTGGTGCTGGTCGCCGTGGTGGTGCTGGTCGCCGTGGTAGTGCTGGTCGTGGTGGTCCTCCTGGTCGTGGTGGTGCTGGTCGCCGTGGTGGTGCGGGTCGTAGTGGTGCTGGTCGCCGTAGTGGTGCTGGTCGCCGTGGTGGTGCTGGTCGTGGTGGTCCTCCTGGTCGTGGTGGTGCTGGTCGTAGTGGTGCTGGTCGTGGTGGTGCTGGTCGCCGTGGTGGTGCTGGTCGTAGTGGTGCTGGTCGCCGTGGTGGTGCTGGTCGCCGTGGTGGTGCTGGTCGTGGTGGTCCTCCTGGTCGTGGGGCTGGTCGTGGTGGTGCTGGTCGCTGTGGTGGTGCTGATCGCCGTGGTGGTGCTGGCCGTGGGCGTGGTGGTGCTGGTCGTGGTGGTAGTGGTAGTGGTCCTCTGGCCGTGGTCGTGCTGGTCGTGGTGGTGGTGGTGCTGGTCGTGCTGGCCGTGGTCGTGCTGGCCGTGGTCGTGGTGGTGCCGGTCGTGGTGGTCGTGGTGGTCCTCCTGGCCGTGGTCGCGCTGGTCGTGGTGGTGGTCGCCGTGGTGGTGCTGGTCGTGGTGCTGGTCGTGGTGGTTCTCCTGGTCGTGGTGGTGCTGGTGGTGGTGCTGGTCGCTGTGGTGGTGCGTAGTCGTGGTGCTGGTCGCCGTGGTGGTGCTGGTCGTGGTGGTGCTGGTCGCCGTGGTGGTGCTGGTCGTGGTAGCCCTCCTGGTCGTGGTGGTGCTGGTCGCAGTGGTGCTGGTCGCCGTGGTGATGCTGGTCGCCGTGGTGGTGCTGGTCGCCGTGGTGGTCCTCCTGGTCGTGGTGGTGCTGATCGTGGTGGTGCTGGTCGCCGTGGTGGTGCCGGTCGCCATGGTGGTGCTGGCCGTGGGCGTGGTGGTGCTGGTCGTGGTGGTGGTGGTCATAGTGGTCCTCTGGCCGTGGTCGTGCTGGTCGTGGTGGTGGTGGTGCTGGTCGTGCTGGCCGTGGTCTTGGTGGTCGTGGTCGCCGTGGTGCTGGTCGTGGTGGTGGTCGTAGTGCTCCTCCTGGCCGTGGTCGCACTTGTCGTGGTGCTGGTCGCCGTGTTGGTGCTGGTCGTGGTGGTCCTCCTGGTCGTGGTGGTGCTGCTCGTGGTGGTGCTGGTCGCCGTGGTGGTGCGTAGTCGCGGTGCCGGTCGTGGAGGTGGTGCTGGTCGCCGTGGTGGTGCTGGTCGCCGTGGTGGTGCTGGTCGTGGTGGTCCTCCTGGTCGTGGTGGTGCTGACCGTGATGGTGCTGGTCGCTGTGGTGGTGCCGGTTGCCGTGGTGGTGCTGGTCGTGGTGGTGCTGGTCGCCGCGGTGGTGCTGGTCGCCGCGGTGGCGCTGGTCGCCGTGGTGGTCCTCCTGGTCGTGGTGGTGCCGGTCGAGGTGGTGCTGGCCGCCGTGGTGGTGCCGGTCGCTGTAGTGGTGCCGGCCGTGGTCGTGGTGGTGCTGGTCTTGGTAGTGGTGGTCGTCGTGGTGGTCCTCTGGCCGTGGTCGTGCTGGTCGTGGTGGTGGTGGTGCTGGTCGTGCTGGCCGTGGTCGTGCTGGCCGTGGTCGTGCTGGCCGCGGTCGTGGTGGTCGTGGTGGTCCTCCTGGCCGTGGTCGCGCTGGTCGTGGTGGTGGTCGCCGTGGTGGTGCTGGTCGTGGTGCTGGTCGTGGTGGTTCTCCTGGTCGTGGTGGTGCTGGTGGTGGTGCTCGTCGCTGTGGTGGTGCGTAATCGTGGTGCTGGTCGCCGTGGTGGTGCTGGTCGCCGTAGTGGTGCTGGTCGTGGTGGTCCTCCTGGTCGTGGTGGTGCTGGCCGTGGTGGTGCTGGTCGCTGTGGTGGTGCCGGTCGCCGTGGTGGTGCTGGTCGCCGTGGTGGTGCTGGTCGTGGTAGTCCTCCTGGTCGTGGTGGTGCTGGTCGCTGTGGTGGTGCCGGTCGCCGTGGTGGTGCTGGTCGTGGTGGTGCTGGTCGCCGTGGTGGTGCTGGTCGCCGCGGTGGCGCTGGTCGCCGTGGTGGTCCTCCTGGTCGTGGTGGTGCTGGTCAAGGTGGTGCTGGCCGCCGTGGTGGTGCCGGTCGCTGTGGTGGTGCCGGCCGTGGTCGTGGTGGTGCTGGTCTTTTTGGTGGTGGTCGTCGTGGTGGTCCTCTGGCCGTGGTCGTGCTGGTCGTGCTGGTGGTGGTGCTGGTCGTGCTGGCCGTGGTCGTGGTTGTTGTCGTGGCGGTCCTCCTGGCCGTAGTCGCGCTGGTCGTGGTGGTGGTTGCCGTGTTGGTGCTGGTCGTGGTGGTCCTCCTGGTCGCCGTGGTGGTGCGGGGCGTGGTGGTGCTGGTCGCCGTGGTGGCGCGTAGTCGTGGTGCAGGTCGCCGTGGTGGGGCTGGTCGCCGTGGTGCTGGTCGCCGTGGTGGTGCTGGCCGTGGTGGTGCTGGTCGTGGTGGTCCTCAGGCCGCCTGCGACACTGCCGAGGCGGACAGAGAGAAATCCCGAGAAGGCATTGCAACTTCAACTGATGCACGCACCGCGTCCTTGGCATCACGCAAGGCCAAACGAGCCAACAGAGGGATGCGAGAAGCGCACCCCCAGGCATGGCCTGTTCGATCTCAACAAGGAGAGCGCGCAGCTGCGCATTGAAGGCGTGGACCGAAAAGCGTCGCCCTTGCGCGGTGCCGCAACCTCGAGCGAAAAAAAAAGCGTGAGCAAATCGCGGAGCCCTACCACCTGTGATCTTGCGCAAAGACATCGTCAAGCAAAAGCCAGTCGGCTCCCCGAACACCCGCGGCGAAGACGCCCAAGAGCATCCCGTCTATGGACGCGACGTCGAAGGCCCCTCTCTCGTCTGCGATCGCCCACCAGGTTGGAAGGTCCTGTGCTGCTCTGCGTTGGGCGTTCATGACGAGCGCAATTACCAAAGACATGGCGTCGCCGACGCCTCCCTGCTGGGCTGGAACACAGTGAGCCTCTATGCAGTGGGAGTTGCGCGCCAGCCAGGCCGCGTCTTGAACCGACGCCTTGTCGCTGGCAAAGGAAACTGGACGCAGAGCAGAGAGCCGACGCACTACCGCTGGCCCCGATGTGCGGATCGGGGGAAACTGCCTCAGCGACCAAAGACGCGAGGCAACGCACAGGGCACGCGCCAGGTTCAACAGGGCTCGCGTGAGAGGGAAACCCTCCTCAACCTTGCCACACACCGCCGCGTTGCACATGCGCACGGTTCCCTTGCCTGGCTTGAGCAGCGCAAGGGCCGCCTCGACTTCCTCTTCCGAGTACGGCTGCTCTGGCCCCGCCTGGCCGCAGCTCGCGCCAGCGCGACGGATGGCAGCGACCTGGCTTGACATGCGCGTGCGTTCGGCTGGGTCCTGCGGGGAGTCACTCTGGGCGCGCGAGCAACGGTCCCTACGGATGGCGTCGGGCATCTCATCTCAACTGTCGAGAGAGCCGCGCCAAGAAGACTCGTCCACTAGCTGTATGTCAAACCGGGCTGAGGACTTGGAAACGCCCGTGCGGAAGCGTTCTGCCGTGCCTGCGTTCGTGTCCCTCAGGGATAAATACTGGTGGACCGCTTTGCGCCGCTCCTGCCACTCAGCAGCCTCCACGGCGGACTTGTACGCCTCGTGCGTCGGGACAGACGCGGGACTCAAAGGAGCTCGTGAAGGCGCGCGCCCCCCGCGAGCACCAACGCGGATCACTTTCGTGGCCCCGGCAGCGTGACCTACTAAGACGTAAGTGTCGTCCCTCGCCCAAGCCGCGTTGTTGAGCACAGCTCGGCGCTGCAGACGAGTGGCGTTACCCCCAACAGGGCGGCCTAAGCCACGTGCTTCTGGCGGCCTGCTCCACGGCGTCCTCTAGCACACCCAGCTGTTCCGAAATACTTTCGAGCGCGGACGTCCACTCATCCCCAGCCGTCCGGGACACTCGCCCAAAGCCCGCAGACCACGAAAGGGCCGGGGAAAAGGGAACGTCGACCTGGACAGCTTGTAGTCCGATAGGCCCACGAACTCATTAAAGACAGACACAGGAAGGTAAGCTTCGGCAGGCCCCAAGAACAGATCAATCGTCGTGCCAGAAACGTGAGTAGGCAAGAGGGGTTATAAGCGCGGAGCCCTGCGTCATCGAGCCACGCCTGGATCTCGCGATCTGGGGCTCTCTGTCGACACTGGGGGCAGAGGCACCCAACGGCGTGGGAAGCGCTGTACGACAAGCGGAGGTTCGCAGCACCCCCGATAAGCAGGCGAGCAGCAGGAAAGCGACGTCGCAACAGCCGCACGTGGGCAACGATGGACGCCCAAGTGTCCCGGTCCCCGCCGTGGACAGGGTACATTGCGCACAGGACGGCGCCAGGGGTGGTCTCATCGCCTGCGCCCCATAGCTCAAACGACTGTTCGCGAGTGCTGGAGATTTCGGGGCGCGGCCGGAAAGCATGCTCCAGTTCAGGCCGCAGAAACAAGCCGACGGAGTCCCAGCCAGAGGACGCGGGCTCTTCCCATAGGAAAGAAAAGCCAGGTGGCAAAGAGGCGCCGGATGGAAAACGCGCGCCTGGAAGAACGCACGCGTCGACATCCCGCTCTACCAGCGCGTGCGCGACGGCTTCCAGCCGCCACTCGAGCAACATATCCGAACCTAGTTGCAGGAAGCCCGTGCGTTCCGGGTGGAGGATTGCCACGCGCAGGCTGGATTTCGTGGAGGGGCCTGGCCGACGCCCCTACTCACCTGCTCCGACAACTGACGGGTGCAAGCCGCCTACGTACGGGGAGGCAACCGGCGATCCAGTCGCCGGATTAGCCTCCAGCGTTGGGACCATCTCCCTGCGTAGAAACTGCTCGAGCTCTTCGGCGATTGCCCACAACAAAGACGTTCCAGTGCCCGCTTGCCGAGTGACCTCCAGCGGGCGTGGCGGCGCGAGCTCGAATAAAGCCAATGCATCTAACAGCGCGGCCGTCTGCTCACAACGTCGGCCCCCTACCGCCGCCCAACGGGTAACTTTATCTCGCAGTGGCGCGAGCACCCGATCAACCTGATGCCGCCGAGCAGCCCGCGGGTCCGCCTCCGGTGGGTCCGCGGGCGAGGGCGCCGGCGGGGGCGACCGACGGGGCCTGCTCGCCGGGCCCGCCCGGCCGAGCTTGGTGGCAGCACGCGGTGGCAGGGAGGGCGCGAGAACGAAGAGGACGACCGTAGGAGAGACAAAGCAAGACCGCCGGCGTCGCACGGGCATGCGTGAGCGTTCTGCGGCCTTGCTCCATGGATGGCAAACGTGTGCTCCAACTTACAAGAGACGCGGGAACAAAACAAAAGACAACGAGAAGGGCGAACAAGAGACTCGACAGCAGGACCTCCTCCCAAGCGCAACATTTTCGTGGACCCCCCCCACTCCTCCCACTGGCACAGGTTCCACCAGAAAAACAAAGAGAGCCAGCAACGCGCCACGAGACCAAACGACGACGACGACAACGACGACGACGACGAAGACGACGCGGGAGGCGAAGGCGACGGAAAACGACGGCAACGCCGGCGAGGCAGGCCGACAGATTTGCAAGAGCGCAGCGCCGTCTTGCAAAAATGGCGGCTGGCATTTTCAACCTTAGAAGGCGACAGGGGGACAAGACGGCAAGAAGGCAGCAACGCCGGCAAGGCAGGCCGACTGATTTGCAAGAGCGCAGCGCCGTCTTGCAAAAATGGCGGCTGGCGCTTCCAACCACGCACACACACACACACACACACACACACACACACACACACACACACACGAGCGATTTGCAAAAATACGAGCGGCTGGCAATTTGCAGAAATACGAGCGCACGCCTGCCAACACACACACACACACACACACACACACACACACACACACACACACACACACTTACAACACACATACAACACTCTTACAACTTATATATACACACACACACACACACACACACACACACACACACACACACACACACACACACACACACACACCGAGCAAGGAACACCAAACCAGGCAGCGCGACGTTGTTCAGGAAGGGCCCCGGGTAAGCCACTGACCCTTCTTGGACAAGGCGCGACCGCGGAGCCCGGGATCCCCCGCGCACATTGGACGCAACGCACCTAGGCACGCCGCGCAGGCAGCCAAAGCGGACCCCACCAGGCCACGGGAGAGTTGTCCAGCAAGGGTCCCGGGGAGGCCTCGGACCCTTCGTGGGCAAGGCGTGGGAGGAGGAGGAGGAGGAGGAGGAGGAGGAGGAGGAGGAGGAGGAGGAGGAGGAGGAGGAGGAGGAGGAGGAGACGGCGGAGGCGGAGGAGGAAGGAAGGGCAGGGAGGAAAGGGCGGGGGGGAGGGGAGGGGAGGGGAGGGAGGAGGAACGGGGACAGGAGGAGAAAGGCTTGCTGGGCGAAGCTCCAGACGACGCTCCGGGCGGCCAGTGGCTCCAGCGGGCAGCCCCCCCTGCAGCAGGGCTGGCCAAGCAGAGAGATGGAGGTGGGGCGCACTGGCGCGCGGGACGTACAAAAGCGCTTGCTGGCACATTTCCCCTTCACCATCGCATACGTGGCAGGCGCCGGCAAGACCACGCCGAGCCAAACGGAAGACGAATGGGGACGAATGGCCACGGCTTGCAAACCCGCAACATGACAACTCGATTGCCCTTTTCAGCAGAATATGCCCACAACAGAGGTAGCACTTCTTCGCCACTCCTTTTGATGTGCTGTTCGGGCACGCAGGGCAGCGACAGGCCCACGAACACCACAACACATGACAACACAAGCGCGCACGCGCAAGCGGTGGAACGGGAAAGGGGGGAAGGGCAGCGAAAGGCAAAAATTACATGTCGTCAAGCTCAACGGGCATAACATTGTCCCACATGCCCCCTTTGCTTCCCTGGCAGCCCTGCTCTAGCTATATGGTAACCTTTCCAACAATGACCATACTGTTCCCCCTTCAGCTGCACAATTCACCACCCCACGGCGCTTCCCCCGGCACGCACCAACACCAGCACATCACAAGGGCAAACGCCAAGAAAACACCCGAGCGAAACCCTTCCCCTGCGGACGGGGCGCCCCTCAGGGCACGCCGCTTGGCAACGGACCGCATAGGGAAACAGACAAGGCGGCAAGCGCCAGCAGGTGAGCGGACCGCATCCCCCACGGACGCCCTCGTGGAACGCCGCCGGACAACGCGCCGCACAGGAAGAGAGACACGGCAGGGGGGCAGCGCAAGGGGGACAGCAAGAAAGAAAATCAATAAGTGGCGCCGGCAGCGCAGGCGGCGGCGACCGCGCAAAGCCAGCGCGGCAACCCTCCGCCGCCGCCCACACCCGAGAGGCCCGAGACGCACGCGCCGACGGGGCTCGCACGTCGAAGGAACTGTTTCACTTGAGCCAAAAAGGCCACGGCCGGGCCCAGCGCGCCCGGCAGCGCAGGGCGCGCCGTCACATGCGGCGGCGGCAACGCATCTCATCTGCAACGGCCGCCGGCGCAGGGGCGCCGAAGTCCGAGGCTGATGCAGCAATCTCGGCCTGCTGCTCGTTCTGGTAGAAGACCTCCACCATGCGCTTCGAAGTTTCGACCTCCTGCTCGGGCAAGCCGATCCTAGCCACGAGGCCCGAGTCTGCCCACGGCCGGCCTCCATGGCCTAGATGCGGCATCTAAGATGCCGTGGGCCGCATCCTCGGCCCAGCGGGCATTCGGTGCGCGCCGTTCGGCGGCGCGCCACTTGGCCTCCTTGGCGCGAGCCTCGAAAACAACCAGCTGCGCCTCCAGGCCAGCAGCTGCTGCGCGCTGCACCTCGGGCTGGCCCGCCAGCTGGCGCGCCTCGGCCTCGACCTGCCGCGGCGCATATTCAGCCTGCTGGCTTCCGAGGCCACCGCGACGCGCCCGGCGCCCATCGCGGCTTCAAGTGCTCGGCCGCTCTCCTCGGCTCGTCGCTCGGCGGCGCGCACAGCAGCGCCCCGCGCAACCCCTGCCGGGCGAGGCGCGCCGAGGCCCCATCGCGGGCCGCCTGCAGCGCGCGCCAGCACTCGGCGTCGACTTCCTCGCGCGCGCGGCTCAATCTCAAACAGGAGCGCCGCTGGCATCAACTGTCCGTCAGCATTGGCCTGCGCCATCTGCATCCGGGCACGACACTGCCCAAGATGTTCCGCAACCCGGCCATGCACTGCAGCGGCAGCCTGCCGCAGCTGCTCCTGCAACAATCCACGCACGGTCGCCGCGGCCTCCTTGGAGCTCAGGTTGAGGGCTGCGCCCCGCGACGAGCTCGCGCCCGCGCGCCTTGGAGCCCCCTCGAGGTCACGGAGCGCGCTTTCCACGAGCTCCTCCAGCGCGACCTCGTCGCCGACGATCAGCGAAAGCTCGCGTCCAACGCGTCGCCCCCCCGAACTGCCGGCGCCGGCATCGACGCCGTAAGCGGCTATGCACGCCGACCGGGATCGGCCCCAGGCGCCCCATCGCTCGTCGGAGGGGCGCCCTGACAGCGACGGCCGCCGGCGACTGCGGCCCAAAGCCAGGGCGCGCGCTAGCAAAGCTGGCATAGGGACGTTGAGCTCGGCAGCTGCCAGCGCCGCGGCGGCGCCGACGGCTCCGCCACCCCCGCTGGCGACGGGAGAGGCCGGCACCTCGGGCGCAACAGCAGCAGCGCGGGCAGCAGCAGCCCCGGCGGCCGCGAGCCGCTGAGCAAGCAGCAGCATTTGCCAGGCCATCTTGGTCGGAGCTCTCGGCTGACAGTCGGCGGTCATCAATGCAGTTTACTGGGCATGTATAGCCTCGAATATGTCCAACAACTCCTGTTCGCTAATGCCCTGCGAAAGACGACCAGGTAGGCGGGGCACCACTATTGGACGCATCGGAAAAGGGCGATGCAAACCAGGGATGGGTGAGAGGCCGAGGCGCGGCCTCAGAAGTGAATCGACGCATGTTCACAAACGACAAACGCGCGATGAGCTGGCGTCGCCGCTGAGGCCCGCCCAGCATCCTGCCCGCGACCGCCTCGATGCCAACGCGCTGCGTCACGGTGAAAACTGGCCTGAAACTGCCATGCCATTCAGGGGGGCGATTAACCTGGATTGCAGATCCGCCGACCCCGCCGGCGCGCGCGAGGGGCTTATGCGTTCGCGTCGTCGCCACGGTCATTCGCTAGTCGTCGTCTCTGTCGCCCACTTTCATCGCGCCCTGCGCCCCCGGCGCCCGTCGCTGCCCCCCCCCCCCGCCCCGGCCCTCCTGCGCCGCGAGCGCGCCAGCCCAGGCGAAATGGAGAAATGGCGCGTGAGGCGCGCCTGGAACGCTCAGGCCCCAAGTGCACTCGGCGCCCCCAGAGCGCGGGGCACGCCCGGCGCACCTCGCCACAGCGTCGCGCACATGGAGTCTGGATTGGTTCCGAATATCTGCCCATCCATAAACAACACTGAGCACGCTGAGGCCCGGGTGCACCTTATTGCGCTGGGAGGGCGGGCGGGGGTGAGCGAGACCGCTTGCGCGCGAGGAATGCGTCTTAACACTTCCCTTTGCCCACCCCACCTTGGTCTGGGAAGAAGGGGTCGCGACGCGTCAAAGGGTCCTCGCGGCCTCGGCGAGAAAGCACAAATAACTGATTTCGATTCGGTGCCAGGCCCGCGCCGGCCTCGGAAGGGGGGGGGGGGGGGGGCGACGCATATTAGAACCACTTCCTTGTTTGATCGATCACCTCAAAGATGGCCCCAAGACGGCCCCCGAGGCCCCCCATGAGAGCCCCGAGAGGGCCCCAGGAGGCGCCCAGGAGACCCCAGGAGGCCCCCCCAAGAGAACCCCAAAGGCTCCAAGAGGCTCCCCCGAGGCACCGACGACGCTCCAACAGGCCCGCGGGACCGCCAAGGAGCCCCCATACACGCCTCAAGAGAATTCCAAGAAGTGCTCGAGAGAAATCCGACGACTCCGAGAGGCATCCAAAAGGCAACTGGCCCTTCTGCTCGTCGTTGCCCCCCTCCTCCCCGCAGCGATTTTGGCTCAGAGCTAGACGTGACGAAGGGCTATAGACGCCCGAGAACCGGCGATTAGGTTTGGCTGCCCCGTAGCCCAGGCTTGCATTGTGGCAAGATTATCAGCGTTCGCTCCCGTGGGAGCTTAGTTCCTGTCGCCCCTGCCCCAGTCATGGCCCGGCGCAGGCGCGCGCCCTGGCATCAGAAGAAGCAGCGCGCAAGAAGTGGTGCCCACACAGTATGCTCGGAAGGTGGACATTGGGAGCATGACAAGCACGGGCACGCGAAGTGCTCCAAATGTAGTGGACAGCACACGGGCGCAGGTCGCGATAGACATGTGGAGCGCGCCCCCCAGACCCAGCATAACTGGGGTGCCGAGTTCGACGGGCTTCTGGGCCCGTTCCCTGATCAAGCCAAACACATTCGTGCTGCACGTGCGCAAGTTCTACCCCGCGAGGTTCCTGACCCGCCGCCGCTGGCCAATGAGAACGAACTTGACAGGCGCGTCGAGCGCCGGCGGACTTCGCTGGCGCGGGCGGTGGAGAAGGATTCGAAGGCTGAGAGGATCGCCCAGTATGAAATGGAGATTCGGCTCGCTGCCGCGGTCAGACACCGCGATGCTCTGGCCCAAGCACTTGTTGCACATCGCAGCGCGGTCGCGGAGCTGGAGGCTGCTGCGGCCGCTCACCGCGCGCCCTATGAAGCCATGCACAGTTTCGACCCCAGGGCGTTCAAGGTGAAGATCACGCAGGACGAGCGGGCCGAGCACGCGAGGCTCGCCCAAGAACGAATGCAGAGGGAGGCTGCAGCGGCAATTCCCCCTGCTGCCGCGCTGGCGCTGCCGCGGCGCCTGCTCCACGCGACCCTCGGGCGGCTGCGGGGGGCGCCAGGCGCCTGCTGCGACACCCACGCAGGTCGATGCTGCGCCAGTGGCCCCTGCGGCGGGGGCTCATTGGACCCACCCCACCGATCCCGCCCAACCATGCTAACATGTCGGAGATTGAGCTACGTGAACGGCGCCGAGAAGGGCCAGCGTTTCGAGGATTGGGCCCAGGTCAAGGTTTTCAACCAGCAGTTGCAGGTCGATGACGCCGAGTCTGTTCTGTCTGACTTGCACGACGAAGCTAAGCATCAGATGGAGTTGGACGCGCTCAAGAAAAGGAGCGTCGATCATGGCATTTCCCCAAAGGAGCCCACACAGACAAAAGGGCGCCAAAGTCAAAGCCCCGCAGAGGATCCGCACTGTACGTGACGCGGCCCAGAGCTCCTTCGAGCGTGCGTTGGTCCATATGCAGCCTGTTGACGGTGCTCCATCAGCAGCTCCCCTTCCAGCACATCAACTTCCAGTGCCTCGCGAGGCCGACGAGGCGACCGCTGGCGACGCTGATGTCGCCCCCCGGCCCCCCGCGTCCGCAATCGATATCGGGGTGCAAGGGGTGGCCAGCAGGAGGGTAGCAGGAAGACTGGCCCGCGTTAGAAGGATGAGACTGCCTTCTCGTGTTGGATAACCAATTGGAGCGAAGTGACGTTAGATTTCCTGCAAGCGATTAAGCAAAACTGCAATGTTTGTTCTGTGCCGAGTACCATCTCAGGCTCTGCGAGCCCCCCCGCGCCCGACGCAATGCTTCCAAGATACGATGGCGGCCCCATTTAGTTCCTCCGTTGCCGCCCCCTGGAGGGCGCGCGCGCGGAGGCGCGGGACGCTGCGTCTCCGAGGGCCTCTGTTTCAAGCGTTTCCTTACCAGGTCCGGGCTTAGGGATTTAGGCGGGGGCCCCAATTGGATGATTCTCGAGCTTGGACTTGCGCCTCTGCTGCAGGCGTCACACATTTGATTTCAGAGTTGGGCTTCCCAGGGGCCAACATCGAACGGACGCGGTCTGTTGCGGAGTTTCTGGGGGCCCTCGCCCCCTCGCTACCCCCTGGATGCCCCTCGGGGGCTTCAACATTCCTGCCCCCGACGCGGACCTCACTGGACTCCCCGGCTCGCCTCAGCCCGCGCGATCGCACCTGAAGGAGCAATGTTTTGGCGTCTCCTGATATTGGAGAGCATATTACCCTGAAGCCATATTTCCCGAGCCCCCCCAAGACCCACTCGCGCCTGGCCCTCGCATTGAAGCGCCAGGCGTTGCACCAGGTGGTGCGGCACCGGCTTCGACCTCCGAAATTCCCTCTCTGCTACGGCCCTGACCTCCCGCGGGGCCGCTCGGCGGCTATGGCGGGGCACCCAGGCCAAGGTGAAGTGCCACAGTGCATGATGCAATGGTCCCCCACGTTGTTCAAGAATTTTCGAGTTCCTCGCTTGCGACTTTGCTTCTGCTCGTCCGATGCCATCTCCGCCGAACTGACAGCGTCGTGGTCGACGGCGCGAAAAAGGTCCAGGGACGGGTTAATGCCACGGTTGTTGAAGGCCCTTCCCAAAAGGGCTAAACGTGTTCATTCCTGGTTGAAACATGATCTGGCTTATTCCTCCACTGTTCCGGTTCCCCATGAAGGGGCGCTGCAACTTCCTGGCGACATGGTGAATCACCGTCAATGTTTCTGGGAACGTGTTTGGAAGGACCCTGACTCTCGCGCTGCTGCCTCAGGTGTCCTGGGCGATCTCCGCCCGAGAGCCCTGTCACATGCTGAGGGGTTGGAGCTGGGTGTTTTGTCGGCGGCCACCGCTGTGGGAGTGGACCACTGGGCCCCACGCCAGATTGTTGACATCCCCCTCCAGGCCGCTGCGGGGCCCACATACATCCTCAATCAGCGCAAGCTTTCCACGATGTGGCCACCGCAGGTTTTATAGGATGCGATTGCGCTCCAGCCCAAAAGAGTTGAGCATGATGGACCGATTTGCAGGTGCCCCACCCTCCATCGCGCGCATTGCAAAGCTCGCAACCAGGACCGGGATAGATGGAATGCCGAAAGGTATTGGGGCACCGCAGCGCTCGGATCGATTGCCATCCAGGCGGTCCTGTTGCGAGAGCTCGGTCACGAGGTCGCTCGCGCGCTCGGGCTCTGCTCCGCGGGCGCCCACTGGGACCTCGCGCGCTTCTTTGATACCGTCCACCCTCACGAGCTGATTGAGATTGCTGTTCATATGTATATCCCCCCCACCTCCTCTACTTGGGAATCCTCATTCACGCGCCCCCATCGGGCGTTGGAGGTGCGGGGGTTGGGGGGGAGGGGGGTATGCATCCGACATCATGAACAGTGGTAGAAAGGAACACATGCGGGGCGCATGCAGGCTATGGCCTGGGTCAAGATATACGCGCACGAGATCCTTGATAATGCCCATGGTATGTTCTTCCCTGTTCGCGTCAGCGCATGCGTCGACGACATCACCCAGTCCCAGCGAGACACATCGAGTGAGATTCTCGAAGCTGGCGCCAGCTGCCATGCATTTAACGCACCAATTTTCCAGCATGGGTTGCACTATCTCTGCAAAGCCGGCTTTCGTTTGTAGTCATGCTGGTCTGGGCCGTCAGCTTGCAGGTACGTTTCAGTATACAGGGTCGCCCATCAAATTGAAGGGGGCAAGCAGAGATCTGGGGGCCATGACCTCGGCAGTCAAACGTAGACGCACTTTGAAGATGATGCAAAGGCGAGCGTTCGCCGCCAAGAAAGCTAAGAGGGTGGCTTTCCGGAATAAAACCGTCGATTGTGCTGGGAAGTTGCACAAGCCAAGGGCCCTCGCGGTCAGGTCTTGGAGTCACCAGGTCTCTGGGCTCATCACCTTGGGGCACATTCGTGCCGCGAAAGCCCAAGCGGCCAGGTGCTCTGGACGGCGGGCCCCAGGGGCTTGCACGACAACGGTCCCCGGGTTAGTGAGTCCTGCAAGGGGCGACCCCCAGTTTAGGCTTCGCCACGAACAACTTGTTGCCTTTCGTGATGTACGGGGGAACCTTGATCACAAGGAAAGGATGGAGGTTGCGCAGCGTTGGCATCGGAGACTAGGGATCCTTCGAGGTACGAAACATCGTCGGCTTAAAGTTCGGGGTCCGCTGGCTCCTATCATATCGGTTCTTCTGGATCTTGGCGCGAGCCCTAAGAGCCCCATCATCTGGGAGTTCCCCGACAGCACGGGCGCGTTTCTGTATGTTCGGCGATGACGGGCGTCAGGGGGGGGGGGGGAGGGCGGGGGGGGGTATGACTTGACGCCCCCCCCCCCGCCGTGTGGCTCCGGCACCACAGCCGCGCCCGCACGCACGACGCGACGAACGACGAGCGACGACGACGACGCGAGCAGCATGTAAGTGGCGATCTGCCCATTGCGCCTGTGTACACCACACCGCTCGCGTGCACCACACCGCGCGTGTGCACCACAGCGCCTGCGCACACCGCAAACAGCCGTGGGCAACGCACCGCCCGTGTATACCACAGTACTTAGGAGCACTACAGCGCTGGCGCACATACACCGCAGCAGACATGTGCAACACAACGCCTGTGTACACCACTGTGCTCGTGTGCGCCACAGCGCCTGTGCACGCCACAGTGCCTGTCTACACCACAGCATCCGCGTGCAACGCAGCGCTGTACACCACAGTGCCTGCGTGCATAGGACAGGTAGAAGGAGCATGTACGTCGGGATCTGCTGCGGACAACTAAACGCCACGCCAGGAAAGTTCTGATAATCGAATGCGACGTTTTTCCCTCCTCCTCCCTCCTCCACCTCCTCCACCTCCTCCTCCTCCTCCTCCTCCTCCTCCTCCTCCTCCTCCTCGCCTCCTCCTTCTTACCCCCTGTCGTGCGGTTTGGCGTTACAACGCACGTGCGCATCTCAGCGTGCATCGCAGAATGGTCGATTGAATCGGTCCACTTGGTTCTCGGACGGCCAGTTTAGCTGGAGCCTCTTCGACGCAAATGGGAGTT
>CAUYUJ010019027.1:122500-140000 GCA_963575745.1 Prorocentrum cordatum | reverse complement strand
GCGGGACACCGCGGGGCACCGCGGGACACCGCGAGACACCGCGGGACACCGCGGGACACCGGCGGGACACCGCGGGCCACCGGCCGCCCGGAAGGGAATCATTTGGTCCGGCCGCGCCTCAGCCACACTGGAGTTTCGCGGGACACCGGCAGGGCACCGCGGGCCACCGGCCGCCTGGTGGAGAATCATTTGGTCCGGCCGCGCCTCAGCCACAGGAGACTTTTTCTCGCCCGCCCACGCAGCTTCGCCTCGCCCGCCCGCACGGCACGCACGAACACGAAACCGAAATCGATTTCCCGGTAGGGGGGCTCTCCGTTCCACTTCGATCTCATCCCCTCACCTCCGATCTAGGTAAGGATTGGAAGGAGGAGTTGGTTCCACTGTTCCATAAGCAAGGGATCTTTGAGGCCGCTGGAAAGTTACGCGACGTTATGACTGCTGGTTTTTGGACCGAAGATAGGATTCTTCAATCGGGATACGACTCTGCCAGCCGTGGCCTGTGCTTTAGATGCGGGATTGCTCCCGAGACGGCCGCCCATCGGTTCTGGCAATGTCGATGCAATGACGACCTGGTCGATTCGGCGATTGGACAATCGGATTCTCTGAAGGCTGAAGCCCTCCACCCTGATGCCCTCCCCCCCCCTCGTTCTGGCGCCGCGGCCTGCCACCTCTCCAAGATGCCACTGGGCATCTCCCCGACCCTCCCGCTAGGGATTGGAGATGGGGGAGGTTGCGGGGCGGCGCCAAGATCAAGGAAGGTTGGGGGTGGATGGTTCTGGCGGCAAATATATGAAAGACCGGCGCCGCAGGCGCTGTGGATGGCCAGTTGCCCACCAAGGTGCCAACCATACGTTCGACGGAGTAGCGCGCGGCCCCCCCCCTGAATTATATGCCCTCATCCGGCTGCTACTAAAAAGCTGGGGAGACGTGGTGCTTTACTGCGATTGCATGTCTGCGGTTCGCGGGTCGCGTAAGACGTCGAGGCGAAAGTGTAAGTCTTCGATGTTAGACATCTGGAGATCCTGTCACGAGACCCTGGGGGGCCGCAACGGATCCGCGGAAGTTCGACATGCCTTGCCCATGAAGTCAATACGCGTCGCACGCGCGCCGCGCTGCATCTTAACAATAGCGCTAATGTCTTTACGAATGAAGCAGCTGAGTTGGCCCAGGCGTCAATGGAACAAGCCCGCGCCACTGAGATGGCGGACAATCGGGCGCTCAAGGTTCTCAGCCGCCCCCTCGCTGTCCAGGGGGGGGTTTTGTTCACTGGCGACCGTGGCCCTGCTAAGAGCCTAGGCGCCCGATGTCCCAATCTGAAGCCGTGGATGCTCGCCCGAACAGGCTCTGCGAGCGGTTCTGTGCGTTAGCGTGCCGCAGTTGCCGCTTGAAGTTCAGTAGAGGGGGCCGATCTGCGCCATCATCAGCAGTATCAGTATCATCAGCGTCATCAGCACCGGCAGTACCATAATCAGCTACGGCATCAGCATCGTCATCAGCATCATCAGCATCAGCAACACCAGCCTCACCATCATCACCATCATCTGCATCGCCATTACCATCAGCATCAGCATCATCACCATCATCATCTCTATCACCATCATCAGCAGCGTTAGCATCAACATTAGCATCATCACCATCATCAGCATAATCATCATCCGCCTATTCCTCATCCCTCGTCTCCCTCCCCCTCCCCTCCTTCTCCCTGCCCACCTCCGATTACTCCTCCATCCGACCCCTCGGGGGGTACGCTACCTTCCCAAGCCCCTGCTTCCGCGGCATGCTCCTCCGCAACCCTGACCAGGGCAACTCGCCTGAGCACCGTTTCTAGACTGGCCGGCGGGGATACGTTTTTTCGCGAGCCACGCAGGGCAAATGCGCGCCGTCAAGAAGCGAAGCAACAGCGCTACGATCTAAATTACGGCCTAAGAGAAAGCCGAACACGCGCAGCCAACTGGCGGCGGGCACACATGCGGACAGAGCGGCGGTGGCGACCAACGCCGCAGCTCAGACGACGAGAACATCGAAGTCCAGGAGGTGCAAGTCGTCGCCGGCGAGGACCAGGCGAGGCCAGGTAGCAAGCCAAAATGGCTGTGAATTCGCGGGTAACCACACTGCAGCGGCGTCACTCAGCGCCATCGTCGAACGTCTCCACAGTTTTGGGTCTGCATGTGTCAACCACCGATCCAGCCACCCATCGCAAACGGCATGCGGCGGCGAGTGCCCCCTTCCACGCGGGCGCGCAGCCGTCGATTGGACGTCGGGCCCGGTGCCGGGGGGGGCGCCCTCCATCCAGGGAACGCCCTGTCGGCAAGGGGCCCTGGCCGCGCAAGAGGCGCACGTCGGGGCGAATGCAGGCCCACGAACGGGGGGCGGCACCCAGCGGCCAAGGGCGACGGCGCGAGAGCCCGTCCAGCAAGGTAGCCATCTGAAGCGGCACCTGCCGGCACCGGCACCGGCGCCCTGGGGGGCGCGCCGAGGGCCGAGCAGATGGGCCAGCGGAGGAGGGGAGCGACGGGGGCCGATCGAGGGCCACGGTCGCACTGCGGGCGGGCCCAGACACCTCCTGCGGGGGGCAGCCGCAGGGGGGGCGACGGGCATGGGAGGACCTCGACTAACCGTCGCGCACGCCAGGAACCACGGGGCGAAGGAGCGCGGGGGGCGGGGGGGGGGCGGGCGGAGGGCGCGAGTGAGGACGCAGCTAACAGCCACAGAAACTGCGAAGTATCCGCTGGTGGCGGGGGCCAGGGGGCGGACGGGGGGCGGGCGCAGGGCGGCGGCAGCAACGGCAGAGAGGACCAGAGACAAAGGAGGCGCGGGGGCGGGGGCCAGGGGGCGGACGGGGAGCGGGCGAGGGGTGGCAGCAACCAGCCGCAGAAGACTGGGGGCGCCGCGAGAAGGCGGGGGGCGGGGCGCGGGGGCGGGGGCAGGGGCGCGGGCGGGAAGCGAGCGCGGGGACGCAGCTAACAGCCGCAGTCAAGGTGGCGCACCGCGAGGGGCGGGGGGCAGGGAGCAAGGAAGGTAGCCAGAAGGAGAGCGCGCTGGCGACGCAAGGGCGGCGGGGGTGGAGGGCCCGAGACTGGCAGGGCGCAATGGCGGGTGCCAGCCGCCAGGGCAAATTGTTTGCGGAGCGACGAGCGGCCTCCGGTCGCGGGGGGGGGGGGGCGTTGAATGCCAGGCACCGTCCAGGGAGACGCTGTGTCGGGCAGCACAAGTCTGCAAATGCCGCGAAGGCCCTAGCAGCGCTGGAGGTCCGCAGAGGAGAGGACCAGCCCCCGGGTTCGCCAACGGCGTGCCAGGAGCGGGCGGCAGTCACCCAGGAGGAGAGAGGCCGCAACGCGAGGACCCAGAAGGAACTCGCGAATGCCCAGGACGAGCCAGCAGCCCCAGCCGGGCGCGCCCAGGGCGGTATTAGGCATTAGGCGCACCGCAGGAGTGGTGCGCAGGGGAAGCCAACCGGGCGCGCTGGCGCAGCGGGGGTCGGCGCTACCATGAGAGTCACTGATGCACAGTGCGGGGCGCCACCGGCCGGCCTGGGGCGCAGGCCTGGCGCGCCTGCGCCCGTGGGGGCCTTGACAGGGTCTTAGGCGTGCACCCAGGGCTGGCGCGAGCTCGAGGATCGCCAGGGTTCCCCCGTCCTCGTCCAGCTGGAGTCATTGCCCTCTCGGGATCCCTTGCCTTTGGCTTTGCCTGGGGTTCCCTTGCCCTTGTTCGCGCCATTCAACCGACCGCAGACCGCGGGCCAGTCGACGCCCAGGCGAAGCGCATCGCCCATCTTCATGGCGCGGCAGTCGCGATGGATCTACTCTTTGAGGAAACGCAAGCATGATTCGGGCTCCTGCTCAGTGGGGGTCGGCACAAATGTGGCCAGACTTGGCGGGGTGCCTGGTCGCCGACTGGTGCCATACCCCGTTGAAGTACTCCCCGAGGTCCCTCTGGAGTCGCTTCGCGGTCTCGGCCGGGGCCTCGCAGGAGCGGCTGGTGAGACTGATCCGCCCAAGAAGAGTTATGCAGATATAAAGCCAAGTGACTATGTCAGTCAGGCTCTGCGAAGGGTCAGCTTGCGCGCCCGCGTAGGAGGGCGACGGGCTGGACCGAGGGGCTGGGGGGTCATCGGGGACAGGGGCGCGCTGTCCGACTCCAGCGGTAGCCGGCCTCCCAGCTGGACCAGCCGTACCATCCTGGCTAGTTGCCGCTGTTGGAGCCGCTGCGGCTGGCCTCGACATGCCGACGCGGGCGGCGCTCACCCCAGCCCTCGCCCCAGTCGCAGTCCCCCCGCACCGCCTTGCCCGCCCAGGGCGAATGGGGGATGCTGGGGACGGCGGGGCCCTGCGATCAGGGAGGCGAGTGAGCTTCCTGTCATTTGTCCTGCCAGAACTGGGGAGGCGGTAGGATTGCCAGCAGGGGACGCGGGGCTGCAGGGCCTGTCCGTCGCCCCGGGACTGACGGAGGAGTCGACCTGCAATACTGGTGGTTCCGAGCTGGGGGTCGGTGACAGGGTAACGGGGGTTCCTTTTCGGCCCCGGGGGGGCACGGGTCTGCCGTCTTGCGAGCCAGCCGACGAGGCGTTGGAAGCAGCGTCTCCGCGGGCAGCAGCGCCGTCGCCCATGCTGACGAGGGGGAAGCCCGTTGCGCGGGCAACACGCGGGGGTGGCGTGCCCGGGGCCGTTGCCCCAGTGCCGTGGCCGTCGGCGGTTGGGTTCGCCCGCCGAGGGTGGCTGTCCGCTGGGGAGCAGGAGTTGGACCTACGTGCGAGTGGAGAGCTGGTCCCACTCCGTGCAGGCGTCGAGGGGGAGGGCGCGGCGTTGCCCCAATCAGGTAGCTCGAGCGTGTGGGCGGCAAAGGTGTGGAACTCGGCAGGTGGGTCGGCGCTCTCCCTCTGTTCGTCGTTGAACCGCTTGCACCAATCAATGTCGCTGTGCCCCCTGGTGGGGGTGTTGTCGAGCTGCCTACATTGTTCCTGCGTCGCCTCGAAGGTGACGTCCTTGGCCAGTTCACACAAGGACCCAAAGGCGAGTCTGTCGGAGCTGAGCTGTGACAGGAACCCCACAAAAGCGTACAGCGTGTGGCAGAGTGGGAAAAAGCCGCGCACGGACCATTGATTGGCATGCTGGAGCCATTTAGGTCGTATTGTGCTGTCGGGCGAGTGAGCGCAGAGGTGTGCAACCACGCGGGCGGCAGCGAATCGCATACGTTGCCAGTGGAACTCATTGGGGAGGCGATTTGGCGCAACGCTGTCGCCGCAGACCCTCTTCAGGAAGGGGCGTAGCAGAGCGGGCCCCAGCTGTAAGGAGTCTCGGCACCCTTGACGCCTCTGCCCAGCTCTGCGACGCAGTCCCTCCACAGGTCGTCCATGGTTGGGTCCAGGTCGCGCAGAAAATCAATTAGCCTGACCTCGATGGGCTTGCCGCTCGGGCGTTTCCGCTCGACCTCCACGGCGGCCTCCAGATGGTCGAGGTCAAGATTCGCCAGCGCGGGGCCCTTCGGGGGTCGACGTGGGGGAGGAAGTTGCGTATTGCCACGGCCCCGCGCATTGTGGGGGGTCTACCATATTGGTCCGGGGGGGAAATGCCGAGGGCACCACCGTTCTTGCTGAACGGGACAGGTTTCGCGGCAGAGGCGCGGTTGGGTGCCAGCTCGCTGGCTAGCGACGGCTCGTCGGGCACTGGAGGGGCGGAGCGCGGCTTCGAGGCGGGGAAGCAGGGGTAGATCAAGTGGGTGTCGCGATCGAGGAGTCTGTCAACGACGCAGCTCTTCCACGCAGCGTTCCAGCTGCGGTTGTTCCAGGCCACGGCTCGGTCCTCCCACGCAGGGAGACCGCCGGTGCCTGCGTGCCGCGCCTCCATGTCGGCCTTCCATACAAAGCAGCCCAGCGCGGGCGCGCCAGCCTGCCAGAAGGGAGGAGGGGGTCCCGGGCGGGCACCCGTCGCACGTGACGGTGTGGCGAATGGACTCAGCTGCTGAGTAACAGAACCTGTCGTCCTCTAGCCGGGTGGGCGGTAAGGTGGTGTTGGCGAAGCGGCTAGCAGATCTTCCAACACGTCTGATCAGGAGACGCTGCCAGTGAGGCGAACTCGTGCGGCGCCAGATCCGCCCTGGGAGCACCAGAATGAACGTGGCGCACATGAGCCTGACTGAACCTCTTCGCTCCAGGTCCGGAGTGACGCTGACCGAGCACAGTGCAACTTTTTGTGGGGGGAGATCAGGACGGGACAGGAAAGGACGCGAGTCTGGAGGCCCCGCCCATGACGGCGGCGCGCGGGGGGCGCAGCCCCTGCTGTAGACTTCGGGGCGGAGCAGCAGCAGCGCAAGCAGCAGCAGAAGCAGGAAGCGCTGACACCTCGTTAACAGTTTCATGCATCACGAATCGTCCTCATCTATACGGATTTATGTTGTCCTTCCCTCCTCGTTTACTCCTCTTCCTCCTCCCATCCTCCCAATCCTGCCTCAAGCATATGTCCTCCTTCCGCTCTCCTCCCTCTTTCCTCCCTGTGCCATCCTCTTGTTCCATCCTCCTTCTCCTCCTCCTCCTCCTGCTCCTCCTCCTTCTCCTCCTCCTCCTCATCATCATCATCACCATCATCATCATCATCATCATCATCATCATCATCATCATCATCAACATCATCATCAGCAGCAGCAGCAGCATGATCATCAGCATGATCATCATCAGCATGAGCATCAGCATCAGCATCATCATCATCAGCCTCAGCGTCAGCGTCAGCGTCAGCATCATCATCATTAGCATCATCATCATCATCATCATCATCATCATCATCATCATCATCATCAGCAGCATCATCTTCATCAACACATTTGTCCTCCCATTCCTCCATGTGCGCCCCCTCCCGCATACCCCACCTCATCCGCGTTCGCAACCAGTGCCCAGCAGCCCCCCTACCAACTATGGCCCGACTCCCTCGAGCAACCGGGCCGCTGCAAAGGCGGGCTCCCGTCAGCACTGGCGCCAACCATGACGCGCGCCAAGGTGACCTGCGTCAACCCGTCTCCTGCTGCTCCTGCTGCTGCTCAGCTCATCCTGCTGCTTCCCGTCCGGCCCGTTCCTTCTGCTGTTCATCAATTCCTCGTGCTGTATCCTCTGCATCCGTGCGTGTTGTCCAAATCCACCCCATCAAAATACATCATGAATCACAATGCGCATATTCATTATAGTTTTCAACAATAGCGTCGTCGTCAATGTCATCATCGCCGTCGTTGTGATCGTAATCAGCTCCAACTACATCAGCATCACCATCATCACCATCATCGCCGTCGTTAGATCACCACCATATCACCACCATCATCATCGCCGTCGTTATATCACCATCATCACACTTTGTCGGTCGCGTCCGCAAGCGAAAACGCAGGCGGAGACAGAAGCTGTCCGGGGCACGGAAACAGACCTAATTAGCTGCTAGGCGCGAAACGGGCCGGCCGGGCCAGCTCACAAGGCAGCTGCTGAGCCGCAGGGAACACCATCATCACACGCAGAGCATCACAACATGACGAAAGCCTCGGGGCATCACGAAAACCAGAAAAACCAATTGAATTAGATGTGATACATCGTGGTCCCAAGAAAAAACATGTTTTTGGAAGAATGTGTTCTGCACTCTATTTGGTGCAACGGGAGTGGCGCGATATACTTTTGAGCAGGCCGAAAGATTTTCTTCTTGAGGCCCACATGACATATGCGAAGTGTCGTTGACTTTAGCGGATGCGGGCGCAGCGATCATATCGCGCTCACCGCGGTCGTTTTCCCTCCTCCTCCCTCCTCCCTCATCTGCCTCTTCCGTCCTCCCTCCTCGTCCGCCTCCCTCCTAGGTAGGGAAACCCCTCCCCCGTAGAACCATAGCTTGGGCTGCAGGTCCAAGACTCCGTGGATCCATTTCCCCTTGGGGCCCTTGTATTAATTATGACGAGCATAAATTTACTCCAGGAAACGAATTGAATCCACGAACCTTCCACGCCAAAAAACTGGATCCAGAAAGCACGGTAATTGGATCCACGTGACTCTCGCACACACGTAATTGGATCCAAACCGATCCATGCGTTCCCATGCAAGAGGAAACAACTTTCGGTCTGGGGATGTAAGTCACGCAGCATGCGGCTTGCAATATCGTCGCGTGCGAATACATGTACATCTACACATAGATGGACATAAATATGCATTATACACATATATATACATGTGTATACATACATACATGCATACAGATGTACGTGTATAAACCTGATCATATACATATACATGTATGTATATTTACATATGAGCATTCGGATCCCGAATCGGAAACCGAAATCGAGTCGAATCGGACTCCATCGACATCGACTCGAATCGGATCGGCGGCATCGAAATGAGCCACGATCGAGGAGGGAGGAGGAGGAGAGAGGACAAGGAGGGAGGAGAAGGAGGAGGATGAGGGGAGAGGAGGGAGGATAAGGAGGAGGGAGGAGGAGGAGGAGGAGGAGGAGGAGGAAAAAGGAGGAGGAGGGGAGGAGGAGAGAAGGGAGATGAGGAGGAGGGGAGAGGAGGAGGAGGAGGAGGAGGAGGAGGAGGAGAGGAGGAGGAGGAGGAGGAGGAGGAGGAGGAGGAGGGGGGGGGGGGCGGGGGGGTCGCCGTCGGACGTCGGATGGAGCGCCTCGCGGTTCTCGCAAGCAGGGGGGGGGGGGCAGGGTGGCGCGAGTCCCACCCCCGCCACCAGCCACGCCGAGAGAGGGCGGGCGAGGCCAGGCTCGAGTCGGGCGCGTCCCTCTGCAGGAGGACAATGCAACCATGGAAAAAAAGAGTCCGGGGACGATTTGTTGTCACCATTCGGGGCAATGTTTGAGCATTGTTGCCCGACTATTTCTCCGGTCTCGTCCAGATCCCGCCTGTGGGAGGACACGCCCGACCCCAGGGGGCTCGGCGAGGAGGTCGCTCCACGCCCGTCGCGCGCGCGCCGCCCCGCGAGGCGGCCCGAGGCCCCCAGGCCCGGCCCGCGGAGGAGCGCGGCGTGCTGCGGGACGGGAGGGCGGAGGAGAGGCCGCCAGCCTCAGGCGCAGGGGCTCGCCATCGCTCGGACGTCCATTCCCCGTGCATGGTTCAGTGTCGTGTGAGGTTTTGTTCGCCAGATGATGAAGGATGCTCCTCGATGGTCCTCGCCGAGGGAAAAATGCACGCGTCCGAACGATGCCAAGGGGGAGGCCAACTCGCAAGGGACCAGGGCGGGGACCTGCACGTTGAGTGCTTCTCGTTTAGTGCTCGTTTTGTGCTTCGTTCTGCTCTACCCGTTCTCCGATCTCTCCCTCCCAAAACGAAAAACAAGACGCAGCCGAAGTCCAGCAAAACAGCGCTGAGGTCCGGCCCTGCAAGAAAACTTCCACAAGAAACCCAACCCTGAGACCCCAGGGCGTCTATTGATTGTCGATGTGGGAACGTCACCCTTTCCAAAGCAAAGCCATCGAAACCCAAGAACCTCCGGGCACCCTGGCGGCCAGCAGGGTTTCTTGGCATGGGCCCCCACTGTAAGACAGAGGCAGGATGAGGCCAAACTCGGACGAGGAGCCATCGGGAATCCGCCGACCCTGTCGGCGTGAGGAGGACGCTGTTCTGTTTGACTCGTCGTCGTCGTCGTCGTTGTCCTGGTCCTTGTCCTCGTTGTCGTCGTCGTCGCCGTCGTCGTCGTCATCGTCGTCATTGTCCTCGTCGCCGTCGCCGTCGCGTTGAACACCCTCTCCCTGGGCCCCGCCGCCGCTGCCCCCCTCTTCACGGGGCCCTCCTCCTCGAACGAGCCAGCCAAAGTGACACCAGAACACAATGGAGCGACGTCGTAATTGAGTCGAGGGAGATCCAGACTTCACGCAGGTCGGGTCTCGCACTTGAGCGCCGACAAGGCGACGGAGAGATGGGAAGGCATCGTGCCGCGCTAAATAATCGCACGTGAAATGTCCCCTTGCAGGTCAGATGTCTGCAGCCAAAGTGAAACCAGAGCAAAATCGAGCGACGTCGTCGTTGAGTCGAAGGGAAGCCCGTTCCCTTTGATCCCTTCCCTCCGCGGGGGGGGGGGGGGGGGCGGGAGATTTTCTGGGAGGAGTCCTGGGGGGGGTCCCGAGTCAGAGCACCATCCTACCCCAGGGGGGCCCGGGGCCCAAGAAGGCTCCGAGGCAGCCCAAGAGGACCCCAAGAGGGCCCAACAGGGACCCGCAGGACCACTGGTAGGGAAACAGAACGGGGGTCAAAAGCTTCAGGGAAGATACTGCGACCTGGCCCTTGGAGAAGGACAAGAGAACCCACAGTGGCCAACAACCCGTGGGAGGACACGGAGGGACCCAAGGTCCAGGCCTTGGCCGCAGACTCAGAGACCTCTCCCTCCTCCGCGCGGGCAGCGCGCGACAGGCCATCCGCGTCTCTAGCGAGGCATAGCTCAACAAACAGCGCTCACCGTACTTGCTATATCCCTTGACTGGATTGTACTATACGATCTTATTTCCCTACTCTTCCCACCTCCCCTCCGCAACTATTACACCGCATGGGCGCGAAGTACCCGCATCTCCCTCCCCCGATACTTGGTTGCGTGGGACCCCCCCCTCCGGGGCGCATGGCTGGCTGCGCACCCACACACACACACACACACACACACAGGACACACACACACACACACACACACACACACACACACACACAGAACACGCACCGCTTCCCACGGGTGCTCGTTCGCAAGGCGCGCTGCTGGGTCATGGACAGGTTTGCGCCCGTCGTTCGGCATTGCGCCCTCGCCCGAGCGCGAGCCGAAACTCCGGATCCGACTTGCTCATCGCCGTTACCGCCCCATCCTTCTTCCTCCTCCGCTTTCCCCTGGTCCTCCTGCTACGTTTACTCCTCCTGCTGCTGCTCCTCCTCCTCCTCCTCCTCGACCCTGCCACCTGATCAATCGCCCCCTCGCTCTCAATGCCCGATGTACAACGTCCTCCCTTTTTAAATGCGCATCCCACTTTGGGGTCATCTTGGGGATCAGGGTCATCTATTACAGCCTAGTCGGCGGATTCAAACAAATTCACTGCAGCGTCAATGCACGGGTGGGAGGGGTGGCAAGCTTGCCCTCATCCCCTCTCTCCTAAATTGCGCCCTACTCCGCCGCCTCACTCCTCTCCTCACCCTCCCTCTCCTCGACCTCCTCTTCAGCCTCACTCATCCTCTTTCTCCACTTGCGCGTCTCCGTCCGCATCTTCCTCCTCCTCCTCCCCCTCCTCCTCCTCCTCCTGCTTCGCGCGAGCGCGGTAAGGCTCGACTCTCCTCCGAGGGGCCTTCCAAACAGACAAGAGGGGACCCCGGCGCGTCTGAAGCTCCTCCCAGGCGCTGCTGAAGCACGGCGGAGCAAACAATGGAACCCCACGGACCCTTTGGGACTGCACTCGGCTGTAGGAGCTGAAATTGGGAACATTCTACCTGCCCAGGCCAGCACGAGTGGGCATTGAATGTGAAGTGGGCCATTTTGAAGTGCAGGGGTCTCTTGGGGTACTTTCTGGAGTGTCTGTGAGCTGTCCTGGGGCTCGCTAAGGGGGCGTCAGAATTTTTTCTTGCCCAGAGGACAGGCACAAACATGTGCAAAGTGCTCTGGCCAGCGCGCGGCAATCTCAGAATGGCCATTCCCGTGGGAAGGCCCGCGGAAAATGTAGCGGGCGGCCGAAAACACAGGCTCTGGCTCTGCCTGCGGCTCGGACAAGAGGCCAGATAGTTACAATAGGGTGCCGCATGTTCACCCCCTCGATCCCCAAACTCCCACGTCGCGATGGTTTCGCATCAGCACCCTCCCCCCCGCTACAGCGCCCAGCGGGGGCCTGGCTGGTCACGGGCCTCGGTGGAATGCGCCGGCGCCGACGCCGAAGGAGGAGGCCCGACCCGCGCCTACATGGCCACGCTGTGGTGGCACTCCTCCGGAGGGACCTGCCCCTGGGAGTGGTCGTCTTCTCCCAGCAAGCCTCCGACGGCGAAGCCTGCGCGCCCGAGGCTCTTGACGTAGAGGTTCAGATACTTGGTGCCCTCCTGCGCGCGCCCGTGTGCGATCTTCAACTGCACGGGCCCGAACCGCCTCCAGCGGGCCTGCTTGCCGCCGGCGTCCTGGGCGCAGTAGCGAAGGCCGCCCGCCAGCTTCGCACTCGCGCCCGCCCACGCCCCTGTGACGCTGACTGCTTGGAAATACATGTCCGTGCACTGCCCGCTAATTCGTCGCGCGTCGGCCTGCACGCGAAGCAACGCCTTTTCGGCGAGCTCTCCACGAGGGATGTTTATCAGAACGTGCCTGCCTGGCTTCATCAAGTCGAACCGCTCAACCGCTCACCATGAATGTTCTGCAGGTGGGGATCGCCAGTGGCCGCGCCGCCAGCACTGGGAATCGACGGGCTGGGCGTCGGGCTGGGCGTCGGGCTGGGCGCTGGACTACTGGAGGCGATCGCAGCCCCCTTCTCGTAGCAATGATGGTCGGCGTAGGTACCAGCGCTGATATATCCCAAAGGACCAGACTTCCAGAATGAACACTTGTTGTCTGTATCGCGCTGAACAAATCCGGCGCAGTCGGCATGACTGTCAAACATCGTCTTGCATCCAGGAATGTCGTTGACGAAACCTTGGCCGTAATTAGCAACTTCTCCATTCGCCCATGTGTAGATGGACAAGCCCCCACAGTGGGTGTTAAGGATCACTGAGTACGAATAGCCTACCACCGACGAATTAGCACTGGATTGTGTCCTCAGAGAAGTCGCGGTGGACGTGCTGTGGACATGTACCAACCAGAACCAAATCCATGATCCCTGATTGGCTGCCATTGCTCGCGACATCAAATGCCAGTGCCAACAATGAAAACATGAATGATTGACTTCGGTAAACAATTGTCTGGCCTGATCCCGGACGCCTTGAACCAAAATGCCAGCGGGAGAGGGCGTCGGAATCTCGGGACCTCTTCGGCCACCTTGCAACTCTCTTGGCCCCTCCCGCAAACTCTCGAAGACCATCTCCGGGTTATCCTGGGACGTCCTGGAGTCGTCTTGAAGCTTTCTTCGGGAGGTTCGGGCCGTCTTGAGACTCTCTGAAGCACGTCACTCGCACTCGCCGTCATCCGGCCTCTTGGGACCCGAATTGCCAAACATTCGGTCCGAGACGCCACGGAACGCCTCCTGGCAGCCCAAGCGGCTGGGAGGACGCTCGAAGAGGCCTCCGAGAGCACACCAAGAGGGCCCGAACAGGCCAAATGCCGCGATGTTCTTCATAGGTTTCTGAAGCATTCCGGAGTTTTCGCCTCTTCGGCCCCCCGACGCCCCAAGGCGGTCCAAGATGCCACCAAGATCGAAACACAAGGCCCCCAGGAGGTCTCCAAGAGGGCCCCCCAAATCGACCCAAGAGGGCCCTCGAGGCATCCCAGACGGCCCAAGAGGCCCCCAAAACGGCTCCAAGAGGGTGCCCACACGGCAACGACACACACGGGAGCCCGAACAAACATGTCGAGCCGCTCCCAGGCGGCCTCAAGACGCCCCCAAGAGCCACCCCCCGGGGACCCAACAGTCCCCCAAGAGGCCCCAAGGAAGCACGAACGGACCCCCAAGAGGCTCCCCAGAGGAACCCTGCGATGCTCCCAAGCGGCCCCCCAGCCCAGAACTGCCCCCCAGAGGCCTGCGAGCGCGCTGCGAAGAGGCCCCAGGAAGCATCCCTGAGGACTCTGCCCCACGTCAACCACGTCGCCGTTGCCGACGCCGCCCTCATGGTCGTCGCCCCCCTTCATGGTCGGCGGCGCCGGCCGAAAGGCCTTCCCAATGTATCAGAGACGGCGGGCCTGGAGGGCGTGTCGGACACCGCGGCCAGCTCCAGCACGAGCGGGAACGGTCTGGGAGCGTTCCTGGACGCTCACAAAGATTGTCGTCTGCGTCCTAGCGCTGCCTGATGTCTGTCGCCCTCAGAGCGGGTGTCGCGAAACGACGCGTGCCGCAGAACGATGGCCAGATCTGAGGGGTGGCTCGTTTGTCCATGCTTTCGACATCTGGATATGGTCGCAGATCTAATAAGAATAACAATAACACATGGCAATGATAATATCACGTTCGTTTGGCGCTTTTTGGAGGAACCTCAGATCAGGGCATCGCGGAAAAAATGAACTGCCGTTTGATCTGCGGTTTCCACCTCTGGATGCTGTTTCCCAGCAGCAGGGCCGCAAAGACAGCTCTCAGCATGAAGAGCTAGCCCCACGGAAGGAGGCGAACATTCCCCAGCGGGGGCTCGCCACGAGAAGATTGCGCCGTTGGAGGGTTCGTGTCGTGATGGCCATGGCGCTGTTTACTTACACCGCGGGATCGTTCAGCCTTGAACAATCGACGGAATGTCGCTCACCCGATCGTTCCACATTGGCCGATTCTGGGCCCCGGGTGGCTTTCCACCTTCCACGCCCGCGGAAGGGTCGCTGCCGCGTCGGCACGACACGCACCTACCGTAGGTTGTGTGTTCGCAGACTGCGGCGAGCTCATTTCCATTGAAGGGGAGAGGGGGAGGGGGAGGAGGAGGAGGAGGAGGAGGAGGAGGAGGAGGAGGAGGAGGAGGAGGAGAAGGATCTGGCCAGCTGGGGGGAGGGGGCGGGAAGGTCCGCGAAACCCTCGAGGGAGATCCAGACTTCACGCAGGTCGGGTCTCGCACTTGAGCGCCGACAAGGCGACGGAGAGATGGGAAGGCATCGTGCCGCGCTAAGCAATCGCATGTGATTTGTCCCCTTGCAGGTAAGATGTCTGCAGCCAAAGTGAAACCAGAGCAAAATTGAGCGACGTCGGAGTTGAGTCGAAGGGAAGCCCGTTCCCTTCGATCCCTTCCCTCCCGGGGGGGGGTGGGCGGGAGATTTTCTGGGGGGGGTCCCGGGGGGGGTCCCGAGTCAGAGAACCACCCTCCCCCTGGGGGCCGCGGGGCCCAAGAAGGCTCCGAGGCAACCCAAGAGGACCCCAAGAGGGTCCAACAGGGACCCGCAGGACCACTGGCAGGGAAACAGAAAGGGGGTCAAAAGCTTCAGGGAAGATACTGCGACCTGGCCCTTGGAGAAGGACAAGAGAACCCACAGTGGCCAACAACCCGTGGGAGGAAACGGAGGGGCCCAAGGTCCAGGCCTTGGTCGCAGACTCAGAGACCTCTCCCTCCTCCGCGCGGGTAGCGCGCGACAGGCCATCCGCGTCTCTAGCGAGGCATAGCTCAACAAACAGCGCTCACCGTACTTGCTATATCCCTGGACTGGATTGCACTGTACGATCTTTTTTCCCTACTCCCCCCACCTCCCCTCCGCAACTATTTCACCGCATGGGCGCGAATTACCCGCATCTCCCTCCCCCGATACGTGGTTGCGTGGGACCCCCCCCTATGGCCTGCGCACTCACACAAGACACACACACAGAACACGCACCGCTTCCCACGGGTGCTCGTTCGCAAGGCGCGCTGCTGGGTCATGGACAGGTTTGCGCCCGTCGTTCGGCATTGCGCCCTCGCCCGAGCGCGAGCCGAAACTCCGGATCCGACTTGTTCATCGCCGTTGCCGCCCCATCCTTCTTCCTCCTCCGCATTCCCCTGGTCCTCCTGCTACGTTTACTCCTCCTGCTGCTGCTCCTCCTCCTCCTCCTCGACCCTGCCACCTGATCAATCGCCCCCTCGCTCTCAATGCCCGATCTACAACGTCCTCCCTTTTTAAGTGCGCATCCCACTTTGGGGTCATCTTGGGGATCAAGGTCATCTATTACAGTCTAGTCGGCGGATTCCAACAAATTCACTGCAGCGTCAATGTATGGGTGGGAAGGTGGCAAGATTGCCCTCATCCCCTCTCTCCTAAATTGCGCCCTACTCCGCCGCCTCACTCCTCTCCTCACCCTCCCTCTCCTCGACCTCCTCTTCAGCCTCACTCATCCTCTTTCTCCACTTGCGCGTCTCCGCCCGCCTCTTCCTCCTCCTCCTCCCCCCCCTCCTCCTCCCCCTCCTCCTGCTTCGCGCGAGTGCGGTAAGGCTCGACTCTTCCTCCGAGGAGCCTTCCAAACAGACAAGAGGGGACCCCGGCGCGTCTGAGGCTCCTCCCAGGCGCTGCTGTAGCACGGTGGAGCAAACAATGGAACCCCACGGACCCTTTGGGACTGCACTGGCTGCAGGAGCAGAAATTGGGAACATTCTACCTGTCCAGGCCAGCACGAGTGGGCATTGAATGTGAAGTGGGCCATTTTGGAGTGCAGGGGTCTCTTGGGGCACTTTCTGGAGTGTCTGTGAGCTGTCCTGGGGCTCGCTAAGGGGGCGTCCGAATTTTTTCTTGTCCAGAGGACAGGCACAAACATGTGCAAAGTGCTCTGGCCAGTGCGCGGCAATCTCAGAATGGCCATTCCCGCGGGAAGGCCCGCGGAAAATGTAGCGGGCGGCCGAAAACACAGGCTCTGGCTCTGCCTGCGGCTCGGACCAGAGGCCAGATAATTACAATAGGGTGCCGCATGTTCACCCCCTCGATCCCCAAACTCCCACGTCGCGATGGTTTCGCATCAGCACCCTCCCCCCCGCTACAGCGCCCAGCGGGGGCCCGGCTGGTCACGGGCCTCTGTGGAATGCGCCGGCGCCGACGCCGAAGGAGGAGGCCCGACCCGCGCCTACATGGCCATGCTGCGGTGGCACTCCTCCGGAGGGACCTGCTCCTGGGAGTGGTCGCCCTCTCCCAGCAAGCCTCCGACGGCGAAGCCTGCGCGCCCGAGGCTCTTGACGTAGAGGTTCAAATACTTGGTGCCCTCCTGCGCGCGCCCGTGCGCGATCTTCAACTGCACGGGCCCGAACCGCCTCCAGTGGGCCTGCTTGCCGCCGGCGTCCTGGGCGCAGTAGCGAAGACCGCCCGTCAGCTTCGCACTCGCGCCCGCCCACGCCCCTGTGACGTTGACTGATTGGAAATACATGTCCGTGCACTGTCCGCTAATTCGTTGCGCGTCGGCCTGCACGCGAAGCAACGCCTTTTCGGCGAGCTCTCCACGAGGGATGTTTATCAGAACGTGCCTGCCTGGCTTCATCAAGTCGAACCGCTCAACCGCTCACCATGAATGTTCTGCAGGTGGGGATCGCCAGTGGCCGCGCCGCCAGCACTGGGAATCGACGGGCTGGGCGTTGGACTACTGGAGGCGATCGCAGCCCCCTTCTCGTAGCAATGATGGTCGGTGTAGGTACCAGCGTTGATATATCCCAAAGGACCAGACTTCCAGAATGAACACTTGTTGTCTGTATCGCGCTGAACAAATCCGGCGCAGTCGGCATGACTGTCACACATCGTCTTGCATCCAGGAATGTCGTTGACGAAACCTTGGCCGTAATTAGCAGCTTCTCCATTCGCCCATGTGTAGATGGACAAGCCCCCACAGTGGGTGTTAAGGATCACTGAGTACGAATAGCCTGCCACCGACGAATTAGCACTGGATTGTGTCCTCAGAGAATTCGCGGTGGACGTGCTGTGGACATGTACCAACCAGAACCAAATACATGATCCCTGATTGGCTG
>CAUYUJ010019027.1:102500-112500 GCA_963575745.1 Prorocentrum cordatum | reverse complement strand
ATCCGGCTGCCTCTGGGCATTTAACGGGCGCTGCTACACGCACCGGCAAGAAATAAATAAATTCGCCAAACAAACAGCAGCGCGAGTCCGATCGCTATGCGACAAAACTCAAATAGCGCTATCTTATCAAGATAAGGTCTTAATAGTGTGGTCGTCACCACATAAAAAAACTGTGCACGCTGAATGAAGCTTCGAACAATGCGGACTAGCGTAATCTGCCACAGGATGTGGCGCCAAATGTAAAGAAAACGAGCTGGTAAGACAATTCGGACTAACGTAGTCTGCCACACAATGTGGCGCCAGGTGTAAAGAAAACGAGCTGACAGAACGGTGCGGACTAACGTAATCTGCCACACAGTGTGGCGCCAGTTATAGAGCGGCGGCGTGCATCACGAAATTTGCTTTTGAGCTTTCGCCTTGCCGGGCAACCCTTGTAGCTGCCTCCATCTATTATGTAAATCCCAGCGCAGACTACTGTGCATCCTCGAAAAGTCTGGCTCATGGGTCATGTGATTCCTGCGAAGCCATGACGCATGCTTCCTGCACGTCCTGCAGGTTATGTAGACACTATGTGTGTTGTGTCCCACACGTATGTTGTGCTCGGCGGCCACACATGCGTTCATCTCCGATGGCGAAACCGTTGGCGTCGATCCATTCCACGAAACCACACTGGCTGACGAGGAACTGTGAACCGTCATCGGCGATGATGGCGCAGAGCTCGCTCCCTGCGCGAAGCTGTCCGGTGATGGGGGCGGTGCGGCTGGCGCTGCCGATCCGCTTGCTGATGATGAACTCTGGGCTGCGACGGCAATCATCGGTGGCTCCATGTAGACATCTCCGTCGACGTCTTCGGGGATGGTAAGCTGTACGTTGTTGCGACGTCCAAGGTATCGTCCATCCCATCCTGGATATACTCCGGGCAAGGGAGTGTCCGCGTGCCCGGCGTGGTCGGCCTTGGACCCATTGCTGGTGTTGTTGATGGCCCCGATCTGGATGGGATTGGGGTCACCTGGCCCAAATATCTCCTTTCGCACCACAAACCACAGCGCTGCGAACAATGTAAATCCAATCATGATCCCACTGAGCATCGCAATGGATGTCATGTAGTAGACCCAATATGACATCGGCACTTGCCATTCCTGTGGGGGATGCTGCGCCTTCACGCGTCCGAGACATGTCGTCAGCACTGAGGCAAGCATGGCGGCGCGCGGTTGCCTAGTGCCAAAGTTGTACTTCTTGGCCCCGAAGAAAGCGAGGAGCACTCCGGTCTCCATGATCTTGGTGAGCGCGTCGGCGACCATACTCCACGTAGGTATCCACGAGAGCTTCAGCTGGCTGTTGGGGTGCACCGTCTCCTTGATCATCGATGCCACGATGCGGAACCGCTTGTCCGTGGATTGACCCACGTCAGACTTGATGTGCGTCACCAGGCCGTTGCTGTCGCTGTAGATATCCCCGGATCGCTTGGTGCTGAGGTCGTCGATCTGCTTGAGCGTCTTCTTCGGGTTGTAGGCCTCCGTAAGTAGCTGGCCGAACCACGTGCTCGACTCGGCGCCCTCCAGAGTGGCGTAGCCCTCGGCGGCCAGCGTCGACTTCACGGATCGCTTGACCGTGCCCGAATGCCAGGCCACAGGCAGGCACAAGTCATATCGTCCAGCCGCGACGTCCCGTGGCTTGTGAGTTAGCCCAATCGCCATGCCCCACTGGCTCTTCACCCCGTCCACATTGGCGAAGGCCGCGTCGCTGAAACAGATGATGGTGCAAGTGCGCAGGTCGATGATGTTGCGCTTGATGACTATGGCGAAGTCGGCGGACCCGTGCACGTAAGCGACGGTATTGTTCAGCGTCTTGGCGTCGGCCACGGTGGCGGTGTTGGTGCGGCAAGCCGCAAGGCTCACCGGGCAGGCGATGTCCACTCGCGTCTGTACTGCGAGCCAAAGCAGTTGGCCGAGTGTGTGGCGGTATCCAGAGACCTCCGAGGTAATTAGCCGATCCTCTGGTGATCGTCCGCGTTGGGCGTTGAGTTCGATGAAATCCACCTGGGCGGCGGCCGTCGCCTGGGCAATGCGGAACTCCTCGTTGATCTTGTTGATTGTCCAGCCGCAGTACTTGATGATACCCTCTACCTTCTTGAGGTGTAGCCTTTTCTGCAAGGAGCTAATGACTCGCTTCCACTCGCTGGAGCTTCCGCGCTGGGCGATGAGGAAATCATCCACATGGGAGTGGATCATGGCAGCGAGCCCTTTGTCGTCGTAGAAGTAGTAAAGGCCCTTCTCGAGCTTGCTCTCGATGAGGCCGTGCCCCTGGAACACCTTCTGGGCGTAGAGGTACCACTGGCGTCCTGCATCTCGGGTACCATAGATGGCGCCAGTCGCCATCACGATCTCGCCGGGCAGTGTGCCTGGCGGCGGGTTCTTGGCTGGCATGCGTAGCAATAGCAGCCTCTCGATGTCGCCCGACTGCAGGTAAGCCGTCATCGCGTCGTACGACGTGAGGTCCCAGCGTGAGGTAAAGCGCGTCCCTTGACCCGGTCGGCGCGTCCGTACAGATCTGGGACTTGTCCTCTTGACAGCCCTGGACGACAAGGCGGGCCTTCATGAGGTTGGCGGCCTTCTGCGTGAGCACCCAGCGGGTACCAACTGGTCGTATTCCAGGGTGTCGCTGGAAGATCTCCTTCAACTCCTTGGGCGGTAGCTTCTTGTAGGCCCCGAACTCGGTCCACTTGGACCACTCGACCTTCATGGCCGTGTCCATGAGCTTCTTGTCCTTGGCGGAGAGCTTGTCGTACTTGATCTCCTTAGCAACGGCCTTTCCGGTGAGCATAACCTCCCGGAGTCGGATGGTCGAGTGCAAATCGTCGTCGTTGATCTCAAAGTAGTTGTCCAAGTAGAGGTCGGTCCTGAGTGTGTCTTTCGGCCTCTTGAAGCACTTGGGTAGGTCGTCCTTGAGACTCTCCAAGAATTCCTTGCGCTCGATGGCTTTGCTGCGGTCGTCTGTTTGATCGCGCCTATCACGTTCAAGGGCGCGAGGTGCGTCCTCTTGTTGAGCTTGGCGCTGAGCCTTGTTGCCGCGTTGTCCTTCAGGATGTTGTGGTCTGCGGGCAAAGGCTTCTCTGCGAACTTCCTCCTCCGCGGCCTTGCTCCAGTCGCGTAGCCCTTCGGATCCGGAGCTGTCGGCATCCGATGAATGTCCATCAGCTTCTGTGCGTCGAGCTCCTGGTGGTGGAAGTCGTGTTCCATCGCGTTCTTCAGGCCGTTCGTCGTGTACTTCTGGTTGCACGGTGGGTTCTGGAGCTGGATCTTCAGCGCGATCTGGGTCTTCTTGGGCTTGTATTTGAGCATGAGCAGGGTCATGAGCGGGGTCAGCGGCAGCAGCTGAGTCAGCAACAGGCGCTGGCAGCCCGGGAAGATCTCCCCCCGAAGGTGCTGGTGCTGAACCGCTGCCTGAGGCGCCCCCACTGGTCGTATATTCTTCATCTCCTTGCCGTCGGCGAATCCACTCAAGAGTAGCATGTGCGCGGCGATTGTGTGGAGTATCTTCGATGTTGCCGAAGTTGTGCTGCTTGATGGCCGTCGGCGGAGGTGGTAGTGCTGGCGGAACGTTTTCCACTCGCGGGCGTTTCTTCGGCGTTTCGCCCGTGAGGTCGATGAATGTATCTCCATCTCCTCCTTGGTCTGATGGTGGTAATCCGCCTCCACCGCAGTCTCCTCCTTCATGTGGTGATCCTTCGTCCCCTCCTCCTGGTCCTGGTGGCTGTGGTCCGTCAGGAGGTGGGGGCTGGTCAGCTGGTGGTTGTCCTGGCGGTGGCGGTGGCTGGTTGCCGTTCATGGCGTTGAGCACCTGTCCCCAGGGCACGAGCTCTGAGGCAGTAGCGCGGCGTAAATGTCCTCGGTTGACCTTGACGGTGGTGGAAAGGTGGCTGACCCATACATTTGATGGGCCCTCGAAGCCGATGATGATGCCGGCTCCATGCCACTACAAAGCCCATTCGCGCTTGGGTTTGCCGTTCCCCCTCCAGTAGTATACCTGGTCCCCCGTTTGGTAGACATCCGACGCGTGCTGAGCTCCATCCGCACGCGATCGTGCGAGTAAAGCCCGGGATAGGGACTGGTTGAACCGCAGATGCTGGATTGACGTCTGGGCGGCCTTCATGAGGGCAATCCTCTCAGAGAAGGACTTGTCAGAGACCACTCTCTCGTGTAGCGAGAGCCTCCCAGCGCTGTCCAGCAGGCAGTGGGGTAGTTGAAGGCCACGTCCGAGTACCCACTGTGCCGGTGAATACCCACTGGCATTGATTGAGCTGTTCATAGCCCAGCAGACAGCGGCGAGCAGCCACTGGATCTTGTGGGCGTTCGCGGGCTGATCGAACCTGATGCTGAACTGGTCAATCAGCTTCCTGGCGTGGACCTTCCACATGCCGCCGCGCCTCTCCACGGTGGCGTTCTGTTGCGGCGTAGCCGCGGCAGTAGTCATAAGGCAAAAGCCCATGTCCTCGAGTTCTTGCGAGAACTCCCTCTCAAACTCGCCTCCCCCATCGAAAAGTACCCGTTGTGGCGCCCCAAACGGTGCAATCCAAACTTGCAAAAGCCTCGCGAATACAACCGAGGGGTGTCTTGAAGAAACTGTACCACATAAGGTAAATCCAGAAGCGAGGTCGACCACATTGAGGAAAACCAACTGATTGCCGGCGTAGTCGGCGAGAGTGAACAAGTCCACTCCAATGGAATCATTGAAGTCCCTATCTAGCTTGATTCTCCCAGGTAGATGAGGTAGAGGTCGCTGATGGGCGGCGCAGACTTCGCAGTGCAGGTTGAGTGCCATCTCGACCGCTCTTTGGGATCCACCCGTCACTCGGATGGCCCGGGCCAACGCGTCGTTGGCAGGGTGCCCCGTGTTGACGTGGAGCTGCAGCATAGCGGACTTGAGCGTCCGCTCCTCCGCTGCCGTCAAGGCTGGCTCTGCAGGGGCTGCCGGGGCGGGCACTGTCCTCCTCGCGGCTCTCCGTCTCGTTGGCTCCGCGGGGTTTGCCTCGCGGTGCTCGGTCTTGTTCGTCTTGCGAAGCTGCTTGACCAGCATGGCGACGAGCTTGTCGGTGTAGTTCTCGCTGTCCTTGGCGAGCTTGCCACGGGCCTCGACGTGTTTGCGTAGGCCGTCGCAAAGCTTGTGCAGCGAGTTGTCGGTCCCGTAGTGGTCGGTGATAATCCTCCACGGCTTCTTGATCGCGCCCCCGCTCTTTGTCTGCAGGCCGTAGGCGCAGCCATCGAAATCGATGATGCGCGGGAGCTGATCCTTCAGCTTCTTCGCGGTGTAGTTCCTCTTCTGACCCCAGCCGTCGCAGTAGCGCGGCCACTCAAAGGAGACCGCGAGCTGGCTGCCAAACTCCTTCCGCAGGCGGCTCATTGACGTCAGGAAAAGGTCGATCATCCTCGAGGAATACTTCCGGTCCTTCTCCAGCTTCTCGGCCTTGCGGGGGTCGATCTTCAAGATGATGCGCTGCAACGCGGTCCATGGCGTGCATGGAAAGGCGGCATGGACCCGTACACTCTGGCCCTTCCGCAGGTTCTTCCGAATCTTGTCCTCGAGCTTCTCGACGATGGGCTTCCGAGAGAGGTCGTACCCAGGAAGACCGCAACGTACAGCAGCTCCTCCACTCTCAGCCCACTTCGCACTGAGCTCGCTGTCAGGGTTGCAGCACCACTCGTAGAGGATGGCGGCGTTGCTCGAGATTTCGCTCGAGCTCGTAGTTGACTTGGCCAGGTCAGCCTTGAGCGCCTGGCTGACTGCGTGCGGCTTAACGCCGCTCTTGTTGGTGACGATGGCCGACCGCTTGCCGGCGGTCAGCTGCAGCTTCGTCCCTTTCTTGAGCTGACGTACCTTCATCTGCTCTTCCTCCACGATGTTGACCTCCTTCGGGTCGTCGTCATTCTCGATGTCCAGCGTGACCGAGCTGCCGAAAACACACTCGGAGCAGAACCCGAGGTGGCAACAGTCTGCGTAGGACTTGGTGCCGCAGGCCACACAATCGCCGAGGGGCTCGGCGATGCAGGTAGTAGCCGAAATCGTTGTTGGAGCAAACGTCGGCGGCGCGACCGCCGTCGAACAGCAGACCAACGCAGAGCTTACGGCGGCCATGAGCCTTGAGCTGCCGCCGCGTCGCTGTTGAAGTCGTCTCGGTACGTTGAGCTCCTTCTTGGGGATGAGTCTCGTGATATTCTCGAGCAAGTTGCTCGCCTTCGTAGTGAGGTTGACCGTGGGCTTCGGGGCTGGCCGCTTGGCGATGCCCTTAGTACTGACAGCCTTCGGTCCGAACTCGTGGCCCGCGCCCTCGATGGCGAGCCAGTCCTCCGGGTGGAGGTCGATCGCGGGATGTCCCGCGCTGCTCGTGATGAGCTTCTGGGAATGGTTCCCGATGCGGATGTGTTCCCGCCAGAGCGAGATGTCGATCTTGCTCGGCTGAATGAAGTCCCGGCCGATAAGCAGGCCGAGCGTGGGACTGTCCACGACGCTGAATATTATGCGACCAGCGCGTCCACACAGGACGAGTGGGGCTGTGACGCGCAGCTTGCTCGGGAGCGTGCCGCCGTTCCCGAACCTGTAGACTTCGTTCTCGGGCCCCTCCAGGATCTGGTCGGCCAGACCCATCTTGGCGAGCTTCTCCTTGCACTGCTTGTACCAGCTGAGCCCGCCAACGCAGAAGAGACAGGCAGTGTCGATCACGCCGACGCCGTCGTCGTTGGGCTTCTCGCCAGCGTTGGTGGCGTTTATGGTGGGCAAATCTGGTACCACGCGCTCGGAGACCAGAGTCTCGGGGGGCGGGGTGATCGGACCTTCTGGATGAAGAATCACTTCTTCGTCACCGAACTCCACGTGGTTCTGATCGTGGACCTGCTCGGTGATGTTGGCCTGGCGGTGCGAGCGACCTCCGCCGCCTCGCCCTCCGCCCTTCTGCTTAGAATTCGGGGCGAACTTTCGAGCGCCTGGTGTCGGGCACTCCTTGTCACCGGTCCAGTGCCCCGCCTCGCCGCAGTCCCAGCACTTGGAGTTCTTCTTGCGCTGGTCCACGCGGCCTTGTAGCTTGCCCGCGGGTCGGCGCTTGGGCGAAGCCTTCCCGCGGCCCTCGATAGCCTCCCGGGCCGACCGCATGGTCGCCATGGCCTCGGGAATCGCGGCGAGTTCCGCCGCGGCAGCCTCCACCTTGGCAGAGTCGCCCCGGTCGAACACCTCGCCGAGGTCGTAATTGGACTGCTCCAGCTCGGCGCTGAAGGCCTCGAGCTCCTGGCGCGCGATGTCCTGGGCGTCTGCCTCCGTGTCATTGTCATCGCCGTCCTCCGAGTCCTCGTGCTCGTCTTCTGGCTCGTCAGCGATGTTGGCTGAACGTGCTCGACTTGGCTGTGAGCGCTGCCAACTGCTATTTGATCGCTGCGGCCACGATCGTGACGGCAAGCTTGCGCGTCGTTCCGATGTATGGATATCGGGGAACATGCGCACCAGCAGGCCCCTGATGCGCTGAAAGGAGTAGTGCTCGTCCGGCAAGTTGCCCACGACGCGCGCACGGCGCTCGGCCGTGAGCCCAGCCTTGCGTAGCAGGAACCAGCCGGCCACGTCGTCAAGCGTAGTGAGGTCAACCTCGTTCTCGCGTAGTTGCTGTAGTCCCGCTTCGAATCGCACGAGCCAATCCGTCATGCGTTCTCCACGGCGGCGATGGTGCTGAGTCGACTCGAAGAACTTTTCTAGCGTCTCTCCCTTCTGCACCGGCTTCTGCTGGCCTAGGTTTGTCTCGAGATGCTTCAGCACGTTCTCGATGCCCTTCTGGTTGCGATCGCGTTTCTTCTCGTTCACATCCTCGATGCCGTCGTCCGGCGGCGGGTGAAGTTCCTGCTCCGTCATATTGAGAGCAGCCGACCTGGCGGTACCTGTCAACCGCAGGACTAACTTCGATGCCAAATTTTGTGTCACTTCTAAGTTCTCACTGAGCTTCCATAATGTTACCTCCTGCTTGTAATCTCGCCACTTCGCTGGATCTCCATTCCAGCTTGGTATCACTGACTGGTTGTGCGTGAACTCCGTCATCCTGTCTATGAATGGACTGCAAGAAATACCAGACCACGAAATGAAGTCGAAGTTGAACTCGATGCCGTAATCGATGTCGGCGCCTGCCGCGTCGATAAGCTGGTGGGAAACCTCGATGCCGTAATCGATGTCGGCGCCTGCCGTGTCGATAAGCTGGTGGGAAATGACACCGTCGTAGGAGAGGTATGTGGCGTCGCTGACACCGTCGTAGGAAAAGTATGTGGCGTCGCTGACACCGTCGTAGGAGAAGTATGCCGCGTCGCTGACACAGGCGTAGGAGGAGTATGTGGCGTCGCTGACACCGTCGTAGAAGAAGTATGTGGCGTCGCTGACACCGTCGTAGGAGAAGTACGCCGCGTCGCTGACACAGGCGTAGGAGGAGTATGTGGCGTCGCTGACACCGTCGTAGAAGAAGTATGTGGCGTCACTGACACCGTCGTAGGAGAAGTATGCCGCGTCGCTGACACAGGCGTAGGAGGAGTATGTGGCGTCGCTGACACCGTCGTAGAGGAAGTATGCCGCGTCGCTGACACAGGCGTAGGAGGAGTATGTGGCGTCGCTGACACCGTCGTAGAGGAAGTACGCCGCGTCGCTGACACAGGCGTAGGAGAAGTAGCTGTCGTCGCTGCTGGGAGAGAAGATGGAGTTGCTGGCGTCGCTGACGCTGGCGTTGGAGTTGGCAGGCATGTAGGCGTAGTAGGCGTAGTCGCTGGCGTCGCTGACGCTGGCGTTGGTGCTGGCGTCGCTGACGCTGGCGTAGATACTGGCGCTGAGCAACAGCGCGAGGAGGCCGCTGGGCCTCGATTCCAATATGGAGTGCGACGTCGCAGACGTCGTCTTGAGTATACGGCCCCGCGGGCCGGGATAGCGAGCCTCGCTCCAAGCTACCACTGTGATATGGATATCGCTGATATCGTTTGTCGAATGATCGCGCGGCGAAACACTCTGCGTAGCTCTAAGGCCAAGGGCCCTAGTTTGAAACAAAATGGCAGCGACAAGGCGGGCGTGAGAGATAGAGCGGGGAAGCAGGGAAGGAGCAGAAAAGGCACGGGGAGTGAGCGGGAATCACAGTATGAACAGTACTCGCAGTCGAAGTACACATGAAAGTAATCAGCACGGAAATGGTCGTAGTAGAAGTGATGGTAGCAGAAGTAGTAGCAGTAGTACTAGGAGTAGTAGTAGTAATAATAGTACTAGTACTAGTATTAGTACTAGTACTAGTACTAGTACTACTAGTACTAGTACTAGTACTAGTAGTAGTAGTAGTAGTAGTAGTAGTAGTAGTAGTAGTAGTAGTAGTAGTAGTAGTAGTAGTAGTAGTAGTAGTAGTAGTAGTAGTAGTAGTAGTAGTAGTAGTAGTAGTAGTAGTAGTAGTAGTAGTAGTAGTAGTAGTAGTAGTAGTAGTAGTAGTAGTAGTAGTAGTAGTAGTAGTAGTAGTAGTAGTAGGTAGTGGTAGTAGCAGCAATAGTAGTAGTAGTCGTGGTAGTAGTACCAGTAGTTAAAAAATAGTATTAGTAATAGCACTAGTAGTGGGAAAAAATATGAGTAATACTACTAGTAGTGATAGTAGTGATGGTTAGGGCAATCAAAGTAGTAGCAGTAGACATAATAGTAGTAGCAACAGAAACAATAAAAAAAGAAAGCGTGTTAGTCGTCATACTGGTAGTAGTAGTTACAGAAGCAGTAGTAGTAGTAGTAGTAGTAGTAGTAGTAGTAGTGGTGGTAGTAGTAGTAGTAGTGGTAGTAGAAATAAATGATAGCAGTAGTAGTAGTAGTAGGAGGAGGAGTAGGAGCAGGAGTAGGAGTAAGAGTAGTCGTCGCCGTAGCAGAAGTAGTCCGAATAATAATACGAATGAAACAACAGCAGCCCCAGAAGTAATAAAAGCAATAGCCATAGTAAAAGTAGTGGTGGTAGTCATAATCATATTAC
>CAUYUJ010019027.1:82500-100000 GCA_963575745.1 Prorocentrum cordatum | reverse complement strand
GTCAGGCTCCTCGCCACGGTGCCGCCCACCGCCCGCAAGCAGAGGCGGCACTGCACCCCCGCCACGGGCTGATTCCCAGAAAACGGGTGGACCCCGCGGGGACCCCGGTACCTCGCGGCACCCAACCAGGAAGAGCACAACCAGAAGGCCCTCGAGGGCCCCGCGGGTCCTTGGGCTAGGGTGCAGCACGCAAACGCACTAGGCCCCTCGGCAGATGGGAAGGAAGGAGCGGGCCTGGCCAGCCTGGACTCGAGGCCACCGACGGGGGGGGCGCCGCAGGCGCCTAGCCCCGAAGGGGCCGAGGGAGAAAGGGCGCCACAGGCGCACAGAGGTCTGGGGGCCAGGAGGAGGAAAAGAGAGAAACCCGTTGCACACAGACTCGCACGCGCCCCTCCTCAACGCAGCACTGGGCAACCATTCGGCCGACCTCGGCACATGCAGTGCAAAACCATCCGGAGCGACCGCTGATCGACAACTCCGGCCGCGACGCCCATGATCCGCTGACCCGAGAGAGCCCCTGGAGGGACCCGAAACGGCCTGAGATGACCCCTGGTCGGCGCAACGGCCCCGAGAGACCCCCCAGACGGCCACGAAGGTCCCAAGAGAGCCCCAAGGCGGCCCAAGAGGGCCCTCAGACGGCCCCACGGGACCCTTGGGAAGGTCCAGGAGGGCCCGTGCACGCTCCCACGCCCAGGAGAAATCAGGGCGGCCGAGCTGCCGCAGCCAAGGCGGTGCCGGAGGCCCGCAGGTGCCAGAGGCCCCGGGGGCCCCACGCGCGGGCTGCCCCCAGCGCGACGGCGCCAGGTCCAGTGGAAGGCAGGGGGCCTGGAGCTTCGGAGCCCCGCGCAGTGAGATGGGGGCGACGAAGTCGGCGGACGAGGCGAGGGGGCGGGGCAAGCTGGGTGTGGGCGCGCCGTACGGTCGGGCCGCTGAAACAAGGAACGCTAAATAAGGAACGAGGCCCCTTTCTGGCCCCAAAAGCGCCTGCGTACACGAGGAGGGCTTGAGGAACAGCCATGGAAGGGCCTAAGGAACCTCGAGCCCCTTCCGAACCCAAATTGCTCCTTAGTCCAGCAAGTTGACTGTATCTGACATCCTAACCCTCCCACCCATCCATTTCCGCTGAGCTAACTTATCGATCCGCGTGGTAATGTCATAGCGGACCTGGAGCTCCCAGAAAGACCGCATCGTGTTATGCACAATCGGAAAGGGGGAGCTGCGCACACAGGAGGAATGACAGAAGAGGAGGTGGCGGATGGGCGAGAGAATGAGCATAAGGAACAGGAGGAGGAGCGAGGAGGAGGGAGGAGGACGAGGACGAGCAGCAGCAGCAGCGGGAACTCGAGTCAAAGGAGCGGGGGGAGCAGGAAAACAAGGGGAAGGCGGAGGAGGTGAAAGGAGAGAGCAACAACGATGAGGAAAACATCTGATCCAAAAAGGTGGCCCGCGCTGGGGCGAGAGCGCCATTCTGAACGAAGGGAGCAAAGCGCCGATCTTACATCACACCAGCCCTCTGGGCGTAGATGATTTAACAAAAATTGCTTTCTGTCTGCCAAAATTCCCCCCTTCCCCTAATCGGGGGAAGGGTTGATCAGTGTTCCCTATAAAAATACATTCCCTCCCCAGGCGACTGGCAGCCAACCAGGAACAATGCCGCCCCTATGTTCCCCACCCCCCAGCCATCCCTATCAAAAAACAATACAATAAAAACACTCTGCCTCCAAATTCGGAGCCTGCGCAACCAACCCGATGCGGATCCCCCCACCATCCCTGTCAAGAAACAAATAGAAACAATACAGAGTACACTGGGGGGTAAAGTCTAGAGTCATGTTCGTGAGGCCCGCGGGCACTTTGTATTGATTTTTGACAGGGACGGCAGGGGTATCAGCATGTTGCCTGCTGTGCGCAGAGCCACCCCTTTCATTTTAAACCCATACATACAAAAAAACAAACAACAAAAAACAAATCAAAAAAACAAAACAACAACAACAACAACAACAACAACAACAACAACAACAACAATAACAACAACCACAACAACAACAACAAGAACAACAACAACAACAACAACAACAACAACAACAACAACAACAACAACAACAACAACAACAACAACAACAACAACAACAACAACAACAACAACAGCAACTACAACAACAACAACAAAAACAAAAACTCGCGGCTAAATCTGTATCATGCGCGGCCACCCCGCGATCACTGTCAAGTGGTTTTTAACAGGGACGGCGGGGGTGGTGGCGCATGGCCTGCTGTGTGCAGGCCCACCAGACACCATGATGGGCATTGGTTTTCGACAAGGATGATGGGGGCAGACATGTTTCCCGATGTGTGTTGTCACGTGCGCAGGCGCCCCTGACACCCTCTACACGTGCCCCGAAGGTGGTGCACCTGGCGCGGCTAGAGTATGCGGAAACACTCGGCGCACGTGGAGCACGTAGCGCATCTGGCGCACCAGGCGTGCCTGGCGCGCTCGGGCCTCAGGGGTGCCTGGTGCGCGTGGCGCGCCTGGCACGCGTGGCGAACCTCGCCCCAGCGTAGCGCACAGGGGGTCGGTTTTGGTTCCCAGTAGCTGCCCATCCAAAGACGATCGCTGAGCATGCTGAGGCTCGGGTGTTACTTATGGGACGGGAGGGCGGGTGGGAGTGAGCTAGACGGCTTGCTATCTAGGAGGGTGTCTTGACCCCTCCCCGTAACCTCCTCACCAGGCCTGGGAAGGGGGGGGCGCGGATAGTTAGAGTGCCTCAGATGGCCAAAGATAGCTCCAAGAGGGCCTCAGGGAGCCCACGATGGCCTCCAAGATGGCTCAAGATACCTCAAGATAGCCTCCGACATACACCCAAGAAGCCTCAAGACGGCCCAAAGGCGGTTTCAACTGCCCTCCGGGCCCTCCAAGGACCCCACCAGAGGCCAAAATCATTCAGAAACTTGGTTTTGCCGTCTCGCATTTTTGTTTCCGATGGGCATTTGAAGCCTCAAGATGGCCCCAAGACGGCCCAAGAGAGCCCCCAGGGGGGGCCTGAATTTGCCCCCCCCACCCCACCACACTTTTGAGCTACAGGGCCCAAGAGCCACCCAGACTGTCCCCTCCAAGGACTCCCAAGAGGGCCCCAAGATCCCAAAAATGAACCCCAAGAGGGCCCCCAGAGTGGCCCAAGAGGCCCCACAGGGAGCCCTCGGAGATCCCCTAGGCTCACGATAGCCTCCGGCAGCCTCTAGCCGAATATGGTTCAAGATAGCCTCCAAGAGGCCTCAAGAAAGACTCCGATCGTGTCTGGATGGGCTGCTAGGGATACTTTTTAGTCAGCGGCCGCGGGCGAGCGCGCCAGCGGCGAGTCCAGTCAAAGCACGGCACGCCGCGACAAATCCCACCAGCCCTCTGGGCGTAGGTGGTTTATGGAATTTCCTCTTCCACCCCTCCTTCCCCTTCGGGGAGGGGTTTACCCCTCCCCCTAACCCCCTCCCCTGAACTTGGACGGGGGGGGCCGCTGGTAGTTGGAGCGTCCAAAACGGCCTCGGCGAGGAAGCCAAAATCATCGGTTTTACTAAGGTTTTGGCCGCTTTGGGAGGCTCCCGAGGGGGGAGGCTAATTGAGGGACCCCCTTCTTTTGATCGATCGCCTCCAAGATGGCCCCAAGAGCGCCCCCAAGGCTCCCAATAGCGCCCCAAGAGGGCCTCAAGAGGCGCCCAGGAGGCCCCAAGAGGCGACCAGGAGGCCCCAAGAGGCCTCCAAGAGTCCCCCAAAATACCCCCAAGAGACCCCCAAGAGGCCCCAAGAGGCTCCCACGAGGCACCCAAGACGGTCCAAGAAGCTCCCGGGACCGCCAAGAGGCCCCCAAAACGCCCCAAGAGACCTCAAAGAGTACCCCAAGAGACATCCCTAGAGACTCCGCGAGGCATTCAAGAGGCCTTTGACTCTTCTGATCGCCTTTATCCTCCTCCTCCTCTTCCTCCCCATCATCATCCCCATCAGCATCATCATCATCACCATCACCATCACCATCACCATCGTCAAGACCACCACCATCATCGTCATCATCAACATCATCAATATCAACATCAACATCATCATCCGCCTATTCCTCCTCATCCTCATTCCTCCCTCCCCACCCTCATCATCCTCCTCCTCTTCCGCCTCCGACTCCTCCTCCATCCCCCCCCCCCCTTGGGGCACGACGGCCTCCCCACAGCCCCTTGTTCCTCTGTATGCTGCCCCGCTTCCATGATCACCTCTACTCGCCTGGGCGTCGTTTCTGGATGGGTTGGTGGGGATACGCGAAGCGTCAAGAATTCACCTAAAGCAACGGAAGGCAGCCTCACCTAAAGCGGCTAAGCGGGGCCTCACGCAGCACCTCAGCGGCGGACCAGCGAGTGGAGGGGGCAGCTGAAACTGAGTCGTACTGCCAGCGTGCAGGTATGCTCGGCGTCGGAAGCCCCAGGTAGTCGGGAAGAACGACGACCAGGGACAAAAGCCGAGTGATTAATGCAAGGGCGCGAGACCCCGGACAACTGCGAGAAAACCAGGGTGGCCGCAGCCAAAAGGACAGACAGTCGGAGGTCGAATTGATGCTGGGGTGGCCGAAGCCGCAAAGTCCCACGGCAGCAGAACGCACGAGCACGAGAAGCAGCCAAGCTGCCGCGCGGCCAAAATGGCGCGGGCCACCACGAACAAGTGCAAGAAGTGGCGCCAGGATAGGAGCACACCAAGAGCCCTGAAGAGGGTCACGAGCCCGTAGTCAGCACACCGGAAGTGGCGACAGGCGAGCATCGGCACCACGGGGAAGACCCAGGACCGAAACCAGGGTTGCAACCGCAGCGTGGCAGGAGCACGGAGGTCTGAGCTGAGCCACAGACGGCCGTGGGCCCCGTGGAGGGGAAGGCAAACCGCGACACGGGCGGACAAGCGGGAAGCCAGTACGTCGGGGGACGACACCACCGACCGACGGGGAAAACGGGGGCCAAGCCGAGGGGGGGGGGGGGGGGCACCCCGACCCGGCGGGCCGCCCGGTAGCGCGGGGAAGGAACGCGCCCGAAGTGAAAACAACTAAAGCAGGCCAGAGGCCGATAGGGGACAGGTGGACCACAGCCCCAGCGGTAGCCCGCGAGTCAGCATTGCCAGCAGGCCACTGCCCGAGTTCCCAAGGGCGGGGAGCAGCGGGGGCTGGGCAGGGAGAGGCACCAGGGAAGAAGCACTGCCTGCAAGAAGTCAAGCGACGGCCACAGCAGGGACTGCAACAGACGCGTCTAGGGCGAAACAAAGAGGGGACAGGTGGACCACGGCCCCGGCGGTCACGCACGAGCCAGCATTGTCAGTAGCGCGCTGTCCCTGTCCCGAGGGCCGGGAGTCAAGGGGGCTGGGCAAGGAGTGGCACCAGGGAAGGAACACCGCCTGCAAGTCGGACGTCGGCCACAGCGAGTGCTGCGGGAGTCGCGTCTAGGGCGACACGAGGGGGGCCGCCGTCGGACGCCCCCGCCCAAGCCCCCGAACATACGCGATGTCGGAGGTCTCAAGCGACCACTGCATGCCGCATGAACGAGGCAGCGACACCTTTGGCCTAACGGGCCCCATTTTTGGCGACTGCGATAATATCGAACCGCGTTCCTTCTCGGCCTAACGGGCCCTATTTTAACTGAAGAATCCAAGGCACAGCCACGGCGAGCCTGGCAGGCCTGACGTCTGCACCACATGGAGAGGATAGCTGCGGTCGGCCGCCCTCTTGGGGCGCCAGGTCCGCGTCTGGTCAGGCGCGGCGGGGCAGGTTCGGCTGGGTAGCCGGCGGCGGAGCCAACACGGCGACAGCAAAGCGCCCGCGATCACGATGCGGCGCGGCGGGGCCCAACGGTGTGAAGGGGGTGGGGCGTCATCCCCATGCGCGGGAGCGCTTGCCCCCTCTCCCGCCATTGCTATCGCCACCGCCACGTTTGCCCGAGGCCTGCCAAACGTCGCCGCCCCAGGCCTGCGACCACGACCATGAGTCCCAGACCCAGGGTTGGCTCGAGCTTGTGGAGTATCCCTTGTACTGTGGGGCCCCGGTGCCCTGGCACCCTGACCACTTGTCGCGCTCCCGCCCCCATCTGACCTGGAGCCCGCGCTCGCGGCCCATCTCGCAGGCACCATACCCACGGCGCTTCCAGGCGTCAAGGAAAGCACGGCACGGGCCCTCAGGGTCCAGCGCGGGGTCGCTCTTTGGGCCGTTGGCCCCTGCTGGGCGCACGCGGGCGCAGGCATGCCAGACGCTGCTGAACACTCCCCCCTGGGTCTTTTGGAGACGGGAGATCTTGGCTGAAAGTGTTTCCGCAAGTTCGTCGAGATCGACATTGCCCAACCGTTCCTTGCACATGGGACCCCCTCCGATGGGACCGATAAGGTCGTCAAAGACCAGCTTGGAGCCCCATTCGCGGGGGTTGGCGAGCGGCGGCCTCGAGCTGGCTGTCTGAGGTGGGGCCCGGGGGCCTTGGGCGGGCTGACTGGAGCTGCCTGGCTGGAAGTGACGATCGCGCCAACCCCCGGGGGGAAGGGGGGCGACTGTCTGACGCTGCTGCTGGGGAGCTGCTGTTCTCCGGCTTGCAAGCAGGCGAGGGTTGCCTCTGCGGGGGGTCGCGCGTCACCTTGGGCGGTGGGCTGGCGCCGACGTTACCCCTCGGCTGGCGTCGCTCAGGCGAGCCCTCGCTGAGGCGTCGGGCGTCTGATCCGAACGCCCCTAGCGGGTCGTCGGGAGGGCTGCCTCCAGTTGCTTCGCCCTGCCATCCCGGTCGAAAGAGGGGGCGGGGGGCCCTCGGGGCCGACCGCGCCGTCTGGCGCGCCGCCACGGGGAGGCGCGGGAGTCGGGGGGGCGGCGTCGCCCTTTCCCTCGTCGTAGTCTATCCCGTCGACATCCGCCTTCACGGTGGACGCTGCGCTCGTCGGGGAGCAAGTTTCCTCTCCGTGGGGAGAGGAACCTGGTGCGTCGGGGCCTGTCACCAGGGGGTTGGGGTCTGTCCGGGGCGCGGAGAGCCCGACGTCACTGCAGGCCGCGCCGTACGTGGGGGCACCGGTAGCCAGGGGGTCGTCGCGCGCCGATCCAGCTACGCGCCCGGGCTCCGGCTGCAGCCAGGCTATCGGGGATTCCCCCAGAGGCGGGGCGTCAGCTTCGTCAACGCATGGGGCCGAGGGGTCCTGCTCCGCCAGGGTGGCGATGGAAGTGGCTGCGAGTGCGTCGGAGTCGAGGCCGGGGATGAAGCTGGCGAGGACGGCGAGGTCATGGCGGAAGGGGTTCGGCCCCCTGGTGGAAGCTACGCCCTGGTGATGGGTCGTCCAAGCAAGTTGGTGCTTGAGACTGTGTAGCAGGTGCCCAACTACCCTGGCCGCCGCCTACCTCATGCCCCCCCAAGTGGCGCCGTCGGGGAGTCCGTTGTCAGGGACCTCGGGGCCGCACACCTCACGCAGGAAACGGGCGCGCTGGCGAGCCGACCACGAGGTTTCCAAGTCGCTCGGGGCTGGAATATCGGCGTCGTGGCCCTTGACAAAGTTCATAAATTTGTCGTCCACCGTTGGGTGATAGTCCAGCAAGTAGGCGACCAGGGTGTGGCGGACGTCTTTCTGCTTGTTGCGCCGCCCATGCTTGGGCACGCTTCCCTCTTCGAAGGATAGACCTGCAACGTTCCTGCGACCTACTTTGGGGACCTCCGGAGGACGTAAGTCTGGGAGAAGGGCCAGGATCTCGGCGACCGCGCGCCGGTTCGAGCTGCCCCGCGGTCCGCCGCCATTGCTCCCTCCCTCACCCTGCTGCGGGCCGTCTGGGGGGAGCCTGCGGGCGCGGGGGTCGTAGGCGCAACGCCAGTGCGGGGAGGGCTGCCGGATCATGGGGCAGTTTTGCTGGAGTCCGCCCGCGCTGTCTGACGTGGGCGGGCTGTCGGCTGCCGCGGGAAGACGCCACCGGAGTCGCGGTCCATGATGTCGTCCAATGTTGCGGGGGCGACGCTCCAGATAAACACTAGGCACCTTCGGCAGCACCATGTGGTGTTCGAGTTGCGCTGGACCCACGAGAGCGGCCACTGGTCCCAGCTGGGGAGGCCTGTTTTCCCGCGGTCCGATGCCTCGGGCTCAGCCTTCCAGAGGAAGCAACCGAGCGCTGGCGCGTCTCCTTCCAGACCAGCAGGGGGCCTGAGGGGGGACACGCGTCGCACTTGGCGGAGTAGGAGCCTCATCTAGAGGCGTTTTTGCCGAACCTTCCGTCCGAGATCCTCATGGCCGGGATCGTGGTGTTCGCGGACCGAGGGGCGCGAGGTCCGTCTGGGGTCATGAGGAGGTCGCTCAGACGCCTGGTCTTTCCCTCGGCGGGGTCGCGCCAACATCCCAGGGGCCCAGGTCAGGGGGGCGGCGGGCTTGGGACGCACTGGATGTTGAGGTGAGCCACCCAGCAGTTCTCGCATAACCACCTGAGGTTCTCCCCGTCCAGGTAGGCTTGCGGCCTGCTGCTGGCCAGAAGGTCCCTGACCGAGTTGCCCCCCCCCAGGTTCCGTCGGCGTGCAACAGCTTGTAAGTCTGGCAGCGGTCGAGGTGAGGGAAGCGTTCTCCTGGTCGCAGTGTAGCCTGTCATCGGCGATGGCGGGTGGGATTAGCTTCGTGCCCGGCGCGGGGGCGGGAGGCGCGGGGGGTGACAGGTCGGTTTTGGAAAGGGCTGCGCCCCCCCCCCCCCCCCCCCCGCACACACACACACACACACACACACACACACACACACACACACACACACACACACACACACACACACACACACACGAAGGCAGCGTCAGCCCGTTTTCTCCCAGGCCCGAGTCGGACCCGGCCAGGGCCGCGCGGAGGGCGCAAATTGAACACTTCTAGTCTGCGAGAGGGTCGAGGTTCGCAGGGGGGACGATTGCCTCCAGGACTAGCATCGGGACCTTGAGCTTGAAGTCGGCCATCTCCATGTCCTTCCAGGTCTGGGGACACCCCGCCTTTCTGGCTGCGTCATGGTGGCGAGCGTTCGTCACCAGCTTGGAGACTTGTGAGAACGCGTCCTCGATCTTCCCATGCAGGTCGGTGAAGTCGCCGAGCTTGAGACCCCATGCTGCTGCGAACTTCTGTCGGAAAACTAAGTGGACGTCTTACCAGGGTACACAGAGGCCGAGCACGGCCTCGATGACGTCTCCCGCGCCCTCGGCGTTTGCGAAGGGCCAGAGAAGGACCCTGGGCTCTCTGATCATGAGCACCATGATGACCATTAGGGCGCGGGCCTTCCGTGTGTCCAGGGGACGGTCGTCAGCGCCCTTCAGTCGGTCGCGCAACTCGGGGTCTTTGCGTCCGGCGCGTAGGAGAAATGCAAGGGTGCCCATGCCGGGGCGTGACATGTGACGACAACACTTGCCGGTGGGCGCGCTCCAAGCCTGGGGGATTTGCCAGAGAAGTCCTTCGGCGCGCACTGGCGCCCGGACCCGCGGCGCCACTTCGACGCCGGGCGCGGCGGAACGGAGTCGGTTGAGACAGCGCGCGCGCCGTCCTCCCCGGGGGCGCCCAAGCCCAATACCCACACCAGGCAGGCCCAGAACATGTTGCAGGCCAGGCTGCTGGCGCCCAAGCCGATGGTCACGTCGCAGGGGAAGCCGAGGTGGGACCAGGCTTTCAGGTCGAGTCTTCCTAGATCCCTGGGGGGCGCCCACCAGGGAGAACTCGCGGGGGTGGAGTCCGCAGACCAGGTAGAGGACCACGGCGAACGCAGGCACCGAGAGTAGGTTGTTCATGGCGTCCAGAATGGAACGCCCCAGGGCTTCCCCGTTGAAATCCGGCTGGAGCGGCGCCTCGACCCTGTCCGCGAAGCTGTTCGCCAGGGACTCGCGGGCGCGCTTTATGGCCGAGCCCATCTCCTTCGTCGCGTCGTCTCCGTCGGCGTTGCTGGACCAGGAGACAGCGGTGGTGACCCAGGTCGCGAGGTCGTGGATCGGGTCGAAATCGGTGACGGGTTCCAGGAGGAGGCGATCGCCTGGAGCGCGGTTCTTCTTGAACCTGACCCAGAGGTCGGTGGGCCTCCCGTATTCCGAAAGCACCCGAAGCCTTGACGAGGCGGCGCTTGCGAACATTCGCCCGCCCCGATCACTATGACGAACAGGGTGGACCTGGTGATCGCAACGCTGACTCTGTTTGCGTCGTCGATGAAGCCCCAGTTGCGGTTCCCGTTGGACCTGGTGGTGAGGAAGATCACTATGTCAGCCTCGCCACCCTGGCTTGACTCAATCGCGGCAAGTTTGAGCGTGCCCTTTCTAAAGTGCCGGTGGGCGATGCGCCGAATCCCAACGAAATTCAACTCTGATTCCGGTCTGGTCGAAGTCGTGTTGGTCGAAGACCTGCTGCCAGCCGAAGGCGTCGACAGGCCGGTCGTCAAACTCGCCCGACCCAACGCCCGGTGCCAGGGAGCGGCTGCAGTCAATCCTGCTGCCTTCTCCTCCCTTGCGCTTGCTGCCCTTGCGTTTGCCTTTTCCACTGCGGGAATGTCGGATGACACCTGTCATGTTGTCTGGGCCCTGAGGCCGCCCATCCCCCAGGATCGCTGTCTGCAGGCGGTGCCCGACGACCAGGCGCACTGAAATCCCCTTGTCCAGGGCGGGCATGGGGGCGCGGACGACGTCCACTGCCCGGGCTTGGAGCGCAAAAGCGAAAAAGCTCAAGACCTTGACTCCCCCTAGGTTTGGGAAGGATTTTGGCCTCAAGGAGGGCCTCAGAGGCGATTCGAGGCACTCTAGACGGGCAGCGCTAATATACGACCCCCTCTTCTTTGATAGATCTCCTCCAAGATGGCCCCAAGAGCGCCCCGAAGGCCCCCAAGAGCGCCCCAAGAGCGCCCCAAGAGGGCCCCAAGAGGCCCCAAGACGGCCCCAAGAGGCCTCCAAGGTTCCCAAGAGACCCCCATGAGGCCCCAAGAGGCTCCCATGATGGCCCAAGACGGCTCCTAGAGCGAAAAAGCGGAAAAGCACAAAACATTGATTTTCTTTAGGTTCTCGAAGGATTGTGGCCTCAAGAAGGGCCACAGGAGCGCTTCAAGGCACTCCAGAGGGGCAGCACTAATATACGACCCCCCCTTCTTTGATAGATCTCCTCCAAGATGGCCCCAAGAGCGCCCCGAAGGCTCCCAAAAGCGCTCCAAGAGCGCCCCAAGGGCGCCCCAAGAGGCCCCAAGAGGGCCCCAAGAGGCCTCCAAGAAGTCCCCAAAAGACCCCCAAGAGGCCCCAAGAGGCTCCCCGATAGACCCAGAAAAACCCGGGACAGCCAAGAGGCCCCAAAGACGGCCCAAGAGGCCCCAAAGCTCGCCATTGTCCTCCTTCCCCTCCTCTTTTTCTTCCTCCCCTCCCTCCTCCCCCTCCCCGCCCTCCTCCTCCTCCTTCTCCGTCTCCTCCTTCTCGTCCTCCTCGTCCTCGCAGTCCTCCATCTCCTCCTCCTCAGCCTCCTCCTCCCCCTCCTCCTCCTCCGCCCCCTCCTGCCCCTGCTCCTCCTCCTGCTCCTCCTCTCCCTCCTCCTACTCCGACAACGACGGCCCCTCCTACATCCCCCCCCTCTTGGGACATATGGCGGCTCACCACGCCCTTTGTTATTCTGCATGCTCCCCCCTTCCCTCATAACCTCCACTCCCCTGGGACTCATTTCTGGACGGGCTGGTGGGGGTGCTTTCTTGTCGCGGCCACGAGCGAAGAGCACACGCGGCGAAAGCAAATCTCCGGGGCAGCGAACAAGGCTGATTAGCTACAAGACGCGCCGCTAGCCGGCCGGCCCACTCACCAAGCAGCCGCGGGGCTACGCTGGAAGCTGACGGCAGGGGGCATCCTGGGAAGCTCGAGCACGTGCAGTCTGACAAAATGCCGAGAATTTCGTTGCATGCCGTGCGGCATAACCCACACAGGCGACATGACGTGCACAGGTGCCGACGTGTCCTTCATACTGGGTGGGGGCAGGCGCGAAGACCGATGGGCGAGTCGCCAGTGGGGCGCCAGGCCCAAGCCGCCCCAACGACGCGCGCTGGCAGGAAGAGCTGAGCTGCCGAGGACCGTCGCAAACCTGCCAGAAGAGGGGGAAGAGTCCAGGGTGCTGTTGCGGCTGCAGAAGGCTAAACCACTCCAGCGCGATCACAGCACCCAGAAGTCCACCCTTCAGTGCACGAGGTAGGCCTGGACGACCGCTGGCTGGCCCCGTCAACAACGGCACAGTGCCGACGCGAGATGGACTGTAGGAGACAGCCAGGCAGGCGCGGTGAGCATCGCCAGCGAGGCGGGGGGATCCGGGGGGCGCTGCACTAGAGGCACGGCAGCTGCCGCCTGAGTACGCCGAAGGCCACCGTGGGACGGCCTTATCCTCCGAGTCCGCCATTCCCCGCAGGGGACCAGGGGCCCCGTCGAAACCGCCCTTCAGCGCGAGCGCCCAGGGTCGCAGCTAACTGCCGCTGAGGGAGAGGTAGAGTTGCCGCTGTCGGCGGGGGTACTGGGCGGCTGTACCTGCAAAAGCTGAACTACACGGAGCTGGCTGCACCTCCAGGGGCAGCGCGTGGCGCGTGGCCAAGCTAGCGGGAAAACCATTGGTACCAGGGCGGGGCGCCCTGGGTGAAGCTGCGCTGTCGCAGCCGCGTGGAGCCGGAGGCCACCGCGGGCCGACCTTGTCCGCCGCGTCCGCCCCTCCCCGCGGGAGTCCAGGGTCGCCGTCAATTCATCGCCACGTGAGCTTCCAGGGTCGCAGCTAACCGCCGCTGAAAGCGAGGAAATGCACCACGGACAGCGGGGGCCCAGGGCGGCCCTGGCGAGGGGGGGCGAAGCCAACGATGCCAGTCGGCACGCCTGGCGAAGCCCCGCCAGAAGACGGCCCGGAGGGAAGGGGGGAGGGGGAGCGCGACCGACCACCCCCTCGGGGGGCCAACGAGGGCGCCCGGTGAGCGAAGCGCAGGGAAGCGTGCCCCGAAGGCCAAGGGCGGGGGACTCCAGCCCGGCCCGAGAGGGACCTGCGGGGAGAGGCGAGGAAGGCGCGCCTCAACGCCCCTCGAACGGGCCCCAGGTCTGCCTGTCAAGGGACACGGCCGCCATTCTCGAGATTCCTCCAGGGTCGCAGCTAACCGCCGCTGAAAGGCAAATCGTAACGAATGATAGGTCCTTCGCCCGGTGTTGGTGCGGTTCGATGGTGTGGTCCAAAGTGGGCATCCTGCCACGCTGAATGCTGGTCTGCCAACGCGGAGACTGGAACCTCTGTGGGGGCGGTGTGCGTTGGTTCCTCCAGGGTCGCAGCTAACCGGTGCTGATGATCTGGCGCCTGCGGTGTGACAAAACTGAAACCTAGCTAGGTCGAGCTCGCCGCCAGGCAAGAGGGGGGGATGCCGGGGCCCACCTCCTGCCCAGGGCCCGCGAGCCGGCTGTCGTCATCGGACAGCAAAGTCTGGGAGCCTGGGGGGCCTGCTGGCGCGAGCCAGGCGGGCCCCGCCGTGCCAGTGAAAGTGAAATGTCGGGTGCAAGTGGGAGGTCCCCCGGTGGCAGGCCCGACAAGGTGGATGGTGGTCCACTTATCCAGCGTGGGCTGTCCAGCTAAGCTGCGCCGCGGGTGAGATGCGGGGGTGAGCCTTCGCCCCAGCGAAGGGTGGCCCCGGGCATTACGGCCTGAGCCGAGCGCAGCAAGGTGAAACAAGCCCCTTCAGGGCAGCGGGTGGCTGGAGGCGGGGGGACCAGGTGTCCATTCTGGGCAGGTCCCTGCTCTGGGCGCTGAGGTAGGCCGCGGCGGGAGCACGTCAGCCTTGGGTGTCTGAGTCACACTTGGCCCACCAGCGGGCCCGCTTGTCCGAGTCGCGGTCGACCCCTCGTGGGGAGCATCGCTTGCCCCTGCCTTTCCAGTCGGAGTCCGTCCATGGGGTATCTCGCCGCTCCCACGAGGACCACTCTTGCCAGCCCCGCCACTGGCTGGGGGTGGCAGTTCCAATGGCTCCTGCCCATGGGGTCCTGTGCAGCTGCGTGCGCGACCGCTCGGCTCTCGGCAGTCCAGGCAGCTGGCTTGTCGCAGCTGCCGTACTCGCGTGGGGCGTGTGCGTGGGCGTCGTGCCGCACGGAGTTCATGTGCTTGTCCCTAAGTGCGACCCAGTCTACGCCGAGCCTGAGTTCTCGATCCACCCGATATGCGTCGTAGCCAGCGTTGGCCCATGCCTCCAGGAAGTCCGAGCAAGTCGTGGGTGCGTTGAGTTTGGGATTGCTCTTGTAGCCTCCCTTGGGGTCCGGACTCAGGGCAGCCCGCTTAACCCAAGCATGCCAGATACCGTTCAAGGAGCCTTGAAGGAGCCTCCCAAAGTCTTCTGCAGTCGTGTGATTTTGTCCTGGATGGGTTCGTCCTTGTCCACGCACGCGGCTGCAATAGTGCATCTGTAGATGGGGCCGCCACCCATGGGGTCGTCAAGGTTGTCGTAGTATGGCTGGGCACCCCTGCTGTCCTTCCAGGGTACCCAGCGGGCCTCTGTGCGCATGAGATTACCCCTTGGTGACTTGGCGGCGCGCCCTCTCCCGTCTTCGATATCTTCCGAGGCGGGACGGTCGCGTCCTCGGCCCCATGAAGCGCGGTTGGGCGCGCGGTCGATCCTGGCCCCCGCGCGATCCCAGGATGACGCGCCCCCCCTTCCAGTGCTGCCTTCGCACTCCGGAGCTCCAGGGCAGCAACTTTGTCGACGCTCTGCGACTAGGGGGTCCAGGGCTTGCCACATGGAGGCGCATCCGTGAATGCACCTAGGGGGTCGAAGAGGTCTGCTCCTTCGTCCTCGTCGGCGGCCGGTTCTGGGCTCGCGATCGGGCTCGTTTCCTTGGTTGTGGCTAATGCGGTTTCTGGGTCGCCCCCCCAGTCGGGCGCATCGTGCTCGCCATCGGTCTTGCATGCCTGCTCGCACCAGCCCTGCACGTCCGCGGGCGGGCCCTTGGCCCCTTCGTTGCCGGGAGCCTCATCATCCGCCCTGGGGGAGTGACCCGGAAGTGCCTCCTGCTCCCGAACCTGGCTGTCTGATGGGGGGGCGTTTGCTGCATCGCCGGGTCTGTTCAGCCAGTATGCCGCTGCAGAGTTTGCCGCGGTTGCGGTCTCCATGGCGGTCTGAACTGGGTCCAGTTTCGCCAGTGAGTTGATGGTGGGTCGCGGGGCCCATGTCCACGAGGTATTGCAGTAGGGTGCTGAGCCTGTGGCGAAAAGGGCAGGCGCCTCGCTGCTCATCCAGGTTGGCTGCGCATGCCTGCCATTTGCTCGCATGCATCACGTTGGCCCGCGTCAGGTGGGACACCACCCGTGCCGCTGTCTCTCGATGGCTGTCCCATGGGATACCTGGGGGATGGCAATTGTCTGGGTGAGCTCTCCGTAGATGTTGACCAGGAAAAGGCGCGGACAATGGGGGGGCCAAGACTCCTCGCTGGTCTTCACGCCCGTGACCCCGACGCCGTATTCCGCCACGTAGTCCACCCACTTCTCGTAAATAGTGGGGTTCCACTCTAGCAGGAACTTGACCCATGAGCGCAAGGCGCTATGGGACTCCTGTCCTGTGAGCCCAGAGGTGGAGTGGGCTGGCAGGGCGTGCCCCGAGGGCGGGGGGATGTAGGGGAACAGGGACTTGATGTCCCGAGCCTCGGCACCTCGACCGCTCCCCTCACCGTCGGGGTAGGGCTGGCCGGCGCTGGTGGGGAGGGGCAACCCCCCGGTTGGAGTAGCTGGTTTTGCGCAGGCGTCTGGAGCTGTGGCGTTGGCGCAGTCTGGGGCGAGGTAGACGGCGATGTCGCGGCGCTCAACTATCACCTCCGTCGTCGCCTCCCGCTCGGCTGGTGCCGCGGGGTAGATGCGCGAGGACTGCGGTCGAGGATGTAGTCGAGCGCACCTGGAGCCACGTTCCAAATGCGCGCGAGGCGCCGCCGCCTGCAGGCCCAGCTGGCGTTCCACCTCCGTTGGGTCCAGAGGGCGGGCATAAGATCCCATGGCGGTAGACCAGCACTGTCGTCGACGGGTGCTTCAGGCTCTGGGTTCCACAGGAAGCCGCCTAGCGCCTAGCGCTGGGCGGGTCGCTGTCCACTCCAACAAAAATGATCCCGCTGGGCAGGTGTCACACCGGGCTGAGAAGGTGCCGGTGGAGTGCGACTCGAGGCCGAACCTCCCGTCTGTCAGTTCGTGAGCAGGGAGGGTCGCGCTGGCTGCGCGGGGGCTGCAGGCAGGAGGGGCTTTCATAACGAGGTCGCGCAAGGTCGCAGGGGTCGGGGACATACTTGGTCGCCCATATCCGATCGGGAGCCAGGCCAGGGAAGGGAGTGCACTGGACTTCCTGTCGGGGCGCGACTCTTCCAGGGTGCCCCTGTAGCACTGCAGTCGCATAGCTAGCGGCCTCTTGCGGCCGCAGTCGCACGAGGCGAGTGGCGTCTCGATGCCCCTCCCTTCCACGGAGGTGTGATCCAGCATCGATCGCAGAGCCATTTGCAGTTCTTGCCCCGTAGGTACGCCTGGGAGCGGTTCTGCGCTAGGAGGTCCCTTGTGTCATCGTCTTCCCAGTCGCCGGCCGTGGACTTGAGTCCTCCTCTGCGGCAGCCGGCCCCGTCACAGTCGAAGCGGTCGTTTTCGAGGTCACCGCCGAACCTATCGTCGGTCACCCTCGGCGGGATCAGCAGCGTTCCGGGAGCCAGGGACGCCGGGGAGTCTTCGTCGAGCCGCCTGTTGGACATGGCGACACCTCCTCCGATGTATTCCAGGGCTGTCACGGTGTCTGGGCATCCGAGTCCTTCCTCTGACCCGCTGAGCTCTTTGTGGAGGGTGCAGATGGAGCACCTGCTCGTACCAAGGGAACTGATCACGGCCGGTTGGACGAGCGCCTCCAGAAGCCCCATGGAGGCTTCCAGGGGGAACTTGCTGTTCTGCATGCCGGCCCAGGTCCGCGGGCAACCGCGTTCGACGGCGACCTTGTGGTGGTGCGCGTACGCGGCGAGCATGCTGACGTGCTTGATGGCGTCCTCGAATTCCCCATGGAGAGCGGTCAAAGCACCCAGGGGGAAGCCCCATGCGTTTGCGAAGGCGGTTCTGCATTCGAGGTTGACGGTCTGCCAAGGAAAGCAGATGCCCATAGCTGCCTCTACCATGTCCCCCGTGGCCTCCAGATGCGGGAACGGCCAGAGCGTTGCACGAGGCTCGCGCAGCTGGATCATTATGACGTCTAGGAGAACTCTGAGCGATGGGGGCGCCCAGGGGGCTGCCATCGCTGCTGCGGAGGGAGCGCCTCAGCACCGAGTTGGATTGGCCTGCTTGGAGAAGGGAATTTAGGTGCCGCATTCCTGGGTGGGCGCGGTGCCTCTTACATCTCCCCGCGTCGGCGCTCCATGGCCCGGGGAATTGGCGCGAGACCTCGGGGGGGCGCACCGGTTGGCACCCTTTGGGCGGTGGCTGATGCCCCTCACTTCGGGCAGGGGTGGGAGCGATTAGGCGGGGGCGGCTAAGCTCTTGTCGTTCCAGGGGGTGCCCAGCCCGAGGAAC
>CAUYUJ010019027.1:0-77500 GCA_963575745.1 Prorocentrum cordatum | reverse complement strand
CTGGGAATGCCTTTGGGTTGCACCCGTCATCTGAGAGGACCCCTGTCAAATATGGGATGCGAGAACTCGGTAGAAATCCGCCGTCACGGTGTGCGGGGTGTGTGCGTATATTTGATTATACCTGACCGGACAAGAACGGGAAGCGTCGCTTTAGTCCACCAAGCATGTGGAATATGCTCTGTTGTTGTTACGCCGCGCAGGTATGCCGCGGCGCGCGTGTCGGCGTGCGTGCGGGGTGTGTTTTGCTGTGCTCCTGTGTGTTCTGCCGTGCTCCTGTTCTGCCGTGCTTCTGTGTTCTGCCGTGCCTCTGTGTGCTCTGTCTGTTCTGCCGTGCTGCTGTATTCTGCAATGCGGATCGTCGCGGTGGTCGTGTTGGCGGAGACTCTGGGCGCGCACGGCAGAAGAAGATCAGGAGCACGGTAGAACAGGCTCCAAGAGCGAAGGAGCACGTCAGAATAGACCCCAAGAGCTAAGGAGCACGGCAGCATCGGCCCCAAGAGCGAAGGAACACGACAGATAAAGACCAGGCACACGGCAGAATAGACCCCAAGAGCTAAGGAGCGGGCAGAAAAAGACCAGGAGCCCGGCAGAATAGGTCCCAACAGCAACTGAGCACGGCAGAAAAAGACCAGGAGCACGGCAGAATAGACCCCAGGAGTTAAGGAGCAGGGCTGAATATGCCCCAAGTGCGAAGGAGCACGGGAGAGAAAGACCAGGAGCACAACAGAATAGACCCCAAGAGCGAAGGAGCACGGCATACGAAGATCAGGAGCACGGCAGAACAGGCCCCAAGAGCGAAGGAGCACGTCAGAAGAGGACCAGGAGCACGACAGAATAGACCCCAGGAGCTAAGGAGCACGGCAGCATCGGCCCCAAGAGCGAAGGAGCACAGCAGAAAAAAAACAGGAACACGGCAGAATAGGCGCCAAGAGCTAAGGAGCAGGCAGAAAAAGACCAGGAGCCCGGCAGAATAGGTCCCAACAGCAACTGAGCACGGCAGAAAAAGACCAGGAGCACGGCAGAATAGACCCCAGGAGCTAAGGAGCAGGGCTGAATATGCCCCAAGTGCGAAGGAGCACAGCAGAGAAAGACCAGGAGCACAGCAGAATAGACCCCAAAAGCTAAGGAGCACTGCATAAGAAGATCAGGAGCACGGCAGAACAGGCCCCAAGAGCGAAGGAGCACGTCAGAAAAAGACTAGGAACACGGCAGAATAGACCCCAGGAGCTAAGGAGCACGGCAGCATCGGCCCCAAGAGCGAAGGAACACGACAGAAAAAGACCAGGAACACGGCAGAATGGACGCCAGGAGCTAAGGTGCAGGCAGAAAAAGACCAGGAGCCCCGCAGAATAGGCCCCAAGAGCGAAAGAGCACGGCAGAAAAAGACCAGGAGCACGGCAGAATAGACCCCAGGAGCTAAGGAGCAGGGCTGAATATGCCCCAAGTGCGAAGGAGCACAGCAGCGAAAGACCAGGCACACGGCAGAATAAACCCCAAGAGCGAAGGAGCACGGCAGCATGGGCCCAAAGAGAGAAGGAGCACGGCAGCAAAAGACCAGGAGCACGGCAGAAGAGACCCCAGGAGCGAAGGAGCACGGCAGCATCGGCCCCAAGAGCGAAGGAGCACGACAGCAAAAGACCAGGAACACGGCAGAATAGACGCCAAGAGCTAAGGAGCAGGCAGAAAAAGACAAGGAGCCCCGCAGAATAGGCCCCAAGAGCGAAGGAGCACGGCAGAAAAAGACCAGGAGCACGGCAGAATAGACCCCAGGAGCTAAGGAGCAGGTTTGAATATGCCCCAAGTGCAAAGGAGCACGGCAGAGAAAGACCAGGCACACGGCAGAATGGACCCCAAGAGCGAAGGAGCACGGCAGCATGGGACCCAAGAGCGAAGGAGCACGGCAGCAAAAGACCGGGAGCACGGCAGAATAGACCCCAGGAGCGAAGGAGCACGGCAGCATCGGCCCCAAGAGCGAAGAAGCACGACAGCAAAAGACCAGGAACACGGCTGAATCGACGCCAAGAGCTAAGAAGCAGGCAGAAAAAGACCAGGAGCCCCGCAGAATAGGCCCCAATAGCGAAGGAGCACGGCAGAAAAAGACCAGGAGCTCGGCAGAATAGACCCCAGGAGCTAAGGAGCAGGGCTGAATATGCCCCAAGTGGGAAGGAGCACGGCAGAAAAAGACCAGGAGCACAGCAGAATAGACCCCAAAAGCTAAGGAGCACGGCAGCATGGGCCCCAAGAGCGAAGGAGCACGGCAGCAAAAGACCAGGAGCACGGCAGAACAGACCCCAGGAGCTAAGGAGCACGGCAGCATCGGCCCCAAGAGCGAAGGAGCACGACAGCAAAAGACCACTAACACAGCAGAAGAGACGCCAAGAGCTAAGGAGCAGGCAGAAAAAGACCAGGAGCCCCGCAGAATAGGCCCCAAGAGCGAAGGAGCACGGCAGAAAAAGACCAGGAGCACGGCAGAATAGACCCCAGGAGCTAAGGAGCAGGGCTGAATATGCCCCAAGTGCGAAGGAGCACAGCAGAGAAAGACCAGGAGCACAGCAGAATAGACCCCAAGAGCGAAGGAGCACGGCAGAAGAAGATCAGGAGCACGGCAGAACAGGCCTCAAGAGCGAAGGAGCACGGCAGCAAAAGGCCGGGAGCCCGGCAGAATATGCCCCAGGAGCGAAGGAGCACGGCAGCAAAAGACCGGGAGCCCGGCAGAATAGGCCCCAGGAGCCAAGGAGCACGGCAGCATAGGCACCAAGAGCGAAGGAGCAAACCAGAAGAAGACCAGGAGCACGGCAGAAAAACCAGGCAAATCGTCACTTTCGGCAGTCTCCAGGGCGCCGTTGGAGCCATCTTGTGCTCCTTCTGAGGCTCTCGTTTCTTCACCTTGAAGCACTTCGAGAACGATGTCTTCGAACACGCCCATTCCTCATTCTCCTCCTCTTCCCCGTCCTCCCTCACGTGTTCCCCGAAGGTCCTGGGACCGATAGCTTGGCAGGTCTCTGGCCTCAACGATCGGCAATGCTTCCGAAAAGGCAGGGGACGGCGGTGACTCGCCGTCGGCGTCTTCGACAACGCCAACGTTTCAATTTGCGCTGATGACTCCTATCCGCCTCCGCATGCTGCCGAGAGGCACCGACGCTACTCGGTTATATCCCATTACGATAAGGAAGAGGCCGGCGGCACGGGGTGAAACCATTCGGAATATACATACATACATACTTACATACATACATACGTACATACATACATACATACATGTATAAATATATATAAATATATACGTACATATACACAATATACAAATGTATACATATATATATATATATATATATACATATATATATGTATAACTGTGAATATACATATACATGTACACATGCATGTACATATACATATACATATATATATATACATACATGTACGTCTACACAGAATACATGTACAAATACATATACATATACATAGATATACATGTGCATGTGCATATATATATATACATATACAAACACAGTTGCACATACATATACATAGTTACGTATGCATATACATATGCATGCGCATAGATTTTAAAATATATACATATACGTAAACAAATGCAAATACATATACACATACAATTACATATACGTATACTTATACATATACATATACGTATACGTGTACGTATATGCACACGAAAGCGTATACGTATATACATATATATATATACATATACATATACAAATACATATACATATACATGTACATATACATATACATATAAAAACATACATATGCATATACATATCTATATATATACATATACAAGTACAAATAATGAGATACATATGGGTATACGTATACGTATACCCATACATGCGTATACAAATACATGTCCATATACATATACATATACATATCTATATACATATATACGTATACATAAACGTGTTCAAGTACATATACATATACATATACATATACATATACACATACACATACACACAGATGTACATATACATATGCAAGCACTAATACATATAATTAAACCAATACATAATATATATAAATATAATATATATATATATATATATATATATATATATATACATACATATATATATATACAAATGCATATACACATATACCTATATATATATATATGCATGTACGTATGTACGTATGTACGTACGTATGTGCGTGTGTGCGCATGTACGTATATACACAGTACGTATGTACGTACGTACGTACGTATGTGTGTATGTATACATCGGCGCTCCGAAAGTTTATTCCGATTTGAGAGGCACGGCGCCGCGCGAATGCAGAGCAAACGCTATGCTGGACGGGCGCGGCAACGCGTGCCTCCTGGACAGGCGCGAGCAGCCGCGCCCCCGTGCGAACCCCGATCCCGCGTGAGGCGCGCTCCTGTGTGACAGTGGTTCACCCGGGAAACCTTTTCTTGCGCAGGAAGTCCCGAACGGTCGGCCGATCGGCGGCTCCTTCGGACGAGACCCGGAACCACCGAGAAAACGTTTGCCATAGGATGTTCTGCGCGGTTTGCCCATGTTCGGTTTCTTCGGAGCGGATCCGAAGACCTCGAGATCGATGTTTTTCCCAACCATCCTGTGGTGTTGGGTCCTCGTTTTGAAGAGACGGCGCCCCGCGTTCCTCACCTCCTCCTCCTCCCCCCCCCTCCCTCCTCCCATCATCATCATCCTCATCCTCATCATCATCATCATCATCATCATCATCATCATCATCATCATCATCATCATCATCATCATCATCATCATCATCATCATCATCATCATCATCATCCTCATCATCCTCATCATCATCATCATCATCATCATCATCATCATCATCATCATCATCATCATCATCACCATCGGCACACCCCTCACACGTTTCGTGGCCCCATAGGGAGCTCCACCGAAGGCCCCAGTGGCAGGGTCAGCATGCCTTTCGGCACACCCCTCACACGTTTCGTGGCCCCATAGGGAGCTCCACCCCACACGGGGTTCACCTCCCCACCACCCATTTCGGCACACCCCTCCACGTTTCGTGGCCCCATAGGGAGCTCCACCGAAGGCCCCAGTGGCAGGGTCCGCATGCCTCCCCACCACCCATTTCGGCACACCCCTCACACGTTTCGTGGCCCCATAGGGAGCTCCACCGAAGGCCCCAGTGGCAGGGTCCGCATGCCTCCCCACCACCCATTTCGGCACACCCCTCACACGTTTCGTGGCCCCATAGGGAGCTCCACCGAAGGCCCCAGTGGCAGGGTTCGCATGCCTCCCCACCACCCATTTCGGCACACCCCTCACACGTTTCGTGGCCCCATAGGGAGCTCCACCGAAGGCCCCAGTGGCAGGGTCCGCATGCCTCCCCACCACCCATTTCGGCACACCCCTCACACGTTTCGTGGCCCCATAGGGAGCTCCACCGAAGGCCCCAGTGGCAGGGTCCGCATGCCTCCCCACCACCCATGTCGGCACACCCCTCACACGTTTCGTGGCCCCATAGGGAGCTCCACCGAAGGCCCCAGTGGCTGCGTTCGCATGCCTCCCCACCACCCATTTCGGCACACCCCTCACACGTTTCGTGGCCCCATAGGGAGCTCCACCGAAGGCCCCAGTGGCAGGGTTCGCATGCCTCCCCACCAACACCGAAGGCCCCAGTGGCAGGGTCCGCATGCCGCCAACACACCAATTTCGGCACACCCCTCAAACGGTCGTGGCCCCATAGGGAGCTCCACCGAAGGCCCCAGTGGCAGGGTCCGCATGCCTCCCCACCACCAATTTCGGCACACCCCTCACACGTTTCGTGGCCCCATAGGGAGCTCCACCGAAGGCCCCAGTGGCAGGGTTCGCATGCCTCCCCAACACCCATTTCGGCACATCCCTCACACGTTTCGTGGCCCCATGGGGATTTCCACTGAAGGCCCCAGTGACTGGGTTCGCATGCGCCCCCACACCCATTTCGGCACACCCCTCACACGTTTCGTGGCACCATAGGGAGCTCCACCGAAGGCCCCAGTGGCTGCGTTCGCATGCCGCCCCCACACCAATTTCGGCACACCCCTCACACGTTTCGTGGCCCCACAGGGAGCTCCACCGAAGGCCCCAGTGGCTGCGTTCGCATGCCGCCCCCACACCAACTTCGGTGCACCCCTCACACGCTTCGTGGCCCCATAAGGAGCTCAACCGAAGGCCCCAGTGGCAGGGTCCGCATGCCGCCCCCACACCCATTTCGGCACACCCCTCAAACGGTTCGTGGCCCCATAGGGAGATCCACCGAAGACGGTACTCACACCAGCATTACTCACAACTGCATATGGTTGGGTTCTTCGCAAGGCTAATTTCCAAACCATCCTGTGGTGTTGGGTCCTCGTTTTGAAGAGACGGCGCCCCGCGTTCCTCACCTCCTCCTCCTCCCCCCCCCACCTTCCCTCCTCCCATCATCATCATCATCATCATCATCATCATCATCATCATCATCATCATCATCATCATCATCATCATCATCATCATCATCATCATCATCATCATCATCATCATCATCATCATCATCATCATCATCATCCATCATCATCATCATCATCATCATCTCATCCCACATCATCATCATCATCATCATCATCATCATCATCACATCATCATCATCATCATCATCATCATCCATCGTCATCAGCATCAGCATCATCATCATCATCAGCATCATCATCATCATCATCATCATCATCATCATCATCATCATCTCATCATCTCATCATCATCATCATCATCATCATCATCATCATCATCATCATCATCATCATCACCATCATCATCATCATCATCATCATCATCATCATCATCATCATCATCATCATCATCATCATCATCACCACCGATTTCGGCACACCCCTCACACGTTTCGTGGCCCCATAGGGAGCTCCACCGAAGGCCCCAGTGGCAGGGTCCGCATGCCCCCCCCACCACCCATTTCGGCACACCCCTCACACGTTTCGTGGCCCCATAGGGAGCTCCACCGAAGGCCCCAGTGGCAGGGTCCGCATGCCTCCCAGCCACCCATTTCGGCACACCCCTCACACGTTTCGTGGCCCCATAGGGAGCTCCACCGAAGGCCCCAGTGGCAGGGTCCGCATGCCTCCCCACCACCCATTTCGGCACACCCTCACACGCTTCGTGGCCCCATAGGAACGCCCGACCGAAAGGCCCCCAGTGGCAGGGTCCGCATGCTCCCACCACCCATTTCGGCACACCCCTCACACGCTTCGTGGCCTAATAGGGAGCTCCACCGAATGCCCCAGTGGCAGGGTCAGCATGCCTCCCCACCACCCATTTCGGCACACCCCTCACACGTTTCGTGGCCCCATAGGGAGCTCCACCGAAGGCCCCAGTGGCAGGGTCCGCATGCCTCCCCACCACCCATTTCGGCACACCCCTCACACGTTTCGTGGCCCCATAGGGAGCTCCACCGAAGGCCCCAGTGGCTGCGTTCGCATGCTCCACCACCCATTTCGGCACACCCCTCACACGTTTCGTGGCCCCATAGGGAGCTCCACCGAAGGCCCCATGGCTGCCCCGTATGCAGGGTCCGCATGCACCACCCATTTCGGCACACCCCTCACACGTTTCGTGGCCCCATAGGGAGCTCCACCGAAGGCCCCAGTGGCAGGGTTCGCATGCCTCCCCACCACCCCATTTCGGCACACCCCTCACACGCTCCGTGGCCCCATAAGGAGCTCCACCGAAGGCCCCAGTGGCAGGGTCCGCATGCCTCCCCACCACCCATTTCGGCACACCCCTCACACGTTTCGTGGCCCCATAGGGAGCTCCACCGAAGGCCCCAGTGGCCTGGTTCGTATGCCTCCCCAACACCCATTTCGGCACATCCCTCACACGTTTCGTGGCCCCATGGGGATTTCCACTGAAGGCCCCAGTGACTGGGTTCGCATGCGCCCCCACACCCATTTCGGCACACCCCTCACACGCTTCGTGGCACCATAGGGAGCTCCACCGAAGGCCCCAGTGGCTGCGTTCGCATGCCGCCCCCACACCAATTTCGGCACACCCTCACACGTTTCGTGGCCCCACAGGGAGCTCCACCGAAGGCCCCAGTGGCTGCGTTCTCATGCCGCCCCCACACCAACTTCGGTGCACCGCTCACACGTTTCGTGGCCCCATAAGGAGCTCCACCGAAGGCCCCAGTGGCAACGTTCGCATGCCGCCCCCACACCCATTTCGGCACACCCCTCAAACGGTTCGTGGCCCCATAGGGAGATCCACCGAAGACGGTACTCACACCAGCATTACTCACAACTGCATATGGTTGGGTCCTTCGCCAGGCTAATTTTTGCGAAAAGTCCTAGGCGGTTCGCACATTTCCGGGTCGTTTGAAGTGGACCCGAATTTGTTTTGACACACGTCCTTTTGATTTGGCCACCTCCAGATAGGTCGATGGAATTCTCGGGTCGTCGCATGACAGAAAAAGAAAGTTTTTTTCAAGGATTTCCGATGCCGTTTTCTCATTTTGGGGTCAGTACACCATTTGGGATTTACACTTTTTAAAATGGGAAGGGGAACCCGAGCCAGCGACCCCGGGCGGGGGTTTAGCTCTGCCCTTGCATTGTACTGGGCCCCTCCGGCCAAACGGGGCGCTGGGCTGCTCATCGGCACGCCGACTCTGCCCTCGCGACATCACCCCCATCCGCCCTCGGGCCCCGCGAGTCTTATCCTGTGCGCGCCATCCCAGATGGCCCCAGCGAGCACGGTGACGAAATTGGGGAAACTTCGGATCGGCGCAGTATATGTGTGTATATGTATATATGTATATATGTATGTATATATGTATATATGTATGTATGTATGTATGTATGTATGCATGCATGCATGTATGTATGTATGTATGTATGTATGTATGTATGTATGTATGTATGTATGTATGTATGTATCTATGTATGCATGAATAAATGTATGTATGCATGTATGTATGCATGTATGTCTGTCTGTCTGTATGCATGTATGTCTGTCTGTCTGTATGTGTATGTACGTATGTCTGTATGTATGTATGTGTATGTATGTGTATGTATGTGTATATATGTGTATGTATGTGTATGTGTGTATGTATGTGTGTATGTATGTATGTATGTATGTATGTATGTGTGTGTATGTATGTATGTATGGATGTATGTATGTATGTATGTATGTATGGATGTATGTATGTATGTATGTATGTATGTATGTATGTATGTATGTATGTGTATGTATGTATGTATGTGTATACACACATCTTCTCCTGCGGGGCCGTGGGACACGTAAAAATACATGAGACTCGCGCTCCCGACGCAATCATCCTCTGCAAAGTGCACCGTATTCGCTCCCCCGAAGCCACGATCCCTTGCAAAATACTCCACATTCGCGCATCCGAGACCACGATCTCCCATACATTACGCTACGTTCGCGCCTCTGGGGCCACGATCTCTCATAGACGGCGCTACACTGGCGCCCCCGCGGCTACGATCGCTCGTAATTACACCACGTTCGCGCGATCCCTAGCAAATTACACTACATTCGCGCCCCCGAGGCCACGATCCTTTGTAAATGACCAGACATGTGCGCCCTCGAGGCCACGATCCATAGTAAATTACACCGTGTTCGCGCCCCCGAGGCCACCATCCCTCGTTTTTTACACCGTGTTCGCGCCGCCGAGGCCACGAGCCTTCGTAAATTACACCACCTTCGCGCCCCTGGGCAACGATCCTTAGTAAATTACTCAACACTCGCGCCCCCGAGGCCACGATCCCTCGTAAATTACGCCACCTTCGCGCCCCTAAAGCCACGATCCATTGTAAAGTACACCACATTCGCGTCCCCGAAGCCACGATCCCATGTAAATTACACTGTGTTCGCGCTCCCGACGCCACGATCACTTATAAGTTGCGCCACATTCGCGCCCCAGAGGCCACGATCCCATGCAAAGAGGCCCCAGAGAGCCCCAAGACGGCCCCAAGAGGGGCCCACGCAGGGCACCACAAACAGCAAATTCTACATGTGTGCCCCGAGACGCCCCCGGAAGGCCCCTAGAGACCTCCAAGAGGCCCCAAGAGGTCCCAAGAGGCGCCTAAGACGCGCGCAAGAGGCCTTCAAGAGGCCCAAAAGGTACCCCACGAGGCCCCCAAGAAGCGCCCAAACCGCTTCCAAGAGGCCCCCGAGAGGCTCCCCACGACACCCCAACACATATACAAAAGACCTCGGACCCACAACCCAGGCACGGTAGGGGGATGAGCCGAAAGCCAATACAATAGCGCCAACGTCTCGATATGCGCTGATGATTCCGATCCGCTCCCGCATGATGTTCCCAGATGCGCCAAGGCAGCGCCGAGACGCACCGACGCGACTCTGATACATCCCATTATGATAGAGAAGGGGCCGGCGGCTGGGGGCGAAGCCCTTACGGATATATGTGTGTATGAATATACAATACACAAAACACATAACACCAAAACACGCACGCGACTCGAGTGCGCTGAGATTCTAGTCACAGCTGCGCCACGGCTGCCTCCAGTACCACGGGCACACTCGCGACCGCCATCACCGCTATGTCTGCAATGGCTACCACCTCGACTACCGTCGCTGCAATTGCCATGAATACCCACGTAAGTGCGCATGTACGTCTCGAGCGGTTTTCGGTTCATTCCGCCACCGTACCTGGGTTGTGGGTCAGAGGCCTCTTGCATGTTCGTCGGGATCTCGTAGGTGGCCTCTCGGATGCCTCTTGGAGGCTGTATTGAGACCTCTTGGGAGGGTCGATTCGAAACCTCTTCGGGCCTCTTTTGGATCTCTGGGGCGCCTCCTGGGGCCTGGTGGTGGCATCTCTCTTTTTGGGGGGCCTCTGAGGGCATTTGGGAAGCCTCTTGGGATTCCTGGAGGTATCTTGGGCCGGAATGCTTTTGTTTTCGGTTCGTGTTCGCCCTCTTGAGCTTCTCTTGGGGCCGTCTTGGGACCCTCTGGGGCCTTCCTCCTGAGCCGTCTTGGGGCTCAAGACGCCGTCGCAGTCGTCGTCGAACGTCGTCACAAGCCGTCCTGTCGTCGTACGTCGTCGTACGTCGTCGCTTTTGTGGGAGGCGACGCTGACGACCGCGAGCCCGCGGACCGCCCCCCCCCTCGAAGGGAGCTTTCGGTTGTCCCCCCCCAATGAATAGTCGCCTGCGCGGTACACTCGGCAGTCTTCGAGCATGAAACGCACCAAGCGACGAGAACGTCGAAAGTCATATCACAGCCCAAAAGGAAACTCAGAAGTTTCCGCATCTTGGTGCCACCGTGGGGGACATCTTGGGCACGCTCGTATGCCTCATGAGGCAGTCGGGATGCCTCTTGGGGGAGTGTCGGGGATCTTTGGGGCCTTTCGAACTCGACAGGCTCGAAATGTCAGTTCGCGTTCCTCTTCTGTGGCCTCTTTTGCAGCCCTCTTGGAGCCCTCTGGGGTCTCTCTCTCTATCTCTCTCTCTTTCTCTCTTTCTCTCTCTCTCTCTCTCTCTCTCTCTCTTTCTCTCTCTCTCTCTCTCTCTCTCTCTCTCTCTCTCTCTCTCTCTCTGGCCGTCTTAGGCGGCATCTGGGCCGTCCCTGGCCCTCTTGGGCTGTCGGAGGGCCCCGTTGGCAGCCTCTTGGCGGCTCCAGGTGCGGTTTGGGAAATCGTTTGGGCCGACTTGGGCAGTCGGGGGATCGAAAAATTGAGAGTCTGATTGTTACACGAAGAAACGATGGAAATCCCATCCGCCCTTTTATGGCGTAGGTGGTCTAGGGTGTTTTGTCATCCATCTGCCCCCCTTCCCCTTTCCCGTCCCCTGGACCTGGACGGGGCCGGTCGCGAGGTGTCCAGGCGTCTAAAACGGCCTCGGCGAGGAAGCCAAAATCATTGGCTTTAAAAGAAAGTGTTGGCCGCATGTTGGCCTCTAAGTGTTGGCCGCATGTTGGTCTCTTTGGGGGCCACCGCTAATTAAAGCTCCCCTCTTGTTTGATCGATGTCCTCCACGATGGCCCCGAGAGCGCCCCAAAGGCTCACAAGAGCGCTTCAGGAGGGCCGCAAAGAGGTGCCCACGAGGCCCCAGGAGGCCCCAAGACACCCCCAACAGGCCCCAAGAAGCTCCCCGAGGCACCCAAGACGCTCCAAGAGGCCTCCAGGACCACCAAGAGGCCCCCAAGACGTCCCAAGAGGCCTCCACTGGGGGACCCTTCCTCTGCGTGCTACCCACTTCCCTGATCGAGGCAACTCCTCTGGGCACCGTTTCTGGATACGCTGGTAGGGTTACTTTTTTTTGGTCAGCGGGCGTACGCGTGAAGCAGTCGCCGAGAGGGTAGTCCGGGGCACGGGCCAGCCGAATTAACTACCGAGCCAAGCGCGAGACGGCCGGGCCAGCACTCAGAAGCGGCTGCCGGGGGGCTGCAGCTGGAGGGAGCTGGTAGGGAAGTCTGCAGACGCCCAGGGTAGACAGTGCAACTTGCAAGCCGGAGGCTGAAAGACGCAACTGTCGGAATTAAGCCCTGCACGCCAGGAACGCATGATCGGCTGTGCAGCTGCGAACACGCGTCAAACCAGCGGAGCGCTACCACTGCCGGGCAACCCAGGAAGCGGTGCGCCACCAGGAACAGAAAGCTGGAAGTCACGCATTCGAGCTCAGGTTCCAAAGACAGGATGCAGGTACAGTCTGACCATGTCGCCACAGGGCGCCAAGGGTCAGTGCCGCAGCTGCGGCGCGTCACAGGCCAAATAGGCGGGGACGGGGCGCCAGTGGGGAAGCACGGTGTCCGCTGCAAGGCTGCACCACTCCGCGACACATCACGTAAAACCCGAAGTCGACGCCAGATCCGGGCGGCAATGACGAGTGTGGACCCGGCCCCAGGAGCCGACTGCACCAGGGAGCCTGGCCAGCGTGCGTCGTGGACGCCGCACGGAGGGGACCGCATATTGCGCGGGAGGGCAAACCGGCCAGGTGGGAACGGACATCACCAGGCCGGCGAGAGAAAGGCGTCCACCAGGGGAGTACAGCGCCAGTGGGCGGATAGCCACACCGCGATGCGGGGCTGCATGGTCACGCGGCAACTGGCCGCCCTGTCCTTATGAGACCCTCGCATGGCATGGGCGGGCGGGAACTCACATCACCTGCCGGCCGGGGGCCCACAAGAAAAGCTCAGTGCCAGGGGACGGCCAGTGGCCATACGAGCTGAAGACGCAAGTCTGCGAGAATGCACGGCCAGCGGCGGCCCTATCCTCGCGCACGCGGGACGCATGGCCGATGACCATCCCGTCCGCAGGAAGAGAAAGAGAGGAGGGAGTCAGAGAACCAGGGAGCGGCTGACGGCCGCACAGTTTAGCACGTGAACTCCCCAGCCCAGTGGAACGGCGTGGGGGCGCTCCTTGCCCGCAGCAGGTAGACTTCCATCGTCTTGGTATCCTCTGTGCCCGCACGGCTCCCCCAGCATCCACCCTGCCCTAAGTGGGCAATCCTGCGCTGGGGAGGTGGTCCGCCTCCCAGATCATGGTTGCCCGATTGCCAGAGACTGACCATTCTTCGCTGAGCGCAGGTCAGACCGCGGGGCCTCTGGCAGGTGGCTGGTCCGCCCTGGACTGTGCAGGGAGATTCGGCCGATGGCCGGATCGCCCGCGGTGAAAGAGAGAGGGAGAAATCAAGGGGACCAGGGAGCAGCTGACGGCCGCACAGGTTCATGTGAGAAGCTCGGGGGCGGACCCCCTGCACATATGGTGCGAGGCAAGTGGTGAGCCAAAGGAAACCACCGTCCAAGACCCATGGACACCCTACGCACAAGCCGTCGCCCAAGACGCAGCCGGTGGGGGCGGCGAGCAAGGCATGCCAAATCCCCAGAAGGACACCGATGGCGCCCCCAGGGACAGCCATCCGTCCTGGAGGCAGGAGAGGGCGGGGGACGCCAGCTGGTCTAGCCCACCGCCCTGGAAGCAAGGACACACCCGCCCAGCCACGGAAGGAACTGCGGGGGGGAAGGGGCTGCGAGCAACGAAGTCGCCCAGGTGGAACCCAGTGCGACTGGGGCCCAGGAAAGGCAGCGACTCAGACCATCTGGGGTGCGGCAACCTTAGAGACCCCTTGTCCGGCGGCCCCATGCACATACGCTCCCAGGCGGACGCGGAACTGGATAAGTCTGACGAGATCCAGGTCAAGATTGCCCGTCTGCAGAAAACGCTCGGGGGCGTCTTCAACGGTGTCTGGCACGCGTGGGCCAAGCGCGCGACACAAGGAAAAGGAGGAAAAGGGGGCTACAAAAGCAACCCCCCGCTCAACACACCCGAGACCTGCATGAGCTTTATGGACGCCTGGAGACGGGCTGGCTTTGATGCGTACAAAATGAATCAGGCACACGATCTCGAGGTCGATTGGGACTCCATCCGCCGCAAGCACATGAAGGGCGCCGGGCTGCATGGCGGAGACTCCCAAGCTCCCTGGGCAACGGGTAGCCGAGGCGCACAGGCCCCCTGGTCAGCTGAGACGTACAGGGAAGGGCGCCGGGACGCCCAAGCTCCTTGGACAGTCAGCAGTCCAACGGCCCGCACCGAGCAATGGCACGGCTGGCAGGGTTGGTCAAAAAGGAGCGATGGCGAGCCCACTTGGAGCGATTCCGAATGGAAAAGTGGAGGAAAACGCCACCCCCAGCGGGATGACCACTACGACCCCGACAAGAGGGGTCGCTGGTGGGCATGAGACGGCTCTGCAGCGCGCCAAGCGGGCCCTGCCCCTTGCCCACTGGCAAGCTCGCCGCCTCACTGCAGCAGGCTCTGGTTGTGGGCGGACGCCCAACCCGAGCAGCAGCCACCTGGCCTCTGTTTGCTGACCACATCGCCACCAGCCAACCCAGGCACCTTCCTCTACTGACCGGCCACCTGCCAACACTGGCACGGGTTGTCCGGTCTCAACCAATCTTGCTCACCCACAACACGCTCAGTGGCTTGAGGCGTAGCTGCTCCTCTGGCCAACGAGCGCTGGCCCGCCTCAAGGCCTGCTTCACCTCGCTGCGCCCGGCCTGTTGGCCGCAATACCTCGGGGCTGCCAATCGCGAGGGCAGGCGGCCGCCCCCATCAGGCGGAACTGGCCGACCAGCTTTCGCGCGGCATATTATAACCCAGAATTGTGAAGATGTCTCGGGAGAGACTGCCTGGAACACCTCCGGCCAGAGCACCCCTGAGCTAAGCTAAGAGTTGCGAGGACGTCTCAGGCGAACCTGGTCAGACAACTTCGTGATTAGTATCCTTGAGCCCAAATGTGGAGGAAGTCTCATGCGAAACTGGCCAGACCACCTCACGCCAGAGTAGATCGGAGCCCAGGAAGTCGCAAGGATGTCTCCTGCAAAATGAGCGCGGTATCTCGGAGCCCACTTGCGAGAACATCCCAGGCGAAACCAACTAGACAACCTCGTACGCGGCACCTCGGAGCCTAGAGTTGCGACGTCGTCGCAGTCGAAGCTGGCCGGACCACCTCTCGCGCGGCATCTCTGAACCCAGAGTTGCGAGGATGTCTCAGGCGAAATGGGCTGGAAAATATCGTGCGCGGCATGTTGCAGACGAACCTGGCTGGACCACGACAGGTCGAAGCATAGGAGCCCAGAGTTGCGAGGATCCCTCAGGTTAACTGGCTGGAGCACCTCGCTTGCACCAACTCGGAGCCCAGAATTGCGAGAATGTGTCAAGCCAAACTGACCGGACCACCCCAGTTCAGGCGTCTCCGAATCCAGAGTTGCGAGGACGTCTCTGGCGAAACTGGCCAGGCCACCCCCGCTGTTTTAGCGGATGTCTCTGAGCGCCAGTCCCTTGGCCAGAACTAGCTTCTACCGCAACAGGACCCCAGTCAGCACAGCTGTTTGGAGAAGCGCGGTAAGGGAGGGCGTGCGAACGGAAGCGGAAGGTGGACACGAGAGACGAGACATGGACAGGAGGGAAGAAAAGAAGAGAGGCGACATTTCCAGCTGGGCTTCCTTGGGTGTGCCATGCTTTTGATGGTATGTATGATAATGACCGGCAAGACAACGCGGCCCAACTCGCCTGGCCGTTTGAACCCACCTGTTCATTTGAACCCGCCTGGCCGTTTTGAACCCGCCTGGTCGTTTTAAACCGCCCGGCCGTGTTAATCCCGCCCAGCATGCCTCACATTCCGTGTTGGACCGATTCTAAAACGACGTCGCTAACATCTCAATTTCGTGAGGATGTCCCTCGCGAAATCGTCATTGGGGGCAAGAGCGATATCAAGACGACGTCGACAATGTTAATGTTGGCCCGACTGGCCGTTTTATCCCGCCTGGTCGTGCTAACCCGCCTGGCCGTGTCAACCCGCTGGACCAGCCTCGTGGGCCGCTTTGGAGCGACCCCAAGACGACGTTAACAAGATTTCATGTTTTAAGAGGATGTCCCCAGGGAAATCGCCATTTGGGGCAAGAGCGATATCAAGCTGATCTCGACAGCATCTCGTTGTTTAGGGATGTCCCTAGCGAAATCGCCATGTTGGGCAAGAACGAGACCAAGCCGACGTCGACTACATTATATTTGCGTGAGGACGTCCTTAGCGAAATCACCAGTTTTGGCAAGACCGATGCCGACAGCATCTCATTTGTGTGAGGATGTCCCTAGAGAAATCACAGTGTTTGCCAAGAGCGATGTCGACAACATCTCATTTGTGTGAGGATGTCCCTGGTGAAATCGTCATTCTCGTGGCAGAAGTACAGCGTCCTAGAACAATGTTGTTGTGCTATGTTGGGCAGTCTTGAGGCCTTCCGAGAGTGATCCCGAGAGGGGACAGTTGTTCGAGGATGCCCCAAGCGAAGTCGCCATTGTGACATTGTGGCTATTAGATCCCTCCCAGTACACATGCCAACCCCGTCAATCTCGCCATGGTTAAATTTCTTCTGGCTAACGGATCCCACGCTGAGCGCACTTTCGGTCATCCGCCGCCCCCTGTGGCTTGCTACAGGGGTGCACTTCGCGCAAGACGTTTGATAGTTGTTGGCTCGTTTTACGTAACATTTCTGGGGGGCATTTGGCCAAACCCTCCAGCCACTCGGAGAGCCGCGGAAAAGACCTCAACGTCAAACAATCCGCACAAGGTGGTCCAGGTCCAAGATGGCAGCCAAGATGCCTCCAAGACAACAAAAATATCCCAAAATGGTCTCCAAAACAGTCCCAAGACGCCTGAAGATGGCTGAGATGGCCCCAAGACGACCCAAGATGTCCTCCAGACGGCCCAAGACGCCCCTTTGACGCTCAGATTGGGCTCCAAGAGGACCTCCAAGAAGCCAAAATCCGCAATGTATCTTAGATGTTTGAATGAATGTACGTTTCTTGCCTTTTCGGGCAACCGACACTCCAACACGGGCCCATAGGCTCCCAAGATCGCCTCAATACGGCCCAAGAAGGCTCCAAGAGGCTCGCAAGACAGCCCAAGAGAGCACCAAGACAGCCTCAAGACGGCCCCAGAGACCTCCAAGATGACCCTAAAGCGCCCAGAGAAGGACTCACGGCTGCTCAGGGAGGACCCAAGACGGCCTCCGAAGGCCAAAAGGCCCCCAAGAGGCCCCAAGAAGGATCTCCAGGAGGCTACATTTGATTTGCCTTAGGGCGTTCAATGAGTCTAGCATCTTGGAATGTCTTAAAATCGCCCCAAGGCGGCCAAGAAGGTCGACAAGACGCCTTCAAGACGGCCACGATGGCCAACGATTGACCCCAAGACGGTCCCAAAACGTCTGCAAGGCGGGCCGAGATGCCCCTAAGATGAGCCAAGATGGCCTGCAAAATCGCTCAAGACGGCCTAAGGGGCCTCCAAGAGGACCTCTAGCCCCAAGAGGCCACCAGCATTGATTTTCCATCAGTATTTTCAGGAATTGGGCGTTTGCTCATGTTCGGCTTTCCGACGACCCAGGAAGCCCCACGGCCCAGGAGACTACCAAGGCGCCCAACATGTTCTCCAGGACGACCCTGGAGCGCCCAAAAGGGCCCCAAGTTAGCCAGGGAGGCCCGCAAGACGGCGTCTGACAACGAGCCAGGAACGCCCTCAGACGGCCAAAGAGCACCCCAAGGAGCCCCCAAAGGCCCCCCCAAGGGCCCCCAAAAGGCATAGGGGAAACTCCCACGAGGCATCCAAGAGGCCACCGGGAAGCTCCCAGGAGGCTCTCAAGAGGCGTCCCCCTCCTCCTCCACCTCCTCCTCCTCCTCATCATCATCATCATCAGCATCAGCAGCAGCAGCAACAGCAGAAGCAGCAGCAGCATCATCATCATCATCATCATCATCATCATCAGCATCATCATCAACATCATCATCAGCATCATCATCATCATTTTCATTATCACCATCATCATCACCATCATCATCCGATTATTCCTCCTATTATTTTTATTCCTCCTCCTCCTCCTCTTCATCATCCTCCTCATTCTCTTCCTCAGCCTGTTTCCTCGTTTTTCTTTGGTCATGGTTATTGAACCCCCACGTGTTCTCCGAAGTGTTTTCACAACGTCTGGGTCTACACTTAGTTTGATAATTTGGACGAACTCTGGCCGCAACGTTCGGCCACATGGGTCCTGTCAAAAGGCAGGGGGCGGCGATGACTCGTCGTAGGCGTCTTCGATAGTCAAGTGTGTGCATGTGCAGTTCACAGTTAAACTACTGAAGATAGAAGTGTATTCAAATCAATGCTGCGTCGTTGACGATTCCCCAGTGGCCTGTGAGCACCAGTGAGGCACACGTGCGTCAACGTTCTTCCCTCAGTTCATGGTGAGCCCTTCCATGAGCTTCCCTCAGCCCATCCCACTCACCCATCTACGCTCCCTACCTACAGCGCGGTAGCGGATATGCGCGACAGCGCCTCTGGAAAGCTCTTCTACGCGAGAGGCCCAATCAACTATCGTAGGCAATTGGTGCTTCCAGAATACGTTAGCAGCATCAGGCGAAAAGTCTTTCGCCATTGAACGGCGAAGCATTTGCAAAGACAAGTTGGTCGCACTCCTGCCGTACATCCCCAACACTGTCCTTTCAAAAGCATCGATCGAATCGACACCGCGAAACGAATGGGCAATAGCCCCCAGGCCCCGTACATCCAGTGACCATCGAGGAGTGGCTGTCGCACACATGTGACGAGGTATGAACATTAAGCTGAGGACCGAGGAAAAACTTGGAGGGCGCAGACGAGTCATACGTGGGTTGGGGCCGCAATTTACCAGAACCAAAAATGCTACGGACGATGTGAGTTGCATCGCAACTGCCGCGCTGACGACAGGAAAGCGCGTGAATTATTGGCCCACGCAAAAGCCCAGAACAAGCGGCGCCACTTCACTTTGCAGCTTGTGTATGACTTACTAGCTGCCTGGTCGGAAAAATATGTTCTGACTATTTGCTGTCTTTGCAAATCGCATTGCCTGTCAGCCACCGTGCTGCAAGGCACTGGGTCAGGTCATCAAGCGCCTTCAATCCTCAACACTGAACAATGTAAAAACTCCGGACGGGGCCCACAGGGTCTCAACTGCGGGGTTCCTTGGGACCGCCCACGTGCCTTCTGGGGTGTGCCGCGGAACTAATCCAAAAGATTGATGGCGCCAAGACGGGCCCAACACACCCAAAGAAAGCCCGAGAAAAGTATAGAAAGAACGAGACGGACACAAAGCGTCCCAAGATGGCCCAAGGGGCCCAAGAGACGGCCCGAGCGGGCTCCAAAACGGCTCCGCGTGTCATTTTGTTGCAAAATTCGCTGCCGAAGACGAGTGATTCTGAATTTCGTCCGTACCTACTTGTTTTGCCTCCCTCCTCCTCCTCCTCCTCCTCCTCCTCCTCCTCTTCCTCCTCCTCCTCCTCCTCCTCCTCCTCCGCCTCCTCCTCCCCCTCCTCCTCCTCCTCCTCCTCCTCCTCCTCCTCCTCCTTCTCCCCCTCCTCATCCTCCTCCTCTTCCTCCTCCTCCTTTTCCTTTTCCTCCTCCTCCTCCTCTTTCTCTTCCTCCTCTTCCTCCTCTTCCGCCGCCTCCTCCTCTTACTGTTATGATTAGTAGTATTATTATTAACATTGTTAATAATATTAGTATTACTACTACTATTATTAATAGTATTTTATTAGTAGTAGTAGTAGCATTGTTGTTATTAGTATGAAGATTACTATTATTAGTACTATTAGCATTGCAAGTATTATTATTGTCATGATTATCATCATCAGTATTACTATTAATACTGCTACTACTACGATTAACATTAGTAGTATTATGAATAGTATTGGTATTACTATTATTAGTGTTAAAATTATTGGTACTGTTAGTATTAGTATTAGTATTAGTAGTAGCAATAGTAGTATTATTAGTATTAGTATTAATATTAATATCAGTAGTATTATTAGTAGTAGTGTTAGTAAAATTAGTAGTATTGTTTTGAATAATATTATGAATTGCATTAATATGATTAATACTATCATTATGAAAATTAGTACTAATAGTATTAGTGTTGGTCTTAATATGAGTACTATCATTATTTTTAGCCTTATTAGTATTAAGTAATAGGTTTATCATTAGTAGTAGTAATAACAGTATTGGTATTACTAGTATTATTAATGGTAATGGTAGTATTAATGTGATTATTAACAGCTTTTGTATTAGTAATACTATTATGAATATTAGTATTAGCAGTATGATTAGTATCAGTAGTGTTATTGCTATTGCTATTGATATTATTCGGATTAGTCTTCTTGTGTTTCTCCTTCTTACTGTTATGAATATGTTTCTTCTTCTGTTTAATTATTCCCTACCTAGGCTCTGCCTAGAGGGTTCTTACTCTCTTAGCTTAAAGGGGCCGGGCAGTGCTACACGCCCCGGGCGGTTCCCCCGGTCCCCGCCCCGCGGTTCCCCCAGTCCCCTGGGAGCTTTAGCTTTAGCTTTAGCTTTAGCATTAGCTTAGCTTTAGCTTAGCTTTAGCTTAGCTGTAGCTTAGCTTTAGCTTAGCGTTTCGCTTATCTTTTCGCTTAGCGTTTAGCTTAGTTTTAGCTCAGCTTTAGCTTAGCTTTAGCTTAGCTTTAGCTTAGTTTTAGCTTAGCTTTAGCTTAGCTTTAGCTTAGCTTTAGCTTAGCTTTAGCTTAGCTTTAGCTTAGCTTTAGCTTAGCTTTAGCTTAGCTTTAGCTTAGCTTTAGCTTAGCTTTAGATTAGCTTTAGCTTAGCTGCTGCTCAGCTTTAGCTTAGCTCTAGCTTAGCTTTAGCTTAGCTTTAGCTTAGATTTAGCTTAGCTTTAGCTTAGCTTTAGCTTAACTGTAGCTTAGCTGTGGCTTAGCTTTAGCTTAGCTTTAGCTTAGCTTTAGCTTAGCTTTAGCTTAGCTTTAGCTTAGCGTTGCTGTTACTACTAATACTGCTTTCCTAGGGGTTCCAACTCCTAGGTAGGGTCGCACTGGGATAAGTATTCGTCTTATTAGTATCAATATTCGTATTAGTATTATTCGCCGTATCCTGCTTAGTAAGATTATTAGCATTCGTCTTATTATTCGTATTATGCGTCGTAATAGTCTGCTTACGTTTATTAGTATTCTTCTTCATCATATTATTGTGAGTATTCTTTCTCTTATTATTAGCCTTTTCATCATTATTATTGTTATTACTCTTGGTAGTATTATTAATATTAGTACTAGTCGTATGTGTATTCGTATTAATATTACTATTCCTTTTCTGCTTACCAGTTATTATTATTTGTCTTTTTATCATTATTCTTCGTAGTAGCATTACTACTATTATTAGTCGTATTATTATTGTTATCATTAGTATCATTGTGAGTAGTAGTACCACTATTACTATTAGTGTTGTTATTATTGTTATGATTCGTCTTCTTCTCATGCTTATTATTATGATGCTCCTGCTTATGCTTTTTATCATTATGTTTATGATTATGTTTATGTTTTTTCTTCGTCTTCCTCTTCCTTTTCCTCCTGCTCCTCTTCCTCCTCCTCCTCCTGCTCCTCCTCCTCCTCTTCACAAACCACACCCACACCCACAAACCCTTACCCGCACCAACACCCACACACACACAGGAGCAAGCGTCCAAGGAGCTTCGACGGGGCTCCTCTCCAAGGCTCCTGGGCAGGCGTCCCCGCAGCGCCTTGCTCTACCTCGAAGCGTGTTCCGAGCAGCGTTTTCCTACTCGTTCCAATACGCGTTCCAATTCGCGTTCCTCAAGCCTCCCCGCAAGTCATTCGCAGCTCTCTCGGGGTTCCGTCGAAATTGTTTTTTCGAAGCTTGCAAGCTCCCCAAGCAAGCATTCCAGCGTTCTGGCCAGCGTCTCCCGCAGGAGTTGTTCCACGCTTGCGAGCTTGCGAAGAAGGCTGTTTTCCATCAACGAGCTTGCAAGCCTAGGTTCCCGGATAGCTCCGAGAGCAAAGAGGGTTTCAGACTGGACGCCGACGGTAAACCGTCGACCTAGTTTGTTTGTTTTGTTTGGACTCGCGTTCCCAGCTGGGTGCAGCTGGGCGAGGACCGGTCCCGCAGCAACACACGGGCAGCGCTGAGCAGCGCTTCGGCTGCCGACAATTCACATTCTGTGACTGTAGCTCCTTCGAGGAGCCACGCGGCCTCGGCCACATCCCTCCAAACGAGGGGCACGGCACTAGAAACAGCAAACTCATGCCCAGCAGGGAAGGGGCCCACGGTTCTCGCGGAAGCGATGCCTATCTCACTGGGATTGCACTGAGTATTGATTAAGCCGATCTGAAGCCAGAAACCACATCCTGATCCTTGTTGGTCAACCCCGCCATCAAAGCCTCCCCTGATGGCGAACGGTACGAGATAAGTTTCGAATGGATATAGATAACAATGAGTTCTGTAGAATGTGCGGCCATATCTGGCCTCATGCGTCAATTCATCCGCTCGTGTATTGTCCTCCCTGAATTCGTGTCTCCATATCTCACGTCCCAAGGCAGCAGGCCTCAGATTGAAACACGCAGCGAGCTCAAAGGTACAGTCAATCATGGCAGCTGTCCTCTTGCAGTAGCCACGACCTAGTTACCGCCGGGACCCTCGTAGATCTCCGCGCGTTCCAAATAAAAACTCAAAGTTCAGAAGAAGAACAACAAAAAAAATGATGAATGTTTTTACTCGGGGGGGCCCGCGTCAGATGCGACTCCCCCTCTGGGGGTCCCGGGGCCCACACAAAGCCTCACACGGACCAAGAGCCGAGGCATTCTACCCCGCCCTCTCCTCGCTCCCCCTCCTCCCTCCATCCTCGTTTCTCCTCTTTCCTCCGTCCCCCTCCAGAACCGAACCGGCCTCCTGGACGCTCGGCCACGGGACACCCCAGGACCCAGAATTCCGAGAGAGGACCTCCTCCCAGAACCCAGCACCAGGAACCAGCCCCCCAAAAAGTCCAGGACTGACAGGTCCCATGCCTTGCTCGCCTCGTCCTGCTCCTATTAATTTCCCCCTCTCCTCCTCCTCCTCCTCCTCCTCCTCCTCCCTCCTCCTCCTCCTCCTCCTCCTCCTCCTCCTCCTCCTCCTCCTCTCCTCCTCCTCCTCCTCCTCCTCCTCCTCCTCTCCCTCCTCCTCCTCCTCCTCCTCCTCCTCCTCCTCCTCCTCCTCTCCTCCTCCTCCTCCTCCTCCTCTTCCTCCTCCCCCCTCCTCCTCCTCCTCCTCCTGTTCCCCTCTTCTTCCTCCTCCTCCTCCTCCTCCTCCTCTCCTCCTCCTCCTCTCCTCCTCCTCCTCCTCCTCCTCCTCCTCCTCCTCCTCCTCCTCTTCCTCTCTCCTCCTCCTCCTCCTCCTCCTCCCTCCTCCTCCTCCTCCCTCCTCCTCCTCCTCCTCCTCCTCCTCCTCCTCCTCCTCCTCCTCCTCCTCCTCCTCCTCCTCCTCCTCCTCCTCCTCCTCCTCCTCCCCCCTCCTGCACCCTAACATCCTCCGCCTCCTGTCCCTCAACGTCCTTGTCCTGCTCGTCATCTCCGTCTGCAGAGTCGGCGTCACCGGCCGTGAGGCCTTCGCAAGAGTTGTATGATGAATGTTGTTGTTCCGAACATTGCAAGAACTCTCGATTCGGTTTCGATCCTCATACCTGCAGTTTTATTTTATCATCCCTGTGCCGCATGATTATAATTGATTCAAGCCTACAAGCCTGTGGATGAAGCCATGTTATGCTAAAGTACTGAAGATCAGTAAACGTTGTGACGATATAACAGCCTTCTATACAAGTTCAGGAACAATTTCGGTTTCCAACTGCTTGCACCTGGATTAATATACCATTCCGCTGCAGCAATAATGCGCTTGAGCTTGGCTGGCTTGTGGCTCATGCATTATGCGAACCTAAATCAAGAGAATTAGTGGAGTCATCAGTAGTTGTTCAATGAGTTCTCAGATTTCGAAGTATTGCGGCTCCCCTCTGCGTGCTGGTTGAGCCATTTCATCATTCCGCTCCGAGCTCGAGCCTGACGATACCTTGAAGATCCCCCTGTACTCTGCTAATGTACGCGACATTGTATCTATATAGATATGGGGGGGAGAGAAAGCAAGGAAAAACAAAACAAAATAAATGGTCGGAAAGAGTTTTAGGTATATGTAGCGATTTCGGTTCCCTGAATATGCTGCCTGCTTGTTTTATCATTCCACCGTAGTCTACACCATTCCGAGCCTAGCCATCGCTTGTAGATCACGCTGTATCCTGCTAAGCTGCGCAGCGCAGCGCGGAATAACTTCGAGCGCTGGTCTCAGCAGCGGGCATTGGGCATCGGCGGTTGCGTCGGTTGGTTTGGCCATCCCAACGGGGACTGCGGGACCAGCCTGCGCTCGCGTCGTTCCCCCCCCCCCTCCCCGTCTTCCCGTTGGGGCCGCGAGCGTTTCAACCCGCTCGCGTGAGCCGGCCAAGGCCGGCTCGGGCCCTCGCTTCTGCGCGCTAGAATCTGAGAAAGGAATCGGCCAGGCGCCGCAACCCGCTTGGAGGCCCATTGCCAGAACCTTTGACTTGTTATTTCTATCGTTCGTATTGTGGCCGCAATCTGCGTGCCTGGATATCTGGAACTTTCTGCTCGCCCCAGTCTATACTGAAAGCCTCGTGCGCCCCCATCAGCCAAGCCTCGATCGGCATCGCGCCCCTTCTGGATGTGGCTGGGTCGTGGCTTGCCCGACCTGGTCTGGTAATGCGTGGTCTGGCGTGGTGTGATCGTCAACTGTATCACGAACTGTTTGGGCCTGGCATGGCATGGCAGGTTTCTGAAGGCAACGTCATCAGGTCGCGGATTTGCATGCACGTGCAATCAGTGGTCGAGCGGGGTGCTGTCGTCTCAGTGGTTCCTCCTTCTCCTCCTGCTTGCCATCTCAAATTCCTCAATGTCTTCTTTGCGCCCCTCCTTCTGCCCCCTCCTTCCCCGCCTCTTGCGCCTGCCCCGCCCCACCCCCGCGCTCGTTCATCGCCGACGTCTCCCTTCTACCATCTGCCACGTCCGCATTCCGAGGGGGGCACATAGACGGGGCAGGAGAAAGATGACATGGGGGGAGGAGGGGGTAGAGGAGGAAGGGGAAGAGGAGGAGGAGGTCGAGAAGGGGAGGAGGAGGATCGGAATATTGGAGGAAGAAGAAGAGAAGAAGGAGACGGAGGGGGCGCAGGAGGATCGGAGGATTAAAGACTAGAGTAACAAGGAATGAAAGATAAGAGAACGATGTGCACTGTTTTACCAGCGCGCATGCAGAATGAAAGGTATGCGGCGTGCTATGCCAGCTATACGCGGGCGCCAAGCCTGGCCAGGCTCAAGGCCCAAAAGGCAGCGGGAGAGAGGCGGGTGAAAAGGCAAGGAAGGCCTGACCAGGGTCCGTTCGAGTCTGGTCCTCAAGCTCGTCCGTTGTTTCCTCGGTAGAAGCTGCTATACTTCCACCAAGAGACCAGCCCCGCCCAACTAGCCTGCCTCTGGTCTGGCCGACAGCTCCAGGAAGCCCACGTCAAAGGTCTGCGGGCCGAGGAGCTGCGCCAGGTGGAGCACCGCGCAGTCGTTGGTGCCCAACTGCCGGCGCGCCTGCCAAACGGGCCCGCCTGGAACAACATCCATGGAAAGCTGTCTCCCCTTACTGTCTGTGGAGAGCCGGCAAGCGGCACGGCCCTCCTCGCTGATACGGAGGCCAGGAGCATGTTGACTTACTCCTGCGATTGTCTGCTGAGGCTGGCTGCACGGCGTCGTAGTCGTAGTCTGCTCGCCATTCAGGCTACGCAGATCCCTGTCTCTGTGCCTGCACTGGGCTTGTAGTTCAGCCTCGAGTGCTGGCTGCTCGGCGCGCTCTCTTTCTCTTTTCGTCGCTGAAGCGCACCGTCGGATGAGTGCAACTGGCACGGCCAGTCATAACTCCCAAGATGAGGTCCCGACCGACGCTTCCCTTGGTCATCGGGTCGGTCCTCGCGTCTCTGGTGCCGCACCACAGCATGTCCTCGAGCTGCGTGGCGCGAAACTGGTCGCTCAGCCACCAGAGATTGCCGGCCATCGACTTCTCAGATGGCGGCCGGACGGGGTCGGACAGCAGGGCCGTGAAGACCGACATGCCGTCTACGGCCAGCTCGGCCGGGATGGCGCAGCCTCCTCCCTCCCGCAGCCGTCGGATCTCCTCCGCGGCGACCGGGCCGGGCACCATCCCGTGCAGGGTGAGGAGGCACTGCTGCACCCCGTCAGCTGCGCCGCAGGCCGCGAGCAGCTCTGAGCCGAAGGAGGACCTGCACACAAGCTTGTGTGATCTGCTGATGGCATCCAGCAGGTGGCAGACCTCCTTACCCGTCTTGGGGCACGTGCACATGCGCATGCACACGGCGCCGCGCATGCCGCACCCCGTCTCCTCCTCCCTCTTGAAAGAGCCTTCGCTGTGCACGGCCAGTCGCTTGCTGCGCTTCATCGCTGGGAAGACGATGCGTGCCTTCAGCTTCTGCATGGCCAGAACGACTGAGTTGAGCTGCATCACGTGTCTGATGAGCAAGTTGTTCTTGGCTCTCTGCAGCGCGACTACGTACACAGCCACATGGTGTTGTGAAAGTAGCGCGTAGGCTACGGCTCCCAAGAGAGATACGAATAGGTCCGGGAGCGGACCGGTGGCCGGCTGATCCGCCTTGGCCTTGACGAGGTCGACGTGCCTGATAGGGATCAGCGCGTCGATGTACTCGCCCTGGTCTAGGGTGACCGCGCCGTCCTTGGTGCGGCTCTGGTGGACGCCGCAGTTGGTGAAGTCCTCCCAGTCGCCCTTCATCTTGCCGAAGACGCTCTCGATGTGAGAGATCAGCTGGTCCACGTGCGCTTCTTCTGCCCAGCTATCTTCAGGTCGTCCACGTGCTTGGATAGCATGAGCACTAGCTCTGAGACACCGTGAGCATGGCTCGCAGGTGCTTCATGCTTGACCTCGAGTTCCGGGTCCCAGCGCGTCGGCTTGGTGTTGCACTTTGGAGAGCGCGTGACCCGGGCGAGCTTCATGGAGAACGCCCGCAGAGCATCCTTGCAGCCTGCGCCCGGCTTGATGCAAGGGAGGCACTCCGTCATCTCGTCGAAGTCTTCATAGCCAGGCACCTTCCGCAGTATCGCCGGGAGGCAACGTGAAGTTGACCTCCCTAGGTGCCTCGCCCTGCTCCTGCATCTCTTCGTAAGTCATCCCTTGCAGGAAGGTCTTCTCCACGTCCGCGGCGACATAGACCCCGTCTGGTCTGTACACCGCCTTCGAAGAGAGAACGCGCTGAGACGAGCGCTTCGCTGCCCCAGCAAACGTCTCCAGCGCACCCGCTTCCATGTCCCTGAGATCCCGCAGTGCCATCCGGCATCTGATAATGCGGACCATCTTGCCCTCCGTATTCTTGCGGTGCTTCCACTTGAAGACGTAACGGAAGTCCATGACGTTCCGAGCTCCTGGAAGGGGTCGTCGCTCGAAACACTTGAATTGTACCCAGATGGTGAGCTCCTCCTAGATGGCTGCGGCAACCTCTTGGGACAGCCTAGACACCTCCTCCTTAGTGAGCATGTCGGTGTCGCGCTTGATTACCGCGGTCTGAACGGCGGCGCTGACGCTGCGTCTCCAGGTGCGATGGCCACTCGGAGGACCGACGGCCCATGCCGGCCGCAGCGTGCTCGATGGCTGCGTAGACCTGCTGCTGGTGTTCCTCGCAGCCGTCCTTCATGAGCTCGCTGGTGAGGTCGTCGGCATTCTTGACCTCTTGCCACGTGGCTAACATCACCTTCTGGATGTAGCCGGAGAGGTCGCTCTCGTCGCCCTCGGGTATGACTGAGAGCGCTGAGGGTGATCCCCCTTCCGTAGTCGACGCAGCATCTTCGTGAGATCTGGCGACATGGTGTCCGATCTCGCCTTCGGGCTATAAACCGACGCTTGCTGCCGTAAGTGGCTCATCGCCCAGAATGAACTGCAGGATGCAGCCGTTCTTCCAGGCGTCACCGACCAAGGAGTACGAGCCGAAGTGCACGCTGTTGAGGTGCACAGGATGCGTGCCGTAGGGGTCCTTGGGAAACCACCAAATGACCAGGCTGCGGGAGCAGCCCGGCCAGGCGCCAACCTGCTTCTGGCCTCGGAACAGACGTATGGCACGAACATCTGACAGCTGAAATCATCTGTGGGCCAGATGGCGCAAGGCTTGGAGGATCTCGGGCTTCTGTCGAGCCTGCTCGGTGAAGCTGACGTTGCCGCTGTCCTCCCAGTGGCCGAAAGTGCGAGCTCCTGATCCTTCCTGGATGTGCTCGATGAAGTCCTCGACCAAGTCCCACGCCAGGCCGGCGCGTGTCATCCCGGCGCCGAGGTCGTCGTAGACTGCGCCGATTAAAAAAGACGGACGTCCTGGAATCTGCAACTCATCTCGGCGCGGCGGTACTTGACAGTGACCTTTCCGCGCGCCGAATCCGCTGCAGCGATCGTCCCTGAGCCTGCCCAGCCTGAGACATCCTTGGTGTCGGGCGGCCGATGGATCTCCACGACGTCACCGATGTTGAACTGGCCCTCGCCGGACGGCTGGGTGCGCGTCCGGAGGGCACGGCTGACGCCTGCTATCGAGGTCCCCTCGATCATGCGCTGCAGTGCGATCTCGCGAATGCGCCACTGCAGTCGGCTGGGCTGAGTCTCACCACCAGGAGAAGCAGGATTGGACTCCTCGGCATGGCCAATTTCGTCCGCACCCTCTGTGTTTACTTCTAGCGGCGGCAGCATGCTGGGCTGCCGTCCGAAGACCACGTTGTAGGGCGTGACGCCGCCTACATGCGTGAGGCTCTTACCGGCGAAGATGGCGTTCGCCAGCATGGAGTCGAAATTCACCGTAAGGCTCTCTCGCTCCGGTTGCTCCTCGGCGGTGTGCAGAGCATGGCGCAAGATCGCGCCGCGTCGCTCTATGAAGCGCGCGTGCTGCCTGGGCGCCCGTACGTGCAGGGAGATACCTCGACGCTTGAGCTCCTCGTCAAAGTACTTCGAGGTCGCCATCCCACCCTCGCCGTCCACGATGAGATGTCCCATAGCTCCGGACAGCTGCACCCACGACTTGTCGATCGCAGCCAGCATCGTTATGCCACCTGGAACCGCAGCAGATCAGGTGGAACACCATGCGGTCCTTGTAGAACATGATGTCGCACTTGACGTGCTGGTTAAATCTGGTGGACAGGCGTAGGGTCGGTACTGTCTGGTGCGCTGGCGGTAGCCATTTGCGACACCCACGACAGTTGTTCACGACCCCGTCGGGACGGGATGAGGATATCCTGGCTCACGCTGGCGGCCCTTAAGGCGCGCAACATCTCCTCCGTGGTGGCGTGCCACCACCGGAGGTGCAGCTTCCGAAGCTCCCTCATCCTTGTGTCGTAAGACCTGCTGCGAAGTGCTCGTAGCGACGTGGTCACGTCGAAGCGCGTCCAGTCTGCTGGTGCTGGGTTCCCCACTGACGCGTCGGCGGCCTCTTGGGCTAGGCGCCGAGAAATCTGCGCTGGTGAGGCCCGCAACCGAGCTCGAGGCCCAACAGCATGGCTGTGGCCTCCTTCATCTTCTGGAGCAGCAGCGGCGGGGCCGTCTGAAGACCCAGCGGCGGCGGCAGCAGGAGGTCCAGCTCGTTCTGGACGAGCTGCTTCGTCGGCAGCACCAAGGTCTGCGCCGCCTCGTAGCTGCGCATGCGCGTCGCTGGAAGGATGGGGCCCTCCAGGTACTGCTGGTGCTCGCGGATGTCGTCCCGTACGAGGACGGGGTCGGACGCGAGGATCGGCGAAGCGGCACTGGCTGAAGATGCCGTTGTGGAGCGGATGGTCGCGCTCCTTCTCCGCCTTGCAGCCAGGGCACTCCCTGTGGTCCGGCACAGTATGTGGGACTCGGCAGGTGGCCGGATCCATGGAGTGCATTGGCGAGTCAGCCCTCAAGTAACTCCTGCAGCCGCTGCACGTATATCGGGCTCGCTCGGCTGCAACTTCACGTAGGATATCCCCTTCTGTGGCTCCCGAGGCCACGGCAGGATACACTGAAGCTGAGGCGACGCTGGCCTGGACATGGTCCGTACCAGCCGTGCGCCTGAGCCTGCGGCGACGGTCCACAATGCCTTGGACTAGCCGCTCGGCCATGCGCCATGGCCAGATCTGGGCGTCGTGGCTGTTGTGGCCCTCTATGTGCACGTGCTTGTGCCGTCCTGGACATCGTAGGCCCTCGAACTGGTCCAGGATCTCCGGGGCGTTCGACACCAGCTCAGTGGCCTTCCTGAGGAGGCCGCCTCGGCTGTCCTTGAGGCCGAGCTGCCACTGGTCGAAGACGATGCTCTCGACGCCCGGTTTGGCCAACACCTCCGGCCAAGGGGGCTCGGCAAAGAGCCACGAAGCCTCGGGCTGCTCATTCACGAAGTAGCCGCCCAACTCGATATGGATCTTGGCTAGATGGCCGCAGAATCGGCCGTGTTGCGCCGCGTCGTCGTACGACTCCTTCCACGTGTCGTAGGTGCGCCAGTAGCTGCAGTTGGCCCACCTGCCGAAGGGCCTGCAGGTGGGCGCCATGATGATGATCATAGGCCTGCACTGCCGCACGTAGCGTTCCACGGCGATGTGGGCCTCGCCGTCGTTGAGGTCCACGCCGACGACGAGGTCGAAGTTCTCGCCGGACCTGAGGTGTCTCCTGACCGCCACCGTGCTGGTCCGAGCCCTACCTCCGCAGATCTCCACGATGTCCATGCCGTAGTCGAGGGTGGCGAGGTGAAGAACTTGGTGAGTGCATGGCACACGATGGCTTGAGCACCTCCGACGACGGCGTCTGGCGGCGAAGAGCCAACGTAGGCAAGCATGACACGAAGTTGCCGTAGAGGTCATCGTCGTCGTACCCGGGGCCGTCGCAGTCGCCGAGGGCACGAAGTTCGAGTAGGTAAGGTGCGAGGCCTGAGAGGTCCGTGCCGCAGTCGTCGTGGTGATCCTCCACGAGCTGCTTCCTGGCTTTCGGCACGTGACCCTCCTTGATCTTGGCCTTCTGGCGGATGCGCTCGTCCGTCGGGCACACGGGATTGACATGGTCGCACCTCGCATCCCTTTGCTCTTGCCTCGGCGGTTTCCCGCTAGTTTGGCTTCTTCCTGAGAAATTGGGGACATGGTTGCGGTCCACCTTCTTCGTCATTCCGGGCTGACCCCCTAAAGGCGTCCCGGGGGACAGCCCGGAAAGGTTTCCGAGCCCGAGCTGTCCCCCTAAAGGCGTTCCGGGGGACAGACCGGAAGGGTCTCTGAGCGCGCGGCTGCCCGCCCGCTCCCACACCATTTTGGTCTCCTGATGGCTCGTCTTGTTGCCCTGACGAGGTCGTCTGTCGTTGCTCTCACTGCGCCCACCACCTGGACTGGATCTGGTGTTCGAGTCTGGTGAGCAAACTGCCGTATCCCTCGTGAAGGCCAATACTGCCGCTTTTGAGCTCTCGTCCTTCTTGGTGCCCAGGTGGTGCGACACCTCAGAGGAACAGCGGCAATATGGTGCAATGAGAAGCAACTCCCTGCACATCAGGGTCGTGTAGGCCGTCTTGTCCGAGGTATGCCAGTCGTTGACGTGCTCCACAAGCTTGATGGGGCACCAGCAGAGCTGGCTCGAGATCTGCTCGCCCGTCAACGCTGTGAAGGCAACCGCACTGCACCTCGCACCAGGCGTAGGCAGCACGAGAGGCATGTGACATGCCCAGCGCCTGCTGGCGTAGAGGACCTGCGTGCTAACCAAGTTCTCGGCCACGGGTAGTCGCCAATGAGGTCCGTGAAGGCCGAAAATCACGATCCTGGTGCCCATGGCCTTGGCTCGAGACACCCAATGTGGATGGGTGCTCAGCAAGGCGTTGGCGTCGTGCGCGTTGCTATTGCACGTGATCCAGATGAGGCCGTGGCGAGTAGCAGGCCACGCGCCTCCCGGAATGGACTCGGTGGCAGCCGCAAAGTCGCTGTGCCTGTGTACGTCCATGCCGTGTCCTTGTAGCGCTGGAGTGGCGCCTCTGCCATTCTCCAAGTCCCAGGCGGCACAACCTGGTCCTGCTGGGCCGGCCGGCGCTGCCGGCCCGGCCGTTTCCTAGTGAGGCGGGTCGGTACAGCCATCACCATGGATGATGGAATGCCCGACAAGGTCGTCTCCCTCCGTCGCGGTGCACTCCGCGCTGAGGTACACAAGGCCTGCGTGTCCGAAGCCTTTGGAGCCGCGGGCTGAGGAAGGGAGGTGGTCCACGATCTGCACCTCGGAGTTCGTGATGATGCGCTCCAGTATGTGCTGGGCTATCCGAGTGCCCTGCTGCACTACGTAGTCGCGCGGGCCGCTGTTGACCAAGAGGACCTTGATCTCGCCGCGGTAGTCTGGATCGATCACACCGGCGGCGACGTCGATACCCTTGATGGCGAGGCCCGAGCGTGGCACGATCCTGAGGTAGGTCCCAGGCGGCACAAGTGCAGCAAAACCTGTGGGTACCAGCTCACGTCCATGGGACGATACACTGATGTCCGCGCTGGCTGTGATGTCGTAGCCAGCCGCCTCCGCCGTGGTCTTCGCGGGTGGCGAGGCGCTGGAGCTCAGGAGCTGAACCTTCAGCTCCCCGAACACGCGTCCGTCGTCATCGTCCTGGGGGGCCGACTGTCCTTGCCCGCCGCCAGCAGCGCGATCTGCTTGGGCGGTAGGCCCCCCGAGGGCGGCCACAACTTGTCGAAGTCGACGACTGGGACGCAGAGATGGCCGCTCGGCGCCGACTCGAGGTCGAAGTGGGCGGTGCCTGGGCCCCAAGCCCCAAGTGATCTCGTAGCCGTCCTTGCCAGGGAAGGTCAGACGATCGTGATTCACGCCTGTCTCCACGACACCGTCGCTGGCCTGCATGGACTGGAGGCCCAGGAGAGCCTGGAGTTCAGCACAGTCGCCCTCCGCAGCTGGGGCGCGCATGCTGCTCTGAGAAGTCACGCCCTCGCGAGAGGTGACAGCGATGGGGCAGCCCACCTCCCATCGTGCCTGCTGTGACCCGTTGCCGACCCCTGCCACGTACAGTGGATGTGGCATCTTCTCCTCGGTGGGCTGCAACTTATGCTGGAGCGCTCGGCGCGCAAGGCGCTGCGCGAAGTGCAGCCCCCAGATGTTGGCCCAGGCGCCGGTGTCGAATATGACTCCCAAACGGCCACCTGGGAGGTCGGTGCTCGCTAAGAAGTAGGGCGAGCTGGCACTGGGGTCTTCGTCTGACAAGTGCCGCCCCGCCTCCCCCGTAGTAGGCCACCTGGGGAGGGCACGGTGCCAGTCCTGCCCGCTGCCGAAAACTGCACCGAAGCCTTCTGAGACCTGGGCATCGCTAGCTGATGCGAAGCTGGATGCACTTCCAGGCGACTGTAGTAGGTCTCGCCTGCTTGGGGTCCCGGGCATGGCCAAGTGGATCGGCCACTGTGCTTCCCTAGGCCCAGTCGGGCCTCCGTCCTGAACCTGCTTGCCCATGTCCATCGCAGGAGCCGCAGCATTATCATGGCCTGTGCCGTCGGCTCTGGAGGAGTTGGCCCTCCCTGTTGCGATGTGTCTGTTTCTGCGATGATGTCTGCGGGGCCGCGACACGCGGGGTGCAGTACGACAGCTGAGTCCGTCTGGGTTAACAGCTGTAGATGGCAGCCTCGATGGAGAACGCGGCGGCACTGCAGCCGTGCCATTGCAGCTCCGTGCACGTACGCCTTGAGACACATGGGCCAGCTGGTGTCGTCGCCGTCGAAGGACGCCACAGGAGGCCGAGGCGGCGATGGAGGTGCCTGACGCTGTGGCTGCTGTGACTGCCCCCCCTCGCCTGCTCCTGGCTCCTCAGCTCCTCGAGCGTTCTCTGCACGTTGTTGGGCCCCCAGACAGGACGCCAATGGGTCGCGTCCAGGGTCGTGACCACCATCGCGACTGATATGCCAGAGCGGCTGTTCCGCTGCTGCCACTGCTCCCGCCCGGCGAACCAGCTAGCGATCCCCCCTGAGGCCCGCGTCAAGTTCAACGGCGTTCTGGCACTCTTGCCGAAGAGCGGCAGCATCTCAGGGGAGTTTGGAGCCGCTGGGGACACCGGACTCGGAGCAGCACGCGGAGGCCAAATGGTGCTCGAACCGTATGGCGCGCTGATACCGCGGGCCGATACTGAGGACATGCACGCCCAGTTCGGCAGCTCAACGCCCCGCGGTGGCTCTGGTGGTGGGGCCACGCGAGCATTGAGGTCACCAATCCAGTCAGCTCCCACAGGGAAGGCGGCGCCCACGTGCCACTGAGGTCGCTGCTGCTGCGGCTGCTGCGGCTGCTGCTGTGCTGGCTGCCGTGGCGCTGCTGGGGGGGCTGCCGGTGCTGGCCGCGCTGGTGGTGAGACCACGGATTCACCGACGTGGTCGGAGCTTCCGGCGGCAGGCTTCTGCTTCTGGATACGCTGCCTGATGGCCTCCATCTCCTGTCGTAGTCGTCGAATTTCGTCCTCGAGAGGGTTTGGAGAAGAAGTGGGGGAGGCCGAGGCTGCTGCTGGACGGCCAGAGCGTGATGATGAGTCTGGCTCCACTGACAGTGGCCGACCTCCTGCCAGGAACCGTCAGACCCTGGTGTCTGTGGTCTGCGGGAGGCGGTCTCCAGCGTCGGCCGGCCTCCGTTCCACGGATCAGTACCCTGCAATGGATCACCTTGGCCAGGAGAGCCGCCGACATGGTCGTTGGTTGCACCTACCGCGGTGTCCCTGACCATCCACACGTGGTGAGCACTCGTCCTGGGCATCGCGCTGATGGCTCGGGTGGGCCTGATTGCCCAAGAGAGGTCAATGGTGACGTAGATGATGTATGGGGACGATGCAGGGAGGTAGGTGTTCAGGTAGAGGGCCCGGCCGCCATGCGTCGCCGAGGCCAGTCGCGCACGAAGTGCTCCTCCGAGTCGCACTCGTGGCACTTGAGGCGCTGCCCGTCTGGACCCATGGGGTTGCCGGACCTGCCCATGCCCATGCCGCTGGTCCGATGATTCCCCTTTCCCTTACCTTTGCCCTTCCCGAAGCCCACAAAAGTCACCTGGACCGTGGCGTCGTCCAGGTGCGCGAGATAGGCGCGGCCCTTGCCGCGGCCTTTGCCCTACCCCTTGCGCTCGAGGACTCGGCGCACTCGACTGGTCGGCTTGTTGTTGTTGAACCGACGCCACCTGCTCTTGGCGCGCTCGTAGGCCCAGAAGAGGTGAGCCGCGCGCTGGTCCTCGAGGACGCCATCGAGCTCGGGGTCGCCCTCCCTGATCTCCTCTCCGAAGCTCGACGCTGTGTCCGAGTCGGTGCCAGAGTCGACTCCACCGGCTGGGCCTAGCCTCAGCATGGCTGCGGCTCCCACTGGGCTCGGGAGGGCTGACTGCACCCATGGCTGGAGGTCCTTGGTGACCCAGGCTCAGACCGCCAGCATCATCATGGAATCTGCTGGGGTAGTTCGGCGAAGGAGTGGCCAGGAACGTCTTGTTTCCTCTGGCACGAACTGCCTGGGAGAGGTCCCCGGGCGAGTTCTCCACCACGTGGCCGATGCGGCGCAGCTGATTGGTCATGTGCTGCAGCTGCTGTGCGTTGGAAGGGTAGGCCACGTTGTAGCGCTGGGGGATCATGAGCAGCTGACTGTCGTCAACGCCGCACGCGCGGAGGAGCAGGAAGCTGAGCCCCTCGAAGCAGACCGTCAGCTGACCGGCCTGCAGCGCGCGGTTGCGGACGATGTCAAACCGCGCGAGGAGGTCGTCGACGCGCTCCTCGGGCTGGCGGTGGAAACCCATGAGAGCCTGCACTGCGGCGGTGCGTTCCTCCTCCCCCAGCTGGCCCCAGCGCTCGGCCAAGCTGTGCATCAGGAAGGTCATCGGCGGCACTGGCTACCCGTTGATGACACCTTACTGGATGAGGATCTGGAGCGGCCACTCGTCGACGCATTCGCGCGCCACGCCGGTGAGGCGCGACGAGACGTGGGCCGCCTGCCGGAACTCCTTCATGTCGGAATTCGCAACAGACCAGATCATCACCTCCCGGCCCCATCGACTGATGGGCACGCGAGCCTGCTGCTCGGGCCCCCAGGTCCGGAGGTGACGGAGGTTGCCGCTGCCAGACTCCGCCTGCGCCCATGCAGGAAACGCAGGAGATGGCAAGCAGGGCCCCAGCTATGAGCTGCGCCCACTTGTGGCTGAGGCCTCTCAGCAGCACCCCCATGGCCTCGGAGCCTGGGATCCACCATCGTCGATGCTCCAGCAGGCTGCCTCGGAGTCGACGACGATAGTGGTCCCTGGCGTTGCCCTCCTCGTCAGCCCCCTCGGGATTGTTGTTCACCGAGGGGTACTCGCGACAGCGATGCGGGAGATTCACGCTATGAGCGATCGCCTCCGCATTATTGCATTGAGGCTGGCGCTGGGCGCTAAACCTGGAGAAGGGCTTTTGCTCCAGCCAGTTAAGGCACTGGGCGACTGTCCCAGGCTCGGCCTTGTTGAGAAGGGCGCTCGCGGAGATTCCTTCTCTTTGGGCCTGGGCAGCGCCGCGCAGGTTGGGATTGGCGGCCCTCCAACTCTGCGGGCCACTGGCGCCGCGCACATCCAAGTCGCCGCGGGAGCCGTCGACGCAGCCGAAGGCGTAGACGAGGTTGCAGTAGTCGTAGGCAAAGCCGCCGTAGGCAAAGACATTGTAGCCGAAGGCGCAGTCTTCGCGGCCGCAGGCGTGCTCGGAGTAGCCGTCGGCGCAGTCGCAGTCGTAGGCGTTCCCCTTGAAATCTCTTCTGGCACCGATAGCGTGGGCTTTGATCGCACGGGGCGGCCGCGGCGCCGCGCGCTGGGCTCATTGAGACATCCCAAACAAGCTCGCGCTCCAGCCCTCCCTTCCCAGCGCCGTCCTGCCGGGTGCCGTCGTAGATCTTCTGGTGGTCGTACTTGTACAGGATGGTAGCGCCTGCCCCCGGATCGCCGGGCCCCTGCGGCGGGATCGGGTTCCCTGCCGCGCCGCGCGGGGAGCAAAGGTACAACGCTATACTGACGAGCGCGCCGCTCGAAATGCGGAAGAACACACGGTCATGTAGACGGTGCGGGAGAACGTCTTCATCGAGATGACGCGAGAAGAATGGAACATCGTGGAAGGGAGCCGAAGCTCCGCTACCAACTAGAGTAACAAGTAAGGAATGAAAGATAAGAAAACTGCGCGCACTGTTTTACCAGCGCGCATGCGGAATGAAAGGTACGCGGCGTGCTATGCAAGCTATATGCGGGCGCTAGGCCTGGCCAGGCTCAGGGCCCAAAACGCAGCGGGAGAAAGGCGGGCGAAAAGGCAGGGAAGGCCCGACAAGGGCCCGTTCGAGTTAAAGGAGGACGAGGAGGAGGATCAGAGGAGGACGACGAGGAGGAGGATGGAGGAGAAAGGATGGAGGAAAGAGGATGGGGGAGAGAGGACGGGGAGGAGGAGGGGGAGGACCGGAGGATTGGACGAGGAGGAGGAGGAGGAGGAGGAGGACCGGAGGATTAGAAGCGGAGGAAGAGGAGGAGGAGGCTCGGAGGAGGACGGGGAGGTGGATCGAAGGATGCGGACCTCGGTCTCTCCCCCCCCCCCCGGCCTCGGCCGCTCTCTCCGCGATCGGGCGGCGCGAGGCCCCTGGCTGCTCGCGCAGCTCGCTGGCCTGCTGCGGGGCCTGCCAAGGATCGGCCGGGAGGCGCCCGCGGCGCGCCCCAGGAGGAGCAGAAAGGAGAAGAGGAAGAGGAAGGGGAGGGAACGGACTCCGTTCCCTCCGGGAGGATCAGGGCGGAGGAGCCGGCGCGCCCGCCGCACGGGGCCCCCCGCCCTCTCCGGCGCCCGGCGGATCGAACAAAAATCGAAACGGCAAGCGCCTTCGCCGCTTCGGGCCCCCGAGGGGTCGGGCCGCGGGGCCCTCGCGCGACGACTCGGAGCGAAGAGCCCGCGTCGTTGGAAGGGGGGCCGAAGGGCCCGAGAGGAACACGAGCCGCTGGATGTCTGGGTGCGCCCGGGGGGCCGTCCACGGGCAGCCTCGCGGCTTCGGCGCCTCTTCCGACGAAGATCGACGACGACGACGACGTCGGCGACGAACAGTCTCAGAGCGCTGCGGAACTTTCTCAGAGCGTCGCGGCCCGGCGCGTTCCAGGACGGCCGCGCCGCCCGACACATCCCCCATACCCGCTTGGTCTCGAAGGTAATGCCCGATGCATGTCGATCCGATGTTGGTTTTGTCCTGCGTTCTGTTCATCGTCCTCCACAGTATGAGGTCCACCAGATGCCCAGCACGCTCGAAAGCCTTCCAGGGGGGGTCCAGAGGAGTCTCGAGCCATTGGGCCTCCGGGTGCCTTCTTGAGGGCCCCTTGGCCCGCCATGGGGCCATCTTGGAAGCCTCTCGGGCGATCTCGGGGCGACCTCGGGAGCCCTTTTGGGCCGTCTTGGGCCGTGGGAAAGCCGGAAAGGCCGAAAAGGAGCACATACCACAATCCTTTACAAGCACATTGATATTCAAAGATTTTGCCTCTTCGGGCGTTCCTGGACGACCCGTTGGAAGCCTCTCCGGCGCCCCACTTTCCCCCGCCCCCCTCCCCCCCACCTCTCCCGCCTACTTCCCCCACCCTCTTCCCCCCTCCCCTCCCCCCTCCCGCCCCGCCACCCCCCCCCGCCAGCTGCCTCGCCCCTTCCAAAGCGATCTCAGGGGGGGGCAGAGCGCCGCTGATTTGTTTCACTTTGGGAAGGTTAGGTCTTGAGACCACGAAGAACACGAAATGGCTTACGATTGGGCCCCGCGCATTCAACACGTGAGCCAGGAGTTGTGTTTCGGGAACACGAAGAGCACAAAGTGGCTTACAGGTTATTCCGGCCATTCCAACACGAAGAGCACGATATGACCAACAGTTAGTTGGCCCCGGGCGTGGGAAGCGTTGCCTCGAACTGGTGGCTTGGGAACGCGAAGAGCACGAAGTGGCCTGTAGTTGGTTCTGGGTATTCAACATATGGCCCCTGGAAATAATGGTCTGGCAAGATGCGTCATCATTTTGGAACAGGGGGTCGCGCATTTTGAAATGACGAATTCTCCGTCTTGGCATGGCTACTTAGATCATAATCGCCACGAGGTGTGAAAGGGTCGCGAATTTTGTGAGTCGCGATCGTGATTTTGGGGATATGGCATATGCCTTCCGCGTAACTTCCAATCGCGCTGTAAAAATACACAAGTTAATTCTATATATATATATATATATATAAAAAAAAAAAAAAAAAAAAAAAAAAAAAAAAAAAAAAAAAAAAAAACTTGAATATTACGATCGGCTGCTTTTTGTTGGAGGTCATATGCCGAAGCCCCAAAATCGCGATCGTAACTTCAGAAGATGGCAGGCCTATCGCACTTCGTGGCGTTCATCATCGTTTCGATGTAGACATGCTGAGATGGAGAAATCGCAACTTCAAAAAGTGTGAACCCCCTATCCAGAATGATGGCGCACATTGCTAGAGCACCATTCCCTGGCCACATGTTGAACGCCCGGAACCAACTGTAAGCCACTTCGTGTTCTTCGTGTTCCAAGAACACCACTCACAGTCTACATTTTGAATCCGGTGCCAACTGTAGCCACGCCGTGCTCTTCGCGTTCCCAAAACATGATTCCAAGGCCACATTTTGAATGCCCGGAGCCATATGTGAGCCACTTCGTGCTTTTTGCGTTACCACTCCCAGGCCACATTTCGAATGCCTGAGGCCACCAGGACACCACTTTGTGCTCTTCGTGGTCCCAGCACACAACTCCCAGGCCATATCACGAATGCCCGTAAGCCTCCTCGTGCTGTTCGTGCCCCCAAACTTCAATTCCGAGTGCGCATGGTAAGTCGCCGGGGCCCACTGCTGGCCACTTCGAGGTCTTCGTGGCCCAAAACTCTTTCCCAGAATCCCACGCCGAGCGGGGCACCCCCACGCCCAGTTGGGCACCCCACACGCACCCTCACGCCCAATAAGGTACCCCCATGCCCAGTGGGAGACCCCTATGCCCAGCGGGGTGCCCCCTACAGTCGGGCACCCCGCACGCCCCAATGGGATACCCCCACGCCCAATGGGATACTCCATCGCCCAGTGGGATACCCCCACGCCCAGTGGGAAGCCCCCCCCCACGCCCAGAGTTGCGCACCCCCCGCGCCCAGTTCGGCACACCGCACGCTCAATGGAACACCCCCACGATACCGCCACGCCCAGCGGTGCATCCCCCACGCCCCCACGCCCAGTTCGGCACTCCAAACACGCCCGGTGGGATGGCCCACGCCCACTGGAATACCATCCATCACGCCTAATGGGACACGAGCACCCAGCCGGAACCCCCACGCCGAGTGGCGCACCGTGCACGCCCAGTTGGGCACCCCGAACGCCAATCGAATATACCCCACGCCCAACAGGATACCCCCGCGCCCAGCGGGAGCCCCCACCGCGGAATCTCCCCTCGCCTCTGCTCGGCCTTCTCGCCCTTTTCATCTCTTCTTTCTTCCAACCGCCCCTGTCGGAAAGAACTTCGAGCGCCCACGGGGGCATACAGACCACAAATATGAAGGTAGAGTTCTATTCGACGGTTCGGAATGCATGGACCAAAGCCGAGCAGTTGGGTTATTTCGGAAACTTCCCAGCCCTGCAACGACGCAGGCGAGTAAAGCAGCGGGCGCGCATGGCCTGTTCGAGAGACATGACCTCCAAGAGGCTGACACCAAGCAAGCCTGCGCACACTCCAAGCTTGGGGGAACCCCGACATGGATCTTCTTGCCGCGTGACGAGTGACCGACTGCCTAGAGAAACGTGCGCAGCGCCAGGTTCTCTTATCCTCTCCCTGTACCGACATCCCGATTCTGGAGAATATTGGGAACGACATTGTCAAGGGCACGGAGTATCACATTTTATCACGTGAGGCTCATGGCGTAAGTGTCACTCCCATCCGAAGCTGCCCTTGTTTCTCATGATTTAGGCTGATGGTTTGAAACATCCCACACCAAATTAAGAGCCGGCGGTAAGACGTCAACCTTGGTTTTTTACCTCACAGCGAAGCCTGATAGGTTTCTAGTGGGGTCAAAAGAAAGCATCTTGATTCCCCAGGGAGGTCTGGGCAGGATCCGGAGGATGCCGGGGAAAACCGGACTCCCCATTTCGATTGCCAGGCGCTACATTTTGACTGCCCGGAGCCAACAGAACACCACTCCCAGGCCACATGTTGAATGCCCGGAACCAATTGTAGGCCACTTCGTGTTCTTCGTGTTCCCAGAACACCATTCCCAGGCCACATGTTGAATGCCCGGGGCCAACCGTAAGCCACGTCGTGTTCTTCGTCTTCCCAGAAAACAACTCCCAGGCCACATTTTGAATGCCCGGAGCCAACCGGAGGCCACTTCGTGTTCTTCGTGTTCCCAGAACACCACTCCCAGGCCACATTTTGAATGCCCAGAGCCAACTGTAAGCCACTTCGTGTTCTTCGTGTTCCCAGAACACCATTCCTGTACCATTTTTTGATTGCCCGGAGCCAGCTGTGGGCCACTTCGTGATCTTCGTGCTCCCAGAACACCAGTCCTGTGCCACATTTTGGATGCCCGAGCTGAGGCGGGCCGAGGCCGAGGCAGGCTGAGGCCGAGGCAGGCTGAGGCTGAGGCTGAGGCACGCCGAGGCAGGCTGAGGCTGAGGCTGAGGCTGAGGCAGGCTGAAGCAGGCTGAGGCTGAGGCAGGCTGAGGCTGAGGTTGACGCAGGCTGAGGCCGAGGCAGGCTGAGGCTGAGGCCGAGGCAGGCTGTGGCTGCGGCAGGCTGAGACTGAGGCTGAGGCAGGCTGAGGCTGAGGCTGAGGCTGATGCAGGCTGAGGCTGAGAGGCTGACGATGAGGCTGAGGCAGGCTGGCTGAGGCTGAGGCTGAGGCCGAGGCAGGCTGAGGCTGAGGCTGGCGATGAAGCCGTTGTGCTTCCACAAGTCAGATCCCCAAGAAATCGTCACAATATCCAGATCCCTACAAGCCTCATCCAGCATATCAATTGTTTGTTTCCCACCTTCTGTTGATATTTTACCTTCTGTTATATTTCCCATTGTTCGTATGCCACACTCCTCTCATCCAATTCGTGATCAGCATAGAATCCCCTTTCACTTCCACTGCAATCCTTCCCGTCGTGTAAAGGTCGTTTCATTTTCGAAGTTCGCAGCCAGTCGTTGTGCAATCCTTGTCAGCTCCGCCTCTGTAGGGTCACTATGGCCGCGTTGAACAGACGCACCACCTCCTGCCCCACGACACTCCTTGACCTGAAACAATGCAGAAACGTGCTCGTCGCAAACTTGACGTATGAACACCTGAAATCCTTATTCTGACCAATCTAGGCTGCGCCACCACTGGGAGCCGGCGGTAAACCGTCAACCTTGGTGTTTTGCTTTGCGCAAGGCCACACGCCTCAGCTCAGGCCCGCTCGAGTCACAGCCTAACGCAAACGGGGCGAATCAGGCCAACCGCCTGAAGGACCGCCACCACACCTTTTCAGGAGATGCTTTGCAGAAGAAGCTCAGCCTGGGCCACTGCACACGAGGGCGGAAGACGAAAGGCTTCAGAGGCGACGCTGCACCACCAGAAGCCGTTCGGAGGCGCAGCCATCCAGATGACTAAGAGGAAAAGGAAGCGTTGGAAGAATGTACAGATCGAGAACCCAGCCGCCACCGCAGCCTCTCACTCCAAGAACGCTGGAAGCATTCATTGTTGAAAACCTGTCCTCGATTGTCAAGTGGACCTGGCTCCTCCGAGCCTTCCAGGTCTGTTCCTCAGCTCTCGTGTTCCCTTCCCGATAGATCCATCTGGCAAAATCACACACCCGTGATAGGGGGCCCGAATGTGCATCTCCACAGACATAGAGTAAAGCAAGTCTTGAATAGCACAAACCGTCGTCGAGTACACATCAGTAGTACATCGAAATAAACCGTTAATCTAGTTTCAGGTCACCAGAGGGTCACCAGAAATCTCCAGATGTAAGCCCGTCGACCCAAAGACCCACGATGATTGTCGTTGTTCGTTCAGTGCAATTCGTTCAGCAGCCTGTTCCTTCTCCGCCTCCTCCTTCCTACGCTTCTCCTCCACATTAAGATCCTCTGCCTCATCCTGAAGGGCCCCTTGGGGTCTCTGAGGACACAATATTGGACCACATGTGGCAAGTCCGAAGTTCCCAACAGTGCGCGAACAAAGCACCTCCACCCGTCCTCATCCCAAGCCAAGTTAGCATACCAGTAGACACTCAAAGGGGAGCGAGCACGGATAGGACTGGGCGCCTGCGGTAAACCGTCAACCTTGGTTTTTTGCGGACTTTGCGGTCGACTGTGCAGGCTTTCCAGCCTAGTCGGAGCAAGGAGCGGGCGCATCGGGAGTAGGCGGAAGCCTCACCGATCCAAACGATCAGAGGCGAAAGCCAACCCCTTATTAGGAGGATGAGAGGTCAAGCACACACACACGACAAACAAAGGCAAGGCGCGAGTGAGCACAATCAAAATCACATCATATCCTGTCCGAAATACGCCTGTACAACCCGCGGCAAGATTATAATCGTATGCTCAACGGCCGAGATCTCGGCATCAGTCACTGTTGAAGTTGGATCAATCGAGAATGCCGCACTATACACCTCCGTCCATATGATCTCATGGCTGAGTGGCTGCCTTGAGAGCCTCGATATCCGTCCAACATCTATCCAGCACCCAACTCCCACGCCGTCGCAAGAGACGCCACCATCGAATCCAGCTCTGATGGCACAAACGCGAAACACCTGTTGTAACTGAGGGGCGTAAAGCCCTATCCTATCTCGAATCACTGGTGGCCCGACACGGGCCGTATGAGTGAGTACATCTGCACGCGTGTTCCATTCCCTATATGTGTGGTCGACAATTTCCCTCCCATGACAGGCAGGCCTAATTCCAAACCTCTGACACATGTTGTCAAGTTGGTTAATCATTCTGTTGATCCTATCCTGATATGTACGATTAAGGACCCTCCAGACACCCTGAAGCCAAGACACCACCAGAAGACTGTCCCCAGAAATGTACACAGGGATCCCAAATGAGTCGAGGTCGTACTCAACCTCCTTCATATTTTGTAACGCAATGCGTTTGGCCAGCTTGTCGTTGAAAGCCGCAGTGCCCTCTTGAGCCCCATAAGTGCGTAGGTCGTTTTGTGTGATAGTATGTACCTCCTGCAGGGCCCCACCTGTTGTACCGTACCCTTTTCTCTTCTGAAAATAACTCAGCATCGTCCGTGTACACATGTGTTCGCAGAACTGAACATACGCAGCATCTGTCGGCACAAAGGACTCCCACCATTTGAGTCCGTAGAGTTCACAGAAAGAAAATAGCCAGCATCTCTCGCCAATAGCTCTACCTGAGCTAACATGTCTCCTTTTTAGCTGCGAAGCCTCCTGGAAGTGAAACATACCCCGCAGGCACTCCGACGCATCCGTCCTGAGCCTGTCCCACAGTGGACCGTATGCAACCGTAGTCATGTGGTAATCTCTCCACGTACGTTGCGTCGAAGATATTTCCTCATGAGAAGCAGTACACAATATAGAAATGAAATCTGCAGCATCCTTAGCGGAGTTCCACACCATACGGAGAAATCGCTGCACCAAACTCGCAAATCCATAAAATCGAAATTGCTCTCTGGCCTCGTGGTACCGTCGTCGGTTCCAGTCCGCCATAGTCTCCTCCTCTCTCCTCGGCCGTCGAAACATACGGCACAAACACCATCCCTCGAAGGCATTGAGCATGTGTAGCGATGAAGTATCAGCAGTACATGTCTCTAGACAATACAACGCCATACTCTGCACCTTGTCTTGATAACGACAAAACTTATCACGAACAGCTACCGCTCTGTTACGAAATCCGACTGTCCAATGAAACAAGCACATGCGATATTCCACATCAGGATGAGCGGGCACTAGGTAGGTGGAGAAAACCTCACGACCCAATACTTTCATTCTGCACACGTCGAAGTCTAAAGTCCTGATACCTCGAGCACGCAGGTATACACAAATCCTCACTGGCAAGTATATGTCCGTCACCGTCCACTCTCGCATGTTCCCCACATGTCATATACAACAGGCTGCTATCCTTCCATCTCATCCCCCAGTCATGTAGTGGCAGGGTTAGATCGTGCATCATCCGAGCCAGCACAGTTGAGGAGGCAGAGACAAGGTAGCAGTTGTCCGCCCACACAAAGTGGTTCACGACTGTCCGTCGCTCATACTCTCCACAGACGCCCTCCAGCACATACCCCACTCCTCTACTGTCCCAATCCCGAAATATAGGTCCCCACATGGCACATATGATAAGGTTAAAGAGAAGAGGCCCCTCAGGGCCGCCCGTCCGTATACAGACGTCCCAGCTGATGTCGTGAATGGCCATCCCCTCGACAACTAACGACCCCGTAGTGCAAACCAGCGGTGCAAGCAAGGCATACTGGAGATAGGCAGGAATATTGGCATGGCACATAGCTCGCTTGGCGTTTTGAAGGCTGCAATGGTCGAACGCTTGTTTGATATCGGCGTTAGCGATATGGACCGTCTGGCCCTTTCCCCAGATGTCCCCATGTTGAGCCAGAGCCTTGAGGGCCCCCACAATTTCCACCGTCTTACGTCCCTCCTGGAAGCCGTAGATGCCCAGGGGTCCCATGAGGCCAGCCCGAGACACAAATTGTTCGACCAGGATCACCACACAAGCAGAATACCAACGGCTGAGACTGTTCTGCAGACAGAGGTACCGTGCATCTGTCAGTGATGTCAAGCTCGGCAGCTTGGGCATGAAGGCGATCAAAATCTGCCTCCAGTCCTGCGGATACTGCCGTGTCAAGCGAAATATCTCATCAAACATCCGAGCTACGCCACGCAAAGTCGCCCACGGCAATGCCTTGAGTATTTCACAAGGCAGCCTGTCGGGGCCAGTGGCACGCCTGGACTTGAGACGTGACCGTGCCTGGCATACCACCGCCATTGTCAGTCCCTCAGTGCAGTACCCGTCACATAGGTTCTGTTGTGCATCCCTCCTCAACTCCTCCAACATCTCCATATCCCGTCCTCTGACCTCCTCCGAAGTATATCTCTGTCTGGTATGTGCTCTGATCTCCTCCACCCACTCCTCCCTGTCCTCAGATATCCGCCCCTGCACAATGAGGTGCTTGATACCGTGACGCTCTTTGCGCCTGGAGGCAGGAGAGGTCCACGCGGCCAACGCCGCACGATATTCCCTCCGAACTCCGTTGGCACGTCTGCGCAAGCTGGGCGCGTCCACTGACGCAGGCAGAGGCTTCCGTCGCAAAATCTCCTGGCAGGCCGCGAGCCCTGCAGGCCTAATTGGCGGTAGTCCCCGTCCCGTGGTGGCAGTCGTGAATTTGATCTCCTCCTGCTCAGTACAAGCCCGAATAGTGGTCGACACAAGGTCCCCTGGAGAACAAGTAGTATTGGCATCTCCTAAGACCCGATCGATTTCCTGTCGTGCCAGATTGAGGCCCCCCCAATTCACCGTCTTATAACCCACCAAACTCTTTTCACGAGCTGCCGTCGGGATTCTACGTTTGACCAGCTCAGCGCCTGTATCACTAAAAGTCCCCTGAAGCAGGCCACGGTCGCTGAGACGACTACGATTTGTCTTCCCCCCCCATTACTCATGATCGTCTCAACCGTCATCTTATCGATCACCCACGTCCTGGGAACAAAAATGTAATCAAGAACCTTCTTACACGTCCCCCACCGAGATATTCCGTAACTCTCCCATGTATGCAGTCGTCGTGGCAAGAACGAATTGGCAGCCTTCATCCTCAGGCGCCCTAGAAAGCAGAGAACACGCTCGCGCAACTGTTGTCGTACGTCCCTCCTCTCCCGTTGTGCACCTCCCTCCTCGCAGGTCCTCCTCTCCTCCTTGGCAGCACTTCCCACCGCCTCATAGACAGTCCCCGTGCGCGAGCACTGCAGCTGAGTTGATTGGGGGTAGCTCGACGTTGGCATCGAGCAGCACAGAGACAGTCGCCCCCTTCCAACAGCTGCGCAGAGTGAGAATGACTGACTCGAGCGTGTCCAACGCCCCGCACTGCACATCTACGGCGTTCTCGACGCCGGGGTCGGGAAGACACGCAGAGGCAACTATCACAGGGGCACTTCCACTACCAAAGACCACCACACAGAACCGTTCATATTGACATATTGATTCACGCACACATGTACTCCACTCTTTGTTTAATAATAACCCACACTTACCGTCGCAACTCACACGATATGATAGACCACACCGTCTGATATATGCATCGAATTTGCCTCCGAAAAGATTCTGGCATTCCTGAACACCCCAGATGCAATCTCGCATTGGAAGGCTCCTCAGGATCTCATTCCCCTTGAAATTGGCCGTCCCCGCCCGATTGAGGTTCCAGCTGCCCAGTCGGATCCCCTTGAACGGTGCACGGCGTCGTCGTCGTCACACCCTCCTGTTGACTTCCGTCTCGATAACAGCCTTCGTCTTAGTAAACGCAGGTATGAGTTGATGCAACCTGTCGACAGTCTCACTCGATACCTCCCATGTCGCCCGTGTCGTGGTAAACTCGGCCAGAAGCATTGGCCTCGGAGCGGCCGTCGTGGGCACTGTCCATATAGTAGATTTGGGCGGTCCCATTTCCCCTCGCACAGCAATGACCTCTATACCAATATGTGTACACATGCTCCGAATAGTGCCGCAGAATCTCCCCACCGCCTTAACGTGGTCCCTCTTCCACTCGGGGCGCTCGACACTGACTTTGATCGACTCAGAGTTGGTTATCTGCTTCATATTCTCAATGAGGCACTGTGGTGCTGCAATCTGGATTCCTGGAGGGGGCGCGGGACGTTTAGCAGGGGGTGCCGTCACAAGGTCGATGCACCGTTTAACCCTCAAAATAATGTCCCTGTCGGTCCCTGGCTTGAATTTGATTTTGGCCGATCCGAACATGTAACGGCCAGCGTTGATGCGCTCCGTACCGTCAACACACACGTGCACACGATCATTCTCCGAAAGACAACGATTTGTAATATTATCGATGAGCACCTTCACATCCTCCCACATGAGCATCTCCTGAGGCCTCCTATCCCTGTCATTCCAGTTGGTGACCCATCCCTTGAGTTCGACATACGTTGGAGAGAAGTAGGTGGTCCCAGGAGCCTGGTATCTTCCCGTCCTGGTATTATCAGGCCTCGTCGAAGCGTCACTGGCAACAGAACCCGCTCGAACCTGTCCCTGGAGTCCCTGGACGATCGTCTCGAGTCGATTGTGTTTAGTCTCCAGCCCCTGGACGCTCGTCTCCAGGCTAGAAATCGCAACACCCTGCTTCTGGACCTGAGCCTGAACGTTGTCGATTTTGGTCCCCTGTACTCCTATGGCATCCTGGATCCTTTCAGTGTTATCACCCATCTTGTGCATCATCTGCAAAAGTAGACTCTGCATACCATCATTCCCCTCCAAGGCGGCCTTCCTTTCAGCAAGAACCTCCTCACGATTACGCTTCACAGGAGGGGCGCCGCCATCCACCGTCATGTTATCTGCATGCTCTGGCATTGTGTCAATACACTGAGGTCCGTATCCCCACGAGTGCAACCACTGTCGTGTCACCGTCCGTTCACAGAGAGGTACAACAGATTCACTATCTGGAGTGGAGTCGGCGGTATTCAATCTTCCGTCCAATGGATAGTCACCTGGGGTCTTCTCAATATCCTGAAGCTGTCTTTTACGAGAAGCTCTCTCGATAGCAGTATCTGGCTTCTGACCGTAGTCCTGTGAGTACTGTGAGTCCCCCAGCTGAAACCTTCTCGCAAGAACCGAAAAGTCGCATCCGTCCGTCTTCACACACGAACAATAAAAGACAACAAGCACAGCAAACAAAGGAAGCAGCCTAGCTGGCCTCGAAGATGCCGTACTCGCCGATGGCAGCGACGGCTGCCGCGCCGTCACCCCGCGACGCCGACACCCCCTGAGCTCCTGTGGGATCCAGGAGCCCTGGAGCCGAGATGTCTTGAGCCGAGGTGTCTTGAGCCCTCCCGGCGGCAAGAAAGGTTGACGGGATTCCCAGCTCTACGAGTTTCCCGGCTCAAGAAAATCTCGGCTCAAGGCGCTTGACATTTGCCCCTTTCTGCCTGGGTAACCTCCAGTGGGATCGAGTGCGCGTCAGGGAGTCACACGTTCGTCGCCTAGAGTGATATTGCACTGCCATTCATTTGACACGTTTGATCGCCTTGAGTGGTCTTCAGTTGATTTGTTTCACACGTTTGTCGCCTAGAGTGATATTGCACTGCCATTCATTTGACACGTTTGATCGCCTTGAGTGTTCTTCAATTGATTTGTTTTGCTGGGTGCTTCCGAGACAGTCTCTGCAATCTTCGCTATGCCACACGTACGGAGTGCAAGTGCTCGCATTATGCGTCGGGCGCTGGCTGTTCAAAACGGACACTGTGTGCATTTACCTATTCGTTCGCCTCTGGAAGGTTTGGCGCCACCTACGTGTCTCCCACCACCAGGGCTGGAGCGGGCGACTGCCGATTTGGTTCTAGATTATCTCTTGTTGCGCGATCCACCTGTTGTTAAACGCAGTTTGGAGGAGGAGGAGGAGGAGGAGGAGGAGGCTGACATTACGACTGTTTCGGAGACTCTTTCTTGCCGTATGCAGGCTTCTGAATCGCTGGTTGATGTAGATATTGGAGCGCAGGCTTCTGACTCGCTGGTTGATGTTGGAGTGCAGACGGTTGATATTGGAGTGCAGGCTTCGGTAGATATTGGAGTGCAGGCTTCTTCTAGTACGGATGTTGCGGACTTTCATTGTGAAGTCGGCTGTCAGACAGAGAGTGTCGTTGGGATGGAGGGAGGAGCTTCAGGAGTTCTTATTGGGATGGTGACTGTGGCGGCGGAGGAGGAGCTGGAGGCACCCTCGTGTGCGGAGTCTTCTCCGAACGTGCAGTCTGTTTCTGATAGCCGCGCCTTGTCAGGAGCGTCCCAGGGGTGTCTGAATCGCCCCGTCACGCTCAATGAAGTATCGAAGGAGTCGCGCCAGCGGACTCGAGGGAGAGATCGTGACAAGGTCAAGGGGACATCGACGTGCTCTCAGGCCACCATTGCCGATGTCAAAGCGTGGATTGGCGCTGTTGCCAGCATCAACGAGTTGAATGCGATCCAGTATTTAAAGAACGGAATGGATTTGTTTGATAAGCTGGTGACAGAAAGTGGGTTCCCTACAAAGAGGGCCCAAACAGATTATGCTCGGAAACTGTATGAGATGCTCCAGAATGTGCAAGCGACGCTGGAGGATCTTCTGGGATTCTTCGAGGTGCACAGGTTCTTGACAGGACAAATGAACCGCGCCGAGACTGCCAAGTTTCTTGAGGTTTCCAAGTGCAGCGATTACCGAATAATATTCTTCGGACGCCCGAGGAGTTTCGACAAGTTGGGATGAAACTATTCGTGCGCACTTGTATGCAACTTTCGGTTTTGAACAGCGAAGGCTGTAATGCTTGTATCTCACCTGTTCTTGTTTTCCTCACTTTATCTCTCAGTTTGATCTCTCGCTGGAGCCATGATGGCTCTACGGCCCGCTGTGGGCCCCACTAAGCGCTTCAGGTGTGTAAAGGGCAGGAGCCCCTCATATTCTTCAGGTGACGTTCTTCCACGGGTTGTTTCCCCGTCTAATTCGATGTTTACTTCACATGTGACGTTGAGCATACGCCTCTTGTCATACGGCGGGTTGAACATGCGTATTTCGGACTGGTTTGATGCGAATAAGTGATTGTGCTCACTCACGCCTTGCCTGTTTGGATACGTCCGCTTCTTGCTCCGACTAGGCTGGAAAGCCTGCACAGTCGACCGCAAAAAAGAAAGGTTGACGGTTTACCGCCGGCGCCCAGTAACTCGTAGAGCTTCCCTTAGCAAGTAATTGCTGGAAGCTTAAGAATAATTCCGGGGCGCTGGAGAGCTAGTTGGCAAGAAAATCTCGACGGACATTTTGATGACTTTTGGTCGGTTGAAAATTTTGCTTTCGAAATTCAACCATTCGTTAGAGCTCTAGTATTTTTTCCCGTGATGTTCGATCTTATTCCCGCTCGCCATCTTGATCTCAGCTCGATCGGGTACCTTTTACTGCCAAGAAGCGTCCAGGCGGGATCGGCCGTCTCGGGTCATCTTGATACGCGCTGTCGGTATATTGGACTTAACTCGAGATACAGGACAGCTACAGAGCTGGTAAGCACACGTAATGGATTCAGAATGATCAGACGCGTTCGTCTGTTGCATCCAGAGGTCTGAACTCGGTCTGCTAGCCGAGCTAGGTCCGCAAACCTATTCGTATCATTCGAGTCATCTTGACAGGCGCTCTCGGTTTCCTGTACTTACCTCGAGCTATATAACAGCTAAAGAGCTGATAGGTACAGGAACCGATTCAGAATCATCAGTCGCGTCCGTCTGTTGAATCCAGAGCTCTGAACTCGGTCTGCTGCCCGATCTAGAATCGTATTGTTCGAGTCATCTTGAGCGTACTTAACTCGGGCTGTAGGGGGGCTACAGTGCTGGTAGTCAGAGGAAGCGATTTCGAGACATCAGCCTCGTCCGCCTGTCGAATCCAGAGCTCGGAACTCGGTCTGCCGAACTAGGTCCGCGAAAGTATTGTTCGAGTCATCTTGAGAGATGCTGTCGGTTTTCTGCACTCAACTCGGGCTCTAGGGGGGCTGCAGGGCTGGTAATCACAGGAATCGATTCGGAGACATCAGACGCGTGCGCCTGTCGCATTCAGAGGTCTGAACTCGGTCTGCTACTCGAGCTAGATTTGCCAAACTATTCGTATTGTTCGAGTCATCTTGAGAGGTGCTGTCGATCCTCGCAAGTAACTCGGGCTGTAGGAGAGCCACAGAGCTCGTACAGAAGACAATCCAAAAGCATCGGGGGCGTTCCGTGGGCTGAAATACTATTCGTTCTCTGCATTTTTTTCGACATTATATATTGTCAGGAAGCTCTACGAGTCCCCCGGCGGTAAGGAAGGTTGACGGTTTACCGCCGGCGCCCAGTTGGCCGACCCGACGAAAAGAGACAATGTCACAACTTTGGGTGGGTTTTGCTAAGATTTGAAAGATAGTTGACCATTCATTTTGAGAAAGCAGATTTTTCGCACCTGTAGTGGGTTATGCCGCGTCTGCCAGTCAAATTCTCAGGTCCGTAGGCGCAGTATTACTATCAAAACACTTGGAGCAACCGACTTTGGATGAAAACCGAAAAATTGTGTTTTTTTCAACTTTTTTGGCTCTCGCGAAGTCCCTTCATGTGTTCCGAGAAGCGCTGTGCAAGAAAAGAGCTCTACAAGGTGCCCGGCGGTAACCTGGTTGACGGTTTACCGCCGGTTCCCATTGCAGTGATAGGTCTGAAATTGCTTGGGCTGAAAAACCATTCGTTCTCTGCAATTTAATCCGACATTATATATTTTCAGGAAGCTCTACCAGTCCCCCGGCGGTGAGAAAGGTTGACGGTTTACCGCCAGCGCCCAGTTGGCCCACCCGGCCGGGGCGGACAATGCGATGACTTTTGGGTGGTTTTGCGAATATTTGAAAGATATTTGACGCACCTGTGGACGAATATGAGGGCCTCTGCGTCTTAATATGAGCTCTCTAGATGCACTTTTACTCTCGAAACACCTGGCGAAACCAACTTTATGTCGACCTGAAAAAAAAACTTCTTTTCTCTTTTTCGAGCAATGCTTCCAGAATCTCTCTCTTTTGATGCTGAGCACTCTTACGCGTGCAAGGAGCTCTACGAGGTTCCCGGCGGTGACCAGGTTGACGGTTCACCGCCGGCGCCAGTTGGTCGACCCGACCAGAAAGGACAAAGTGACAACTTGTGGGTGGTTTTGCAAAGTTTTGAAAGATATTTAACCATTCATTTTGAGAAACCAGATTTCTCGCACCTGTAAAAGGTTATGACAGCCTCTGCGTCTTAATATGAGCTCTCTAGACGTTCCCTTACTACCGAAACACTTGGAGCAACCAACTTCATCTCGACATGAAAAATAACGAATGTTCAATTTTTCGAGAAATGCCCCCAGAAGCTCTCTCTTTCGACTCTGAGCTCTCTCACGCGTGAAAGCAGCTCTACGAGGTTCCCGGCGGTGACCAGGTTGACGGTTCACCGCCGGCGCCAGTAATTCCGGGGCGCTGGAGAGCTAGTTGGCAAGAGAAATCTCGACGGACCTTTTGGTGACTTTTGGTCGGTTGAAAATTTTGCTCTCGAAATTCAACCATTCGTTAGAGCTCTAGTATTTTTTTGCCATGATATTCGATCTTATTCCCGCTCGCCATCTTGATCTCAGCTCGATCGGATACCTTTTACTTCCAAAAAGCGTCCAGGCGGCATCGGCCGTTTCGAGTCATCTTGATACGCGCTGTCGGTATATTGGACTTAACTCGAGATTCAGGACAGCTACAGAGCTGGCAAGCACACCTTATCGATTCAGAATGATCAGGAGCGTTCGTCTGTTGCATCCAGAGGTCTGAACTCGGTCTGCTAGCCGAGCTCGGTCCGCAAACCTATTCGTATTATTCGAGTCATCTTGACAGGCGCTCTAGATTTTCTGTACTTAACTCGAGCTATAGGACAGCTATAGAGCTGATACTTATAGAAAGCGATTCAGAGTCATCAGTCGCGTTTGTCTGTTTAATCCAGAGCTCTGAACTCGGTCTGCTGCCCGCTCTAGAATCGCGAAATTATTCGTACTGTTCGAGTCATCTTGAGAGGTGCTGTCGGTTTTCTGTACTTAACTCGGGTTGTTGGAGGGGGGGGCACAGTGCTGGTAGTCACAGGAATCGATTTGGAGACATCAGGCGCGTCCGCCTGTCGAATCCAGCCCCGAACTAGGTCCGCGAAACTATTCGTATTGTTCGAGTCATCCTGATGAGATGCTCTCGGTTTTCTGCACTTAACTCGGGCTGTGGGGGTGGGGCTGCAGGGCTGGTAATCACAGGAATCGATTCGGAGACATCAGACGCGTCCGCCTGTCGCATTCAGAGGCCTGAACTTGGTCTGATACTCGAGCTAGGTTTGCCAATCTATTCGTATGGTTCGAGTCATCTTCAGGGTTGCTGTCGATGTACGCACGTAACTCGGGCTGTAGGAGAGCTACAGAGCTCGTACAGAAGACAATCCAGAAGCATCGGGGGCGTTCGGCTGTTGCACTGAGAGGTCTGAAATCGCTTGGGCTGAAAAACTATTCGTTCTCTGCATTTTTTTCAACATTATATATATATATATATATATTGTCAGGAAGCTCTACGAGTCCCCCGGCGGTAAGAAGGGTGACGGTTTACCGCCGGCGCCCAGTTGCCGACCCGGCGAGAAAGGACAAAGCGTTAAGTTGTTGGTCGGTTTTGCCAAGATTTGAGAGAGATTTGACAATTTATTTCAAGAAAGCAAATATTTCGCACCTATAAACGACTATGAGGGCCTCTGCGTCTTAATAACTCGTAGAGCTTCCCTTAGCAAGTTATTGCTGGAAGCTTAAGAGTAATTCCGGGGCGCTGGAGAGCTAGTTGGCAAGAAAAATCTCGACGGAACTTTTGGTGACTTTTGGTCGGTTGAAAATTTTGTTCTCGAAATTCAACCATTCGTTAGAGCTCTAATATTTTTTCCCATGATATTCGATCATATTCCCGCTCGCCATCTTGATCTCAGCTCGATCGGGTACCTTTTATTGCCAAAAAGCAGGCAGGCGGGATCGGCCGTTTCAAGTCATCTTGACACGCGATGTCAGTTTTCTGATCATAACTCGAGCTTTAGGACAGCTACAGAGCTGGTAAGCACAGCTAATCGATTTAGAATGATCAGGCGCGTTCGTCTGTTGAATCTAGAGGTCTGAACTCGGTCTGCTAGCCGAGCTCGGTCCGCAAACCTATTCGTATTATTCGAGTCATCTTGACAGGCGCTCTCGGTTTTCTATACTTAACTCGAGCTACAGGACAGCTACAGAGCTGATACGTACAGAAGCCGATTCAGAATCATCAGTCGCACTGGGAAGCGCCCAAAACCCGGATAGCAAAGAGGCACTCACACAAACGAGCCCACGCACATGAGCACGCACGCACGGGCTCACACATACAACACGAGGACACAAACGCACGCCAGCATGATCAGCACACACGCACACACACACGCACACACACACACACACATCCACGCGCAGAGGTCGAAACACACGCGCGAACGCGCACACGCACACACAAACACACAGCATCTCAAATACACACCCACGGACACGCACACGCACCCAAATCACACAAGCACACACACCACGCGCCCCCGGCCTCCCCGCCGGCGCTCCGGAGGGGGGGTGCACTGGCCCATTTTGGTGCGGGACCTCACTGCACTCCAGCCACTCCGCCCTCGCGGAGCGCCGGAAGGAGGAGAGGAGGGGGAGGGGCAAAGCGCGGGGGCGCCAGCGCCGCGCGCGCACACAGGCAGACACACACCCACACACTCACACGCATACACACGCGCACAGACACAGAGACACACAGACACACAGACACACAGAAACACAGACGGACAGACACACAGACGCACAGACACACACAGACACAGAGACACACACGGACACACTGACACAGTGACACACAGACACACCCACTCACAGACACAGAGACACATAGACATACAGACACACAGGTACACAGACACACAGACACAGAGACACACAAACACACAAACACACCGACGCACAGACACACAGACACACAGACACACAGAGACGCTGGCCTAGACACACAGACACACAGACACACAGACACGCATACACACGGACACACATACACATGGACACAGACACACGGACACACGGTCACACAGACACACAGACACACAGACACACAGACACGCAGACACACTGACACACTGACAAACACTGACACAGTGACACACTGCACTGCCACACTGACACGCTGACACACAGACACACAGACACACAGACACACAGCCACACAGACACCGAGACACACAGGCACACGACACACAGACACACATACTCACAAAAACACACACAGACACACAGACACATTAACAAAAAGGAACACAGACACACGGACACGCAATCCTCGAAGTCGCCCAGCCTCCACCGCCCACCGACGAGGCCGGCGCCGCCAAGGTCGCGCTGGCCCCCCAGAATCGTCGGCAGCGGCGGCCACTCCCGCACAAAGATGCTCACGCCCACACGCAAACACCCGCACACACACACGCACGCAAACACTCACGCAGACACAGACACACGCACACGCACACACACACACACACGCAAACGCACACCAGCGCACACGCATGCCAGACACAGACACACAGACACGCTGACACACAGACACACAGACCAGACACACAGAAACACGGACACACAGACGCACAGAAACACAGACACACAGACACACAGACACACAGACACAAAGACACACAGGCACGCAAGCACACAGTCACACAGACACACGGACACACAGACACACAAGCGCACGCACACACAGACACAGATACACACAGACACACAGACACGCAGACACACAGACACACAGACAAACAGACGCACCGACACACATACACACAGGCACAAAGACACACAGGCACACTGACACACGGGCACACAGACACACAGACACAGACACAAGACACTCAAACACACAGACACACAGCCACACAGAGACCCCTCCCTCCCCCGCGACCCTCATGCGGCCCTCTACGCACCCCGCACCCCGCCACTCCCGCTGGCGCTCCGGAGGGGGGAGGCGCCGCCCCATTTCGGGGCCAGCCCTCCCTCCACTCCAGCCACTCCGCCCTCGCGGAGCGCCAGGGGAAGGGAAGGAGGAGGAGGGGGAAAGCGCGGGGCTCACACAGACGAGGACACGCACACACGGACACACAGACACACAGACACACAGACAGAGAGACACACGGACACACACGCACAGAGACAGACGGACACACAGACACACAAACGCACAGACACACAGACATACAGACTCACAGACACGGACACACAGACAAACAGAGACACATACACACAAACACACAGACACACAGACCACAGACACACAGACACACAGCCACACAGACACGCAGACACGCAGACACACAGACACACAGACACACAGACACACAGACACACAGAAACTCAAATACACAGACACACAGACACACAGGCACACAGACACACAGACACACACTCACAGACTCAAAGACGCACAGACACACAGGCACACACTCAGAGAGCCGCCGTCGAGGCGCAGCACTCAGAGAGCCTCCTCCGACAGCGCCACAATCGTTGGCTCGCTCACCACGTCACCTCTTTCCGGGCGCAGGCGGCGCAACGTCTGTCGCAGCTTCTCGTCAGTCCACCTGCCGATGCTGACGGGCACGTCCTCTTGGCGCAATCGGAAGGCTCCAGCGACCTGACCGAGCAACTCCTGCCGCTTGTTGTGCTCGGCGATGCCCAAGCGCGCCCGCCGTTCTTCAGGATCCTCCTGCCGCGCCTGCCGCGGCAGCGGCGGCGATTTCCCTCGCGGTCGCGCGCCCGCCACGCCCCCCGCGCTCGCCGCCCGAGGATGGCTCCGAAGCCGCATTGGTTGCGCTAGCCCCTCCAGCACCCTCGCCGCCCCCTGTCGGCGCCCTCGCGGCGACGCCATCGCTGCCGGGCACTGCGCCAGCCTCAGCCGCGGGCGCCGCACGCGGGGCCTTCCCTGCGTTCTTCTCCTTGAACACCTTCAACTTTCCCTCCGGGATGGGCCCGTCCACACGCCCATGCCAACCATCTTTGTGCTGCTGCTTGAAATGCAGCCCGCACAGATCCCCGCATCCCTGCTTTTGCGCGCTCCGGCATTGCCCACCAGCTCCGTTCCCCCACGTCCGAGCCATGCACTTCGCGGGGTCAATGTTTTCTGGCGTAAAGCGCCGCCATTCGTCCCCCGCGAGCGACGCCCCCGCGCCTGGCTGGACTCCAGCAGGCACAGGGTCCGCGGACGGAACGCCAGCGGCCCTGCCAGCGTCGTCGTCCTCGTCGCCCGCGCGGCCCGGAGCTGGCGGGGACAGCCCGCGCTTCTTGCCCCTGCGCGATGGCGGCTGCGGCTGCCCCGAAGCGCTGGGGCCCCCGTCGCCAGCGCCAGGATCCCCGCCACCCGCCCGACGCCGCTTGCCCGGTGGCTCACCGCCCGACGCCTGCTGCCCGGCGGGCGCACTCGGCGGCGCAGACGGCGCGGCAGCGGCGCTGGAAGCAGCGCCGCCGCCGCCGCTGCCGCCCCCCGCAGACCCCGCCGCGCGCCCGCCTGCATGCCCGAGAGGCGCAGTCGGCGGAGCCGGCGGCGCACCAGACGGTCCCGCACCAGCGCTGCCGCTGGCGCCCCCCGCAGACCCCGCCGCCGCGCGCCCGCCGCCTCCGCCCCGCGGACCCGCCCTGCGCACATACGCAAACACATAGGCGCCAATGTGCACCTGGTGGTTTCCGGCGATCTGCGCCCAAGTCTGGAGCTGGACAGCACTGTCGTCGAATTTGGCGTATTCGTTCACGCCCACGGATGCATACGCATAATAGTGTCCGCTTGTCGCGCTTTCGCCCTGGTGCACCACGACCCCCGAGAAATCGCACTCGCACTGGGAATCCACAGGCCGCAGAATCTGAGGAAAGCGCACAGGGCGTCTGTCGTACCACTGGCCTATCACCCGCTCCACGATCACGAAGAGCACCGGCGGCGACCGCTCCCAGCGATTGCCTGTATATACCCTGATGCCTTGACAGACCCCGGCCGCCGCCCTCTGAGCATCATCGAGGTGAGCGTGCGCCGGACATCCTGGCCCTGGCTCACCGACATGCCTTAATCCCAGCCGGATCAAGTCCTCCAGATCGCACGGCCCCCGGTGGTCGGGGCCGAGCAATTCGGAAGGCACCACCTTCAGAAACGTCTTAATTTCCCCCTTGTCCGAACTTGCTGTGCACGCGGCGCATCGCCTCCGCTGCCGAAACGCAATGCCGCAGACGTGCTGCTGGAGCACACTGCGCTGCCCGTGAGCCCCCCTTGCGGTACAAACGGGGTGTTCGGCCTCGGTAACGGCATGGAGGGCGGCCAAGAAGAACTCTGACGCGTCGCATTGCTTCGGTCCCCCTTGCTGATCGAATTCTGTGAATTCTCGCTCACCAAAAAGCCCCGCGCGCGCGGCGGCAGCCAGCGGCGCGTCGGTGTCGACCCCCCCGCCCTGGACAGAGAGAGCCGTGGCCTGAGCTCCGAGCGCGCACGCCGCGCAAGATGCCGCACCCAGAGGGCACCGCTGGTCGTGAACGTAGAGAAGCCGACGGAAGGGAGCCAGGCGTAGCAGCACCTGCGCGACTGCGCTCACGAAGCAAGTATTGCCGAGGTTTGCGATGCCCACGCCAGAGCCGCGGCCGCAGTGCCACTGCAGCTCCCTGGTCACCTCCTCCTGGGACACGCCGTAAGCTGCCATGCACAGATCCCGGTCCAGCGGGCGCAGCTCTGGCGGCTCTGCACCATCGCCAACAGTCGCTGCCGTGCGAAACATGCCCCCCCAAAGATCCCTCGGCACTACGGTGCCCCTACCGGCGCCGCGGCCGCCACCCGCACGCCGTCGCCCCCGCGAAACAGCGCTCCCCGTCGACGATGCCGCCGCCGCATCTCCGGCTCCCGTCGCGTCACCGCCGCGGCCGCGGCCCCTGCCCCGCCCCGCAAGCCCTGCGTCCGGCGCAATGTATGCTGGTGGCACCGTCAGAGCCTGACCCGGGCGCAGCGCGTGCGAGGGCAGAGGCGTATGCACAGACGCCGCAGGGGCCGCCTCCTCGTCCGAAGGAACTGATATGGCTGCTTCGTCGTCGTCGTCGCCCGCCCCACCGACCACCGCTGAGGTCCCCGCGGCCCGAGACGGGCCCAGCGGCGACGCCCGTGGCACCACCGGCGGCGCGGGCGACGAGCTCGACTCCGGGGCCCTCCGCGCGGCGGGCCCATCCCCCACGTCCCAGCCGTACTCCTGCGCCTTCTGCTTGGCGATTTCGAAACTCTCGAGCATCTTTTTTTCAAAGCGTTGGACACCGTCGCGGACGTACTGGGGCGGGCCCCGCTCCAGAATGTCCCAGGGCGGCAGGTTGTAGACGAGCACGCGGTGGGCCACGCGAACGCGACTGAGCATGACGTACAGGTGCAGCCACCAGTCATCGGCGCCCATGTTCATGGGCTTCTGGAGCACCATGGTGGCCGCATCCATGCCCATGCCCTGCGCAGTCTGCACGGTACGAACTTTCTCTGGCAGCAACGGGATCTGGTACCTCGTAACCTTCACCTTCCGAAGCTTTCGCTCGCCCTCGTCTTCGTAGTGACGGTTCCACTCCCAGGACGCCCTGTGCGGCGCGATATGCACAACCCCTTTTCCGAACCCAAAGTCCTTCTCGAGGCCATCAAACCTGACGAGGACACCGCGCGGCAAGCATTTGCATCGATAATAACCGATCCGGTGGGCGTCGTGAAGCTTCTTTTCGCGCCAATCCGCGTCTGGCGTCTCGAACTCTCGCGGGTGGAACCTCACGTCCACGACTTCCCCCACGGCGTCCTGGACGATCTGGTGCTTCGCCGACAACTTCACGTTCAACCGCACACGCATGCCGATGTACAGCGGGCACATGCCGATGAGGTGACCAGTGTTGTTCACGTTCGGCACCTGAAGCATGGCCTTGTGATGCTCCGCACCGAATGGCCTTGGAGGCAGGTCCACGGCCTGCACGTACAGCAGCATCTGCCCTCTATCCCTGGCCTCTCGCACGGCCCGATACTGCATCTGCCTGTGCACGGCCTCCCAGGCGATGCCCATCTCGAACCCGTCCTTGACATGGGGGTCCTGCAACCGCTTGTCGTTCTTACCAGGTCGGACCACCCACTTTTGCACCATCCTTTTCTGCTCGGCCGTAAACTTTTTGCCCTGCCTCATGGTCTTCAAGAAGCCGGGCATGAAAGGGCAGGGCGCGTGCGGAGTAACGAGACGGTCCTTGAAGCGGTGCGTCTCGTACAGAAACATCGCGTGGGTGAGCCCGTCCAGGAACATGGACTGCCCATTGCGGACGTGAACCGGCGCCTCGGGCGACTCGGGCTGCAGCAAGGAAGACCTTCTGCCCTTGCCGCTCACCGGCCCCAACTGATAGAAATCCCCCAGGAACATGACAATCGGAACCTTCCCGAACGCGTGGCCCCGCGCCATGTACAGGTTCACATCGCAATTATACTGAGCCTTACGGGCTTTGCACATGCGAAACGATGCAGCGCCGAGAAGCTGGGGCGGCACCATGGACACCTCCTCCACGATGACGGCCTTGAGGTCGTTCATGCGGTCCACGATGTCATCGACCTTCTGTCTAGACAGCGTTCTGATGTCCATGGCCTGTTGGCCGCTCAGCCCGAAGCCGCTGTGGATCGTCTCCCCCCCGATGACGCGCGCAGCGCTGTTCGACGAGGCCACGGCGATCTCCGATCCCGCGCCGAACACCTCGTTGAGCAGACGTCGCAGCAGTTTTACCACCTCCGTCTTCCCCGTCCCGCCCTCCCCGTGCAACAGGAGAGCCATCTGCTCCACCGGCTTAGGGCTTTTTCCGCTGTCCAGATCTTGATGGTATGCCACGATGGCCTCCACCTGGCCCACGAGCAGGGCGACCACCGCCTTCTGCTCCTGATTGAACGTCACGGGGTTCTCCGCCCTGTTCGCCCACTCGTCAAACAGCCTCTCCGCGATGTCGCGCGCCCGCGGCGGCCGCTTCTCGTCGCCGGCAACCGCGGGCGCCGGCGGCCGACCAGGCACGAGCACGGCAGGCGCCGAACCCGCGAGGCCGCTCCGCCCGTCGCCATCCCCAGGCAAGCCCTCTGCTCCTTTTTCCTGTATCGGAACGCCTCCTTCTGCTGTGGTTTGCCCTCCTCGAACTGGGAGTCGTCCAACTCGAGACCGCGGAAGCCGGTCTGCATTCCAGTACTCGCGACAGCAGGCTGCGGCTTATGGTCTTTCGCATAGCCGTCAAGGAAGATATTCTTATAGACCAAGCTTTGTGACGACCCACGAATAAGCTCCAACTGGGCCACCGCGGGCACCTCGCTATCCTTCAAGGCGTGCGCGGGCATCTGTCGGTGCGCCGCCCACGCTTCGTCCGCCTCGCCCTCGTCCACCTCCTGAACAAAACCGTCCAGCGCTCCGCCGCCGGCGCCCGCCCCCTCCTCGTCTGCCTCCCCGGCAGGCCGATTCCCCACTGCCTCCAGCTCAGCAGACTGCTCGAAGTCCTTGGCCTCCGGACGGACCTTGGTTCGCGGCCGCCCCTTCGCCTCCGCCTCCACGTCGAGGTTCGTCGCGACCTGGACGGTCCAGCGTGCCATGAACTCGGCGGCGCTGGGGCGCTGTGCAAAATGGCCCGGGCCATCCTCTGAGCCCCGGTTCAAATCGATGTCCTCGATCGTGAACCACTTTCCAGCTCGCCGCTCGCACTCCTCGTACTGCCTGGACAACGCCAACTGATTGGCCCACCACTCCTCCCAGGCAGGCTTATGCTTCCCAGACGCGTCGACACCGGCCCTGTAGGGCGCCCAGGCCGCAGCCCCCTTCTCAGCAGGCTGCAACGGACGAAAGATCACAGACTTGAACAGCGCGTTCACCTCTGCCTCTTTCTCCCTCGAAGGCATCGCGAAGCCGAAGAACTTGGGCGCCCTGAACGGCGCGCCGACGCGGAGCCTCTGCACTCGGAAGGCGGCAGTTGGGTGCGTGTCCGCGAACGCATACGTCTCGAAGTCCTGCGGGTCGAAGTGGAGCGGGTTGGCCTGCGCCGTGTACACGTACATGGCGCAATGGTACATGCCCATGGACTTCAGGGGCTCCCTGTCGCCGCGATGCAGCCAGTCCATCTTCATGTCGTGGTCCAGCCGCGCCTTGTATTCCACCGCCTGCTGCTGCTCCTGCTCGGGCTTCCCCTCCCCAGCAGTACCGGCGGCCGCGCCCTCCCCGACAACGCCGTCGACGACCTCGGCGTGCAGCGCTGCGCGCCCGTCGCCCAGCGCATCCATGATACCGCCCCCCCCCTCGCCGTCCTCTTCCCCCGCGGCCGGCTGGTCCACCTCGATGTGGTCTGCGCGCGGGTCGGTCCAGAAGTCGTCCATTTTCTTATGAACGGCGGAGCTTGCCTGGAACGCCAGCGCCACGATCCCCTTACAATACAGAGTCCAGGTGTCCTGAGAGCAATAGCACTCGTGGCCATACTGCATCTGAAACATCATCTCGGGCAGCTTCTTCAGGAGCGACCGGTGCGAGCTGGTCGTGAGCTTGATGACAGTTCGCCTGGCAGAGTCGAGCACTCCGCCCCAGCCGCTGCGACGAGCGGCAGCAGCGGCCCGGGCCCCATCGACGTCTTCCTGGCCCTCCGCCTCCGCCACCTCATCCGCCTCCCGTTCCGCCTTCTGCTGGAGTCGAAGCCACTCCAACCCGGTGCTCTGCGCGTGCAGCACTCCGAGGTCCCCCGCGATCGGCCCCGCCTTGGTCGTGTAGTCCGTCTGGTAGTGGGCCATATTAATGGCATCCATGAAAACGGCCTCCAGCGAATGCAGCACGTGCTCTTGCAGGCTGCCGGGCGGACCGCTAGGGCAGGCGCCCCCCCCCCCCCGCCGCAGCCGCGCGCGCCGCCCTCTGGGCCGCCCCCCCCCGTCCTGCGTTGCGGCCGACACCCCCGAACCCGTGGAACCTCCGCGCTGCCCAGTGCCCTCGTCGCCACCGGTGCCGCCAGTCTCGACGCCAGCCAGCGCTTCCGACGCGTCGGCGACCAGCTTGGCGAACGCAACAAGCTCCGGAGGCGGCGGCACGACCGGGTCGCCGTCGCGCGAACCCCCGACGCTGGCGTCGCCAGGCAGGTCGAGCACCACGCGGTCCAGACACTGGACGTCCCGGTTGCTCCGCAGACACACCTGGCCCACAGGGTTCGTGCTCCCATGGTACGGGTGGTACCGCACCACGTCGACGGCTCTGCCGTACCGGTTGCAGTGGTGCGGTCACGGGCCGTACGTGCACTGTTCGTCGAGGACCAGGCGTTCGCCCGGCGGGTTCCGCTGGTCCTCCTGCGGTGGGCCGTACTCGATCCGCGCCCCATCGGGCAAGACCAAGTCCTTTCCTTTGCGCAAGCGCCGCCAGACGACGGAGGCGGCCGGAAGCTTCCTGAACGGGTGGCTGTAGACCGCAGTCTCGTTCTCGTGGTAGAAGCCGAGCCGGCACACCTTGCAGTACTGAGGCACGTCGTCATTCGTCTTCTGCTTCCAGCAAGTGGGACCGCACCTCTGAAGGTGGCTCCGGATGATACACTTGCGTGCGTCCCGCGCGAAGCAGCGCGCCCAGGTGTGCGCCTCCTCCCTCGAGCCCTCCGCAAAGTGCATCGCCGCTGTGCCGTTCGCGCGCACGCGGTACGCAGGCTTGCGGCGGTACTGTGGCTAGAGCGTCGCGTGCGCACCCGTGAGAGGCTCGCCAAATACCGCTGGGTACTGTGCCCGCTGCTCATGGGAATCGGATCTGCCAGCGGGGCGAACGGGCGCTGCCGGAGCGGACCCTCTATTGCGGTCTGTTGCTGCTGCAGCGTCGTCCGCTCGCTCCTCCACGAGATCGACGTTCATCGTGGCCGCAACCTGATTCCGCAGCTCATCTGTGGACAATGTGTTGTCAGCACGGACGGAGCGACGGCCCTCTTCGTCGCATTTGTCTGTTTAATCCATCAGTCGCATTTGTCTGTTTAATCCAGAGCTCTGAACTCGGTCTGCTACCCTATCTAGAATCGCAAAACTATTCGTGTTGTTCGAGTCCTGTTGAGGTGCTCTCGGTTTTCTGACTCGGGCTGGGGGGGGGGCTACAGTGCTGGTGGTCACAGGAATCGATTTAAAGACATGAGGCGCGTCCGCCTGTCGAATCCAGAGCTCGGAACTCGGTCTGCTGCCCGAACTAGGTTCGCGAAACTATTGTATTGTTCGAGTCATCCTGAGAGGTGCTGTCAGTTTTCTGCACTTAACTCGGGCTGTAGGGGGGCTGCAGGGCTGGTAATCACAGAAGTCGATTCGTCGACATCAGACGTGTCTGCCTGTCGCATTTAAAGGTCTGAACTCGGTTTGATATGCTGGGCAAACTATTCGTTTTGTTAGAGTCATCTTGAGAGGTGCTGTCGATTTACGCACCTAACTTGGGCTGTAGGAGACCGTAAAGAAGACGATCCAGAAGCATGGGGGACGTTCGGCCGTTGCATCGAGAGGTCTGAAATCGCTTGGGCTCAAAAACTATTCGTTCTCTGCAATTTGTTTTCGATATTATATATTCCCGGAGAGCTCGCTGAGAGCTAAAGGGTTCCAGATTAGAGACCGGACGGTGGTGGTGCCCGCCAGGAGCTCCTTTCCGTCGCTCCACAAGCCTCGCAGCGACTCCGGCGACGCGGCAACTGGTCCAGGGGAGCTTCCGGCAAATCGCGGCGGGATCTGCACTGAACTCGGGCTGTAAGGGGCTGTAGGGCTGGTTATGAGGAATCGATTCGGAGACATCAGGCGCGTCTGCCTGTTGCATTCAGATGTCTGAACTCGGTCTGATACTCGAGCTAGATTTGCGAAATTATTTGTATTGTTCGAGTGATCTTGAGAGGCGCTGTCGATTTTCGCACGTAACTCGGGCTGTAGGAGAGCTACGGAGCTCGTGCGCACAAAAAACGATCCAGAAGCATGAGGGGCGTTTGGCTGTTGCATCGAGAGGTCTGAAATCGTTTAGGCTGAAAAACTATTCGTTCTCTGCAATTTTTTTCGACATTATATATGCTCAGGAAGCTCTACGAGTCCCCCGGCGGTAAGGAAGTTTGACGGTTTACCGCCGGCGCCCAGTATGGGATCTGCAGGCGCACATTCACTATCAAAGCACTTCGCGGAACCAACTTTATATTGGCATGAGAAAGATGAATGTTCAATTTTTTGAGAAATGCCTCTAGAAGCTTCCCCTTTACACTCTGAGCGCTTTACGCGTGCTAGGAGGCCTAGGAGGTTCCCGGCGCTGACCAGGTTGACGGTTCACCGCCGGCGCCAGCGCTGGAAGCTTAAGAGTAATTCCGGGGCGCTGGAGAGCTAGTTGGCAAGAAAAATCTCGACGGACCTTTCGCTGACTTTTGGTCGGTTAAAAATTTGGTTCTCGAAATTCAACCATTCGTGACTCGTAGACTTCCCTAAGCTAGCAGCTGGAAGCTTAAGAGTAATTCGGACGCACTGGCGGGCTAGTTGGCTCGAAAAATCTCGACGGAACTTTTGCTGACTTTTGCTCGGTTGAAAAATTTGTCCTCGAAATTCAATCATTCGTTAGAGCTCTAGTATTCTTTTCCGTGATATTCGATCTTATTCCCGCTCGCCATCTCGATCTCAGCTCGATCGGGTGAATATTACTATCGGAAAGGACTGTGGCGGGATCGGCCGTTTCGAGTCATCTTGATACGCGCTGACGGTTTTCTGAACATAACTCGAGCTATAGGACAGCTACAGATCTGGTAGGCACAGCTAATCGATGTAGAATGATTAGGCGCGTTCGCCTGTTGAATCCAGAGGTCTGAACTCGGTCTGTTAGCCGAGCTAGGTCCGCAAACCTATTCGTATTATTCGAGTCGTCTTGACAGGAACTCTCGGTTTTCTGTACTTAACTCGAGCTGTAGGACAGCTACAGAGCTGAAATTTACAGAAACCGATTCAGAATCATCAGTTGCGTCTGTCTGTCGAATCTAGAGCTCTGAAATCGGTCTGCTGCCCGATCTAGAATCGCGAAACTATTCGTATTGGTCGAGTCATCTTGAGAAGGGCTCTCCGTTTCTTCACTCACCTTGCGCTGGGGGGCTACAGTGCTTGTTGTCACAGGAATCGATTTGAAGACATCAGGCGCGTCCGCCTGTCGAATCGAGAGCTCGGAACTCGGTCTGCTGCCCGAATCAGGTCTGCGAAACTACTGTGTTGTTCGAGTCGTCCTGAGAGGTGCTGTCGGTTTTCTGCACTTAACTCGGGCTGTAGGGGGGGCTGCAGGGCTGGTAATGACAGGAGTCGATTCGCAGACATCAGACGCGTCCGCCTATCGCATTCAGAGGTAAAAATATTGACTATGAGTCGGAATGTTGGTATGTGCTGTCGGTTTTCTCAACTTAAGTCGAGCTAGGAAGCTCCACGAGTCTCCCGGCGGTAACCAAGGTTGGCGGTTTACCGCCGGCGCCCAGTTAGAGCTCTGGTACTTTTTCCCGTGATATTCGATATTATTCCCGCTCGCCGTCTTGATCTCAGCTCGATCGGGTACCTTTTACTGTCAAAAAGCTTCCAGGCGGGATCGGCCGTTTGGAGTCATCTTGATACGAGCTGTCGGTATATTGGACTTAACTCGAGATACAGGACAGATACAGAGCTGTTAAGCACACCTCATCCAGAATGATCAGGCGTGTTCGTCTGTTGCATCCAGAGGTCTGAATGAACTCGGTATGCTAGCCGAGCTGGGTCCGCAAACCTATTCGAATTATTCGAGTCATCTTGACAGGCGCTCTCGGTTTTCTGTACTTAACTCGAGCTATATGACAGCTACAGAGCTGATACTTACATAAACCGATTCAGAGTAACCAGTCGCATTTGTCTGTTGAATCCAGAGCTCTGAACGGTCTGCTGCCCGCTCTAGAATCGCGAGACTATTTGTATTGTTTGAGTCATCTTGAGAGGTGCTGTCGGTTTTCTGCACTGAACTCGGGCTGTAGGGGGGCTACAGTGCTAGTAGTCACAGGAATCGATTCGGAAACATCAGGCGCGTCCGCCTGTCGAATCCAGAGCTTGGAACTCGGTCTGCTGCCCGAACTAGGTCCGCGAAACTATTCGTATTGTTCGAGTTATCCTGAGATTCTGTCGGTTTTCTGCACTTAACTCGGACGAGGGGGGCTGCAGGGCTGGTAATCACAGGAATCGATTCGGAGACATCAGAGGCGTCCGCCTGTCGCATTCAGAGGCCTGAACTTGGTCTGATACTCGAGCTAGGTCCGCGAAACTATTTGTATTGTTCGAGTCATCTTCAGGATTGCTGTCGATTTACGCACGTAACTCGGGCTGTAGGAGAGCTACAGAGCGCGTACAGCAGACAATCCAGATGCATCGGGGGCGTTCGGCTGTTGCATCGAGAGGTCTGAAATCGCTCGGGCTGACAAACTATACGTTCTCTGCATTTTTTTCGACATTATATATTGTCGAAGCTCTACGAGTCCCCCAGCGGTAAGAAAGGTTGACGGTAACTCGTTGTTGCTGGAAGCTTAAGAGTACCTCGTAGAGCTCTTCGGCGACGAGCTAGAGGAATTCCGGCGCGGGATGGAGCTAGTACCTCGTAGAGCTCTTCGTTATCGAGGAGCTAGAGGAATTCCGGCGCGGGGTGGAGCTAATTGGTCGACCCGGCCAGAAAAGAAGATGTGATAACTTTGGGTCGCTTTTCTAAAGATTTAGAAGATATTTGACTATTCATTTTAAGAAAGCAGATGTTTACTCCGAGCATTGGTATTTTAACTTTGTCCTGCGAGCATCTCAGCTCTTTCGAGACAGTTTTACTATCTAAACATTTGGAGGAACTGACATCACGCTGACACCAAGAAATACAAATATTATGTTTTTCTAGAAATGCTCTGAGAAGCGGTCTGCTTTGAATCTGAGCATTCTTACGCGTGCAAGGAGCTCTACGAGGTTCCCGGCGGTGACCAGGTTGACGGTTCACCGCCGGCGCCAGTTCGCCGACCCGGCCGAGGCGGACAATGTGGCAACTTTTGGTTGGTTTTGCGAATATTTGAAAGATATTTGACCATTTATTTTGAGAAAGCAGATTTTTCGCACCTGTAGACGACTATGAGGGCCTTCGCGTCTTGATATGAGCTCTCTAGATGCACTTTTACTATCAAAACACTTGGCGGAACCAACTTCATGTCGACATGGAAAAAATCATGTTTTCTCTTTTTGGAGAAATGCTTCCAGAAGCCCTCTCTTTTGATTCTGAGAACTCTTACGCGTGCTAGGAGCTCTACGAGGTTCCCGGCGGTGACCTGGTTGACGGTTCACCGCCGGCGCCAGGTAATTCCGGGGCGCTGCAGAGCTAGTTGGCAAGAAAAATCTCGACGGACCTTTTGCTGACTTTTGGTCGGTTGAAAATTTTGTTCTCGAAATTTAACTATTCGTTAGAGATCTAGTATTTATTCCCGTGATTTGATCTTATTCCCGCTCGCCATCTTGATCTCAGCTCGATCGGGTACCTTTTACTGCCAAAAAGCGTCCAGGCGGGATCGGCCATTTCGGGTAATCTTGTCACGCGCTGTCGGTTTTTTCAAGATGACTCGAGCTTTAGGACAGCTACAGACTGGTAAGCACAGCTAATCGATTGAGAATGATCAGGCGCGTTCGCCTGTTCAACCCAGAGGTCTGAACTCGGTCCGCTAGCCGAGCTAGGTCCGCAAACCTCTTCGTATCATTCGAGTCATCTTGACAGACGCTCTCGATTTTCTGTACTGAACTCGAGCTACAGGACAGCTACAGAGCTGATACGTACAGAATCTGATTCAGAATCATCAGTGGCCGTTGTCTGTTGAATCCAGAGCTCTGAACTTGGTCTGCTGCCCGATCTAGAATCGCGAAACTATTCGTACTGGGCGCCGGCGGTAAACCGTCAACCTTGGTTACCGCCGGGAGACTCGTAGAGCTTCCTAGCTCGACTTAAATTGAGAAAACCGACAGCACCTACCAACATTCTGACTCATAGTGAATATTTTTGACCTCTGAATGCGACAGGCGGACGCGTCTGATGTCTGCGAATCGACTCCTGTCATTACCAGCCCTGCAGCCCCCCTACAGCCCGAGTTAAGTGCAGAAAACCGATAGCAACTCTCAGGATCACTCGAACAATACAATAATTTCGCAGACCTAATCCGGGCAGAAGACCGAGTTCCGAGCTCTGGATTCGACAGGCGGACGCGCCTGATGTCTTCAAATCGATTCCTGTGACCACCAGCACTGTAGCCCCCCTCAGCGCGAGTTGAGTGAAGAGAACCGAGAGCACTTCTCTAGATGACTCGACCAATACGAATAGTTTCGCGATTCTAGATCGGGCAGCAGACCGAGTTCAGAGCTCTGGATTCGACAGACAGACGCAACTGATGATTCTGAATCGGTTTCTGTAATATCAGCTCTGTAGCTGTCCTACAGCTCGAGTTAAGTACAGAAAACCGAGAGTTCCTGTCAAGATGACTCGAATAATACGAATAGGTTTGCGGACCTACGGTGGGACGACGAAATGTTGCAAGTTGCTCCTGGCCGCGCACGGCCGCGCCGACATTGCGACGCCACCTAAACAAAACGCCCCCGCCCCCTAAATTTCAATGTTGGCATCGAGCGAGCACCCCAAGTCCGGGAGGACAAAATAATGCAAGTCAACATTGAAATACGGGGGAAGGGGAGCTCCTCGGATATCGATGGAATATGATCAAAATTGTCATCTTGTTTCTCGGAACGATCATATAACTTGCGATATTTTGTCCGCCCACTGCGTTTGTCATCCCCCTGCAGGGTGAAGGCTGACGCGGAGGGCGGGGGACTCGGAGAACTGGGGGAAGGATGATGGCGAGGATGATCAAGGGTACAGGGTCGACGTTCGGTCGAAGGTCGACTGCCGAGCTTCGAACAGGGTGCGAGCCGGAGCCGGGCCGAGCCGCCACTGGACCGAAGGGTTCACGCCTCGCTGACGTCTGAGCTGGACCCAGCTGGTTCGAGTTGGGCTGACCTGGGCGCACCTGCGCAGGGCTGACCTGGACGGGACTGCAATATATTGAGCTCGGGTGGATTGGGCCGCGCAGACCTGAGCTGGGCTGCGCTGGGCTGCCTCCGCTGCGCAAGCAAACAGAACAATATATTGGGCTTCGCCTTCGCCCGGCGAGCAGCGCCGAGCCCGCGTCGCGCCTGGCCCGCGCCAGGCCGATCGTGGGCCGCGACGAGGACATGCGCGGCCCTCGCTGCGATCGCATCGCCAGGCGCACCCTTGGCTGCGCTGGGCACTGCCCAGGCTTTGTGCCGAACGTCGCCCGGTGCTGGCACGCGGCCGCGCAGCGGGGCAGGGCGCGCCAGGCGACGACGGGGTGGCGGGGCGCGCGCGGCGCCTGCATCTGGCCTATTTGAATACTCCCAGTACATTGGAATACTATTTGAATACCTATTTGAATACTTATTTGAATACCTATTTGAAAACTTCAGTTATATGGGGGGAACCGATTTGAAACTTGAAAGTAGATAGAAAGAAAATACATTCTTTTGAAACTCTACTATTCGCGCGTAGCAAATGCAAATCCACATATAGCTGCAGTTTTCATATAGGTATTCAATAGGTATTCAAATAGGTATTCAAATAGCACTGGAGTTTTCAAATGAGGCAAATGCAAGCGCGGCGGGCGCGGGGCCGCCCTGTCGCCGCCCGCTGCTCTGAGCAGGCCACGCGCCAGCATCGCCCAGGCAGAGCCTGCCGCGCCGAGCCCGCGCAAGTCCGCCGCGCGGCCCAGGGGCGGCCGCTCGCGCTCCAGGCGCAGCCCGAGCGCGGCCCTGGCGCCGGCCTGGAAATAGCTGACAGGAGGTCAACGTCACTCCGCACCAACTCATGCCCGTCGGGCGCCCACCGCGGATGAGCCGACAGGCCTCGGCTGAGCACGCCAGCGTTTAGATGGGCAAAAGGGCCCTGCGACAGGATGTGAACTCCGGAAAGGCCATTGCGAGCGCGCGTCAAGATCGGCTGCCAGTCGGGAAAAATACAACTCAAGAAATTACACTCATACGGCTGGTGGGCGGCTGGCCCGAAGTCCCGGCGCCCCACCGCGGCGACTGGGCATGAACTTCGCATGTTCCCCGTGTCCTCGGCGGCGGGCCGCCAGCGGAAGGCCGCGTGTTCGCGGCGTCGGCAGCCGCGCGGGGCGCGCAGGGCATCGCTCCTCGAAGTCCTTCCCCTTTACGCGCTGGAGGGCCTTGCAGCGCCGGCCCATGGACTTCACCAGAGGAGTCAAGATGGCCTCGGGCACGCGCTGGAGAGCCCGCCTGAGGCGCGCCGCGACATGGGCCCTGGCTTTCCTCTTACCAGGCGAGCACGAGGGCCTCCTGCTGCTTGCGGAGGCGGCGGTTGACGCAACCCCAGAAGCCGCAATTAAACGGGCTGATGTCTGGCGAGCGCCTCGGAAAACGGCAGCGCCTCGATAGATTGTCGAACTTGGTCCGCGCTGCGCTCCTGCGCCCCGAAAGAGTCGCTGCCCCCCAGAACCGGGAAGCGCTTCTTGCTGGAGTACGCCCGGCGCAGCGCTGGCGACAAGGACTTCGAGTGCTGGGAACTGGGGCTGACGAGGTGCATGATTGTTAGATGCCGTGCACTTCGAGCCATAGAAAAGTATGTGCTTCCATCGGTGGGACGACGAAATGTTGCAAGTTGCTCCTGGCCGCGTACGGCCGCGCCGACATTGCGACGCCACCTAAACAAAACGCCCCCGCCCCCTAAATTTCAATGTTGGCATCGAGCGAGCACCCCAAGTCCGGGAGGACAAAATAATGCAAGTCAACATTGAAATACGGGGGAAGGGGAGCTCCTCGGATATCGATGGAATATGATCAAAATTGTCATCTTGTTTCTCGGAACGATCATATAACTTGCGATATTTTGTCCGCCCACTGTAGCTCGGCTAACAGTCTGAGTTCAGACCTCTAGATTCAACAGGCGAACGCGCCTGATCATTCTACATCGAATAGCTGTGCTTACCAGCTCTGTAGCTGTCCTAAAGCTCGAGTTATGTTCAGAAAACTGTCAGCGCGTATCAAGATGACTCAAAACGGCCGATCCCGCCACAGTGCTTTTCGATAGTAATATTCAGCCGATCGAGCTGAGATCAAGATGGCGAGCGGGAAAAAGATCGAATATCACGGGAAAAAAAAACTAGAGCTCTAACGAATTGTTGAATTTCGAGAAGAAAATTTTCAACCGACCAAAAGTCACCAAAAGTTCCGTCGAGATTTTTCGAGCCAACTAGCTCTTCAGCGCGCCGGAATTACTGGGCGCCGGCGGTAAACCGTCAACCTTTCTTACCGCCGGGGGACTCGTAGAGCTTCCTGACAACATATAATGTAAACACACTGAAAAAATAGTTTTTCAGCCCAAGCAATTTCAGACCCCTCGGATGCAACAGCCGACACCTCCTATGCTTCTGGATTGTCTTCTGTACGAGCTCTGTAGCTCTCAGCCCGAGTTTCGTGCGTAAATCGACAGCACCTCTCAAGATGATTCGAACAATACGAATAGTTTGGCAAACCTAGCTCGAGTATCACACCGAGATCAGACTTCTGCATGCCACAGGCGGACGCGTCTGAAGTCTCTGAATCGATTCCTGTTATTACCAGCCCTGCAGCCCCCTTACAGCCCGAGTTAAGTGCAGGAACAATACGAATAGTTTTGCGGACCTAGTTCGTGCAGCGGACAGAGTTCGGAGCTCTGTATTCCGAAGGCGGACGCGGCTGATGTTCCGAATCGATTCCAGCGATGACCAGCATGCAGCTCCCCTACAGCCCGAGTTAAGTGCAGAGAACCGACAGCATCTCTCAAGATGACTCGAACGATACAAATAGTTTGTGATTCTAGATTGGGAAGCACCGAGTTCAGAGCTCTGGATTCGACAGACAAACGCAACTGATGATTCTGAATCAGGTTCTGTAAAAATCAGCTCTGTAGCTGTGCTGTAGCTCGGGTTAAGTCAGAAAACCGAGAGCGTCTGTCAAGATGACTCGAATAATACGAATAGATTTGCGCACCTAGCTCGGCTAGCAGACCGAGTTCAGACCTCTGGGTTCAACAGGCGAACGCGCCTGATCATTCTGAATCCATAAGCTGTGCTGACCAGCTCTGTAGCTGCCCAGAAGCTCGAGTTATATTGAGAAAACCGTCACCGCGTATCAAGACGACTCGAAACGGCCGATCCCGCCGGAGTGCTGTTTGGCAGTAAAAGGTACCCGATCGAGCTGAGATCAAGATGGCGAGCGGGAATAAGATCGAATATCACGGGAAATACTAGAGCTCAACGAATTGTTGAATTTCGAGAACAAAATTTTCAACCGACCAAACTGGGCGCCGGCGGTAAACGCTTTAGGACAGCTACAGATCTGGTAGGCACAGCTAATCGATGTAGAATGATTAGGCGCGTTCGCCTGTTGAATCTAGAGGTCTGAACTCGGTCTGTTCGCCGAGCTAGGTCCGCAAACCTATTCGTATTATTCGAGTCATCTTGACAGAAACTCTTTGTTTTCTGTACTTAACTCGAGCTGTAGGACAGCTACAGCGCTGATACGTACAGAAACTGATTCAGAATCATATGTTACGTTCGTCTGTCGAATTGAGAGCTCTGAACTCGGTCTGCTGCCTGATCTAGAATCGCGAAACTATTCGTATTTGTCGAGTCATCTTGAGAAGTGCTCTTGGTTTTCTTCACTTAACTCGCGCTGAGGGGGGCTAGAGTGCTTGTTGTCACAGGAATCGATTTCAAGACATCAGGCGCGTCCGCCTGTCGAATCCAGAGCTCGGAACTCGGTCTGCTGCCCGAATCAGGTGTGCGAAACCACTGTATTGTTCGAGTCATCTTGAGAGGTGCTATTGGTTTTCTGCACTTAACTGGGGCTGTAGGGGCGCTGCAGGGCTGGTAATGACAGGAGTCGATTCGAAGACATGAGACGCGTCCGCCTGTCGCATTCAGAGGTCAAAAAATATTCACTATGAGTCGGAATGTTGGTAGGTGCTGTCGGTTTTCTCAACTTAAGTCGAGGTAGGAAGCTCTACGAGTTCCCCGGCGGTAACCAAGGTTGACGCGAGTTATGTTCAGAAAACCGTCAGCGCGTATCAAGATCACTCGAAACGGCCGATCCTGCCACAGTGCTTTTCGATAGTAATATTCACCCGATCGAGCTGAGATCAAGATGGCGAGCGGGAATAAGATCGAGTATCACGGGAAAAAATACCAGAGCTCAAACGAATTCTTGAATTTCGAGAAGAAAGTTTTCAACCGACCCACAGTTGTAAAAAGTTGCCGAGATTGTTCGAGCCAACTAGCCTGCCAGCGTTTTCGAATTACTCTTAAGCTTCGCCGCTGCGCTCTCAGGGAAGCTCTACGAGTCACCAAAAGGTCCGTCGAGATTGCTCTGGCCAACTAGCTCTCCAGCGCCCTGGAATTACTCTTAGCTTCCAGCAACTGGGCGCCGGCGGTGAACCGTCAACCTTCCTTACCGCCTGGGCACTCGTAGAGCTTCCTGAGAACATATAATGTCGAAAGAAATTCCACAGAAAAAATAATTCTTCAGCCCAGACAATTTGAGACCTCTCGAATGCAACAGCAGAACGCCCCCGATGCTTCTAGATTGTCTTCTGTACGGGCTCTGAAGCTCTTCTACATCGCGAGTTACGTGCGTAAATCGACAGCACCTCTCAAGATGACTCGAACAATACGAATAGATTGGGAAAGCTAGTTCGAGTATCAGACCGAGTTCAGACCTCTGCATGCGACAGGCAGACGCGTCTGATGTCTCCGAATCGATCCCTGTAATTACCAGCTCTGCAGCCTCCCTGCAGCCGAGTTAAGTGCAGGAAACCGACAGTACCTCTCAGGATGACTCGAACAATACGAATAGTTTCGCGACCTAATTCAGACAACAGGCGAAGTTCGGAGCTCTGGATTCCGCAGGCGAACGCGCCTAATCTCTACGAATCGATTCGAGCGATTACCAGCACTGTAGCCCCGCTACAGCGCGAGTTAAGTGCAGAGAACCGACAGCATTCCGCAAGCGACTCGAACAATTCGAATAGTTTCGCGATTCTAGATCGAGAAACTGGGCGCCGGCGGTAAACCGTCAACCTTTCTTACCGCCGGGAGACTCGTAGAGCTTCCTGACAATATATAATGAGGAAAAGAATTTCAGAGAACGACTTTTTTTTCAGCCCAAGCGATTATAGACCTCTCAAGATGACTCTAACAAAATAAACGAACAGTTTTCCAATCGAGCTCGAGTACGAAACCGAGTTGAGACCTCTGAATGCGACAGGCGGACGCGTCTCATGTCTGCGGATCGATTCATGTGATTACCAGCTCTGCAGCCCCCTATACAGCCTGAGTTAAGTGCATAAAACCGAGAGTACCTCTCAGGATGACTCGAATAATACAACAGTTTCGCGGATCTTGTTCGAGCAGCAGACCGAGTTCCGAGCTCTCGGTTCGACGAACGGACGCGCTTTATGTCTCGAAATCGATTCATGTGACCAGCAGCACTGTAGCCCTGCCCCAGCACGATTTAAGTACAGAAAACCGAGAGCACTTTCAAGATGACTCGAACAATACCAGTAGGTTCGCGAACCTAGATCGGAAAACAGGCCGAGTTTAGAGCTCTCTGAACAGACGCACGCGTCTGATCATTCTGAATCGATTTCTGTGAATATCAGCTCTGTGGCTGCCCTAGAGATCGAGTTAAGTACGAAAAACCGAGAGCCTCTGCTACAATGACTCGAATAATACGAATAGGTTTGCGATCCTAGCTCGGCTAGCAGACCGAGTTCAGACCTCTGGATTCAACAGGCGAACGCGCCTGATCATTCTGAGCGCATTAGCTGTGCTGACCAGCTCGAACAATACCAGTAGGTTCGCGAACCTAGATCGGAAAACAGGCCGAGTTTAGAGCTCTCTGAACAGACGCACGCGTCTGATCATTCTGAATCGATTTCTGTGAATATCAGCTCTGTGGCTGCCCTAGAGATCGAGTTAAGTACGAAAAACCGAGAGCCTCTGCTACAATGACTCGAATAATACGAATAGGTTTGCGATCCTAGCTCGGCTAGCAGACCGAGTTCAGACCTCTGGATTCAACAGGCGAACGCGCCTGATCATTCTGAATGCATTAGCTGTGCTGACCAGCTCTGTAGTTGTCCTGAAGCTCGAGTTATCTTAAGAAAACCGACAGCGCGTATCAAGATGACTCGAAACGGCCGTTCCCGCCTGCCTGCTTTTTG